>JAGIQG010000005.1:122008089-122406043 GCA_024679065.1 Sphyrna mokarran | reverse complement strand
CATGTTTAATTGTCTCTTACGTCATATACCCTGAGACTTTATCTTCTATACTTGTACTGTTCGCCTGCAAGTTAAAGGTAAAAAATTTGATAATGTTGATTTTGCTTTTGCATTAAGCTGACTTCCTATCCGTGAAATTTTTTTTTATTGATTTTGTGGACATAGGCTCGCTGGCTGGACAAGCATTTATGCCCATGCCCTATTGCCTGAGGGCAAATAAAATTAACCACTTGCTGGGCTCTGGAGTCACTGAGGCACCTGGCAAGGACTGCAGATTTCCTTCCCGGGACATTAGTGAACGAGGCTTTGTTTTTTCAACAATGGTTTCATGGTCACCAGATTTTTATTGAATTCAATATTTGACCATCTGCTGTGGTGGGATTCGAACCCAGGTGCTCAAACGTTGCCCTCGGTCTCTGGATGTGTAGTCCAGTGACAATACCACTACACCACTGCCTCCCTCTGCGTCAGTTAAAGAAAAGTTTACTTATTAGTCAGAAGTAAGATTTAAAACTGTAAAGTTACTGCAAAATTCCCCTAGTTACCACACTCCAGTGCCTGTTTGGGTCAATGCACCTAACCAGCATGCCTTTCAGAATGCAGGGGGAAACCAGAGGCCCCGAGGAAACCCATGCAGACTCTACACAGACCGTGACCCAAGCCGGGAATCGAACCCGGGTCCCTGGCGCTGTGAGGCAGCGGTGCTAACCACCGTGCTACAGTGACGCCCCCACAATCAGAGGTATGGACTCTTAAATTCTTTTGTGAGATGTGGGCAATGCTGGCCAAAGCTGGCACTTTCTGCCCACCTCTAAATACCCTTGAGAAGGTGACGGTGAGCCAACACCTTGAGGTATTACCATCCAGTTAAAAAGGAAGGACAGGGAAGAATGCAGGGGAACTGCGTTAGAATCAAGCATTAAAGGGCTAGAATAGGTCTGATGGTCCAAACAACTTCTTCCTCTACGTGGATCACAGAAAGTTAGCACCAGGTACTGAAGAAGGTAAATGGTCCGTTGGTATTTACTGCATGGGAAACAGAATATAAAAGTTAGTGTTACTGCAGCTGCTCAGGGCTTCACCCCAGACCCCGCCAGAAGGACTAGCTGTCCAGTTTTGGTCTACTGGTCTGAGAAAAGATAGACTATGTACGAAGCCAATCGGGGATTGTTCAGTCGACTCAAACCTGGAATGAAGACAGGCTGAACAGATTAACTCTTTACCCATTGGAATTTAAAAGAATAAGAACATAAGAGGTAGGAGCAGGAATAGACCATCTAACCCTTTGACCCTGCCCTGCCATTCAACAAGATCATGGCTGATCTGAGGTGGATCAGTTCCACTTTCCTGCCTTCTCCCCAGAACCCTTAATTCCCTTGTCTTATCAGAGATCTATCTACCCGTGACTTAAGTATATTCAGCGAGGTAGCCTCCACAACTTCAAGGAGCAGAAAATTCCAGAGATTCACCACCCTTTGAGTGAAGAGGGGGGGATTTTTTGGAAAAATAGAATGGGTGGGATTCTCCGACCGTCACACCGGTGGGAACCTCCAGCCCCACTGCATTGAGTGGAGACTTGGCTGAGTACCAAATTCTCTGTCTTCACCGGGGCGAGAACAGGCGGAGAATTCCGACAAAGATTTCTAACTGGCCTCAGCGAGGTGAGTGCCGGAAGAGCGCTTCCCCTCGCAGGAGAGGCCAGAACAAGAGGACAACCTTTAAGGAAGAGATGGGGAGGAGTTTTTTTTTTACACTCGGAGGGTTGTTAGTCTGTGGGACCCTTCTCCCCAGAAGGCAATGTAGGCTGGGTCACTGACTGTATTCAGGGCTAAGTGAGATAGGTTGACAGACAAAGAAGTCCTAGATTATAGAGGACCATAGACAGGAAAGTGAAGTTAAGATCACAGCCTGATTGAATGGTGGGACAGCATGGTGGAACAGTGGTTAGCACTGCTGCCTCTCAGCCACCAGATACGTGGGCTCCATTCCTGGCTTGGTTCACTGTCTGTGCAAAGTCTGCACGTTTTTCCCGTGTCCGCGTGGGTTTCCTTCGGGTGCTCCGGTTTCCTCCCACAGTCCGAAAGAAAGTGCTGGTTGGGTGCATGCTAAATTCTGCCTCAGCGTACCAAACAGGCACCGGAGTGTGGAGACTAGGGGATTGTCACAGTAACTTAATTGCGGTGTTAATGTAAGCCTGCTTGAGCCACTAATAAATAAACTAAAAAGAGAGGAGGCTCGAAAGGGGTATTTTTTTCACTTGGTAATGGGTTAAAAAATAATGGGGAGCAGGCAGGGAAATGGGGATGAGGAGCATATCAGCCACGATCAAATGGCAGAGCGGATTCAATGAGCCAAATGGCCTACTCCTGCTCCTAAGTGCGATGTTGCTATGCAGTAATTTTAATCACTCTACAAAGCAAGAAAGCATTGAATATGGACAGAGATGTTTGATCTACAATATTGAGGCATGAGTGAGTGTACCT
Source organism: Sphyrna mokarran (assembly GCA_024679065.1). NCBI lineage: Eukaryota > Metazoa > Chordata > Chondrichthyes > Carcharhiniformes > Carcharhinidae > Sphyrna > Sphyrna mokarran. The sequence goes on along the minus strand of JAGIQG010000005.1, from coordinate 122,403,560 downwards.
GAGATGTTGTACAGTCCCCGTCCATGCCCAGTGTGCTAAAGGTTGGAGCTAATCGCCTAATGTTAGAAAAAGAAATAATTGTCAAACACTCTCAATAAAATCTGATATTTCTGACTTTCAAAATAACCAACCAGAGTACAGGAAAGAGACAGAGAATCTGGTCAGCTGGTGCAGCAACAATAATCTCTCTCTCAACATCGACAAAACGAAGGAGATAGTCAAGGAGAACATGCCTCTGTCTATATCAACAGGGACGAAGTAGAAAGGATTGACAGCGTCAAGTTTCTAGGTGTCCAGATCACCAACTTGTCCTGGTCCCCCCATGCCAACACAATAGTTAAGAAAGCCCCACCAACGCCTCTACTTTCTCAGAAGACTAAGGAAATTTGGCGTGTCAGCTACAACTCTCACCAACTTTTACAGATGCACCATAGAAAGCATCCTTCTGGATGTATCACAGCTTGATATGGCTCCTGCTCTGCCCAAGAATGCAAGAAACTACAAAAGGTTGTTCTTCCCCTGCTGCTGTCAGACTTTTGAATGGACCTACTTTGCCCTTTTTCTACATCCTAGCTATGGCTGTAACACTACATTCTGCGCTCTCTCCTTTCCTTCTCTATGAACGATATGCTTTGTCTGTAAACTGCAAGAAACAATTCTTTTCACTGTATCCCGATACATGTGACAATAATAAATCAAATCAGATCAAATATCAAAAGCAAAAAAAAAATTCAGAACACTCTAGAAGATGGAATTAAAGAAAGCTTCACTGGCTCCTGAAGGATAATGTGTTAGATTGAACCGAGCGAACACACTCAAGGTTATGGTCTGTAGAATCTATTGACCCTGAAATGATATTGGAAAGATATATCTGCATTTCATAAGCTCAAGAATGTCCCAAAGAACGTGACAGCTGATGAAGTATTTCTGGAGTGTGCACAGTGTGCTTGGGTCACTGTCTGTGTAGAGTCTGCACATTCTCCCTGTATCTGTGTGGGTTTCCTCTGGGTGCTCCAGTTTCTTCCCACAATCTGAAAAACATGCTAATTGGGCAGATTGGCCATTCTAAATTCTCCCTCAGTGTACCCGAACAGGCGCCGGAGTGTGGCGACTGGGGAATTTTCACAGTAATTTCATTGCAATGTTAATGTAAGCCAACGTGTGACACTAATAAATAAACTATTGTGATGGAGGAAGTGCAAGTCAATGTGTGCACTGCAAGCTCACACAAGCAGTGATGTATAATTACGTATTTTAGATATTGTCTGAATAATAAATATTGACCATGACACTTGTAGTGAGTCAGCCGCACTTCCTCAAAATAGTGGTCCTGGCTCTTTTACACCCAACTAAACTTCAGCTTAACGTCTCACCTCGGCTGGCACCTCAGGCAGCGTGGCACTCCCTTAGCACGGCACAGGAAGTCTCAATCTAGATTACTTGATGTTTATTTATTAGTTTCACAAGTAGGCCTGCGTTAACACTGCAATGAAATTACTGCGAAAATCCCCCAGTCGCCACATTCCGGCGCCTGTTCGGGTACGCTGAGGGAGAATTTAGAATGGTCGATCCACCCAACCAGCACATCTTTCAGACTGTGGGAGGAACCCCACACAGAGACGGGGAGAATGTGCAGACTCAGCACAAACAGCGACCCGATCCGGAATCGAACCGGGGTCCCTGTGAGCAGCAGTGAGAACCACTCTGCCAGCGTGCCAGCCTACTAACTGGTGTGTCTGGAAGTGTGGCTTGACTTCCACAAGAGGGTTACCCACTGCGCCACAGCTGAGCTGTGGTGTAAACGCCTACAATATACATTTAAACAGAACACACAAAACTAAGGTGACAAACAGTCGTACCGTTTAGGTTTGGATCCAGTGGTAGTATCCTAGGAAAGAAAAATGAATTACTATTAATTCCAAACGGAGGGTAAAATAAAAATCAAAAGCCAACACCTGCTACCTAGCATTCCGCAATATTTGTCACAGTCACCCAGCTGTAACAGCTCGCAATGAGGCCATTCAGTCCATCAGAAGCATGCCAGCTCTCTGCAGATCAATCTAATCAGCCCCTGCCTCCCTCATCTCGCTCAGTAGAGCTGCAAGTGTATTTCCCGCAAACATCCATTCAATTTCCTCCTGAAATCATGCCCATTGAGTTCCTACTCGACACCAGTCACTGAGTAAAAAGGAACTTGAGCACATTCCTCCTGCACTTCATGCCCAGAACCTTCAACCTTCCAAAGAAACGTAGAAGATAGGAGCTGAAGGAGGCCATTCAGCCCTTCGATCCTGCTCCGCCATTCATCACAATCACGGCTGATCGTCCAACTCAATTGCTTAACCCTGCTTTCTTTTCATAACCTTTAATCCCATTCGCCCCAAGTGTGGGGAAGAAGACGGGGGGGTGGATTCTGGGACCGATCGAAGAGTCTGTGAGCAGGAAAGGGAGAATCGGCCTGTCCCCTGAGCCCAGATTCCGGATTGTGAGACTGAATACAATCTTGAATACATTCAATGTTTTGGCATCAACTACTTCCTGTGGTAATGAATTCCACAGGCTCACCAGTGTTTGGGTGAAGAAATGTCTCCTCACCTCCGTCCTAATGGTCTACCCTGAATCCTCGGACTGTGAGTCCTGGTTCTGGACCCCCCCCCACCATCAGGAACATCCTACCAGAATCTACCCTGTCTAGTCTGGTTAGAATTTTATAAGTCTCTGTAAGATCCCCTTCATTCCAACAAAAACAATTCTAACGTAGTCAATCTCTCCTCAGAGTCTCTCAAGTCAAGGTCTCCCACCCAATTTTGCACTTATCATCTCATGGGAACAGGTTTTCCTAATCCTAATTTTCCTAATCCTCCAAAATCTTCTACACATCTTATGAAATCTCTCCTCAATCACCTTTGTCCCATGGAGGACGCTGCCAGCATTTCCAATCAAGGCTAACTTCCCCTGTTCCCCACGTCATTCTGATAAATCTCCTCTGCGCTCTCTCAAGGACTCTCACATCCTCCCTCAGGTGTGGTGACCAGAGCTGGACACAATATTCTCCTCATAGATTAAGCAGACGGTTGCCATGAAGCTTGAGGTTGTTGCTAACTCAATGTGTCCTGCCACCTTCAAAATCTAGGTGCACACATCCACAACTCCCTCCTTCTCTGCGTACTCTTTAGAAATCTTCCACTGAGTCAATGCTGTCTCTCTTCTGCTAACATGTATGACCTTTTATACATCTCTGTATTTGCAGTGGCACAGTGGTTAACACTGCTGCCTCACAGCGCCAGGAACCCGGATTCAATTCCCGGCTTGGGTCACTGTCTGTGCATAATCTGCACGTTCTCCCTGTGCCTGTGTGGGTTTCCTCCCACAGTCTGAAAGACATGCTGTTAGATGCATTGTCCATGGTAAATTCTCTCCCTCAGTGTACCCGAACAGGCGCCAGAGTGTGACGATTAGAGGATTTTCACAGCAACAGCATTGCAGTATTAATGTATGACAATAATAAATAAACTTTGATTCAAGCTGTCACTGTGCCAGCCTCACTGCTGCAGTAACCGGCATCAACCTCACTGTCAGACACACCTCCAGGTTTGGTCTAAAATCTTTGAAAATCTTTCTTCATATTCTAATATCCAAGTTATTCAGCTGCGTCAAATAAAGCACTGATCTGTGCACTGACCCATGGGCAACACCACATTTGGTAGAACCCTGGAAATATTAGGAGACAGAAGGATGTAGGCATGCAGATCCACAGTGATCTGAAAGTGGCAACTTGGGCGGTCAAGAAGGCATATGGCCTTCATCGGTCGGTTTGTTGAGTATAGGAATTGGAAAATCATCTTGCAGCTATATAAGACTTTGGTTAGGCCGCATTTGGAGTATTGTCTACAATTCTGGTCACCACACTATCGGAAGGATGTTGATGCATTGGAAAGGGTGCAAAGAGATTTACCATGGTGTTGCCTGGTTTGGAGGATATAGACTATGAAGAAATGTTGGACAAACTTGGATTGTTTTTCATTACAGCATTGGAGGATGAGGGGGACCTGATAGAGATTTGCAAGATTAGGATAGGTTTGGACAGAGTGGATAGTCAGACTCTTTTTCCCAGGGTCGAAGGGTCAATTAATCGGGGGCATAGGTTGGAAGTGAGAGGGTGAAAATTCCTGCCTCCGTCACTGTCTGTGTGGAGTCTGCACATTCTCCCCGTGTCTGTGTGGGTTTCCTCCCACAGTCCAAAAGATGAGCCGGTTAGGTGGATTGGCCATGCTAAATTGCCTCGCAGTGTCAGGAGGATTAGCAGGGTAAATGCATGGGAATTACAGGGATAGGGTCTGAGTGGGATAGTGGTTAGTGCAGACTAGATGGGCTAAATGGCCTCCTCTGCACTGTAGGATTTCAAAGAAGGCATTTCTATTCTGCCATTTGCTGCGTCTGACCACCTCAAAGCAGCCACTGAAGTACATTTGAAGCGCAGTAATTTTGGAAAAACAGCATCCAAATTGTGCACAAAGTCCCATAAATATCCACGAGATAAATGATGAACTTGTCGGTTTTAATGATGTTGGTTGAGAAATTGCTGATCGTTGATAACTTGGAAAGATTCTCGCCTGCTTCTTAATCCTGGGGAATTCACCTCAGAGGACACTTTAACATCTCATCTGACAGACAAAGTGAAGTCAGCACCCCGACATAGATAAATCTGTCTTATAGATGGCCGTACCGATTTCGGAGTAGTTTGTGCTGCATCAGTGGCCCAGGACGTACTGGAGCTTAAACCATCCGAATTTTCAGAAATCCTCCTAAAGGAATGAGAAACATGTAAGGGGTCATTCATTGGGTCTGAATCTTTTACAATTCATTCTGTGCTGCTACTCAGAAGAATATCAGAGTTAGGAGCAGGAGTAAGCCATCTGACCCCTCGAGCCTGCTCCGCCACTCAGTAAGATCTTTGTTGAAGATATATCTTGATCTTTTCATGGACTCGGCTCCACCCACCTGCCCACGCAGCATAGTCCTTAATTCCTTTACTGTCCAAAAACCTAACTATCCTTACCTTAAAAACATTCAATGAGGCAACCTCAACTGCTTCACTGGGCAGGGGATTCCACACATTCACAACCCTTTGTGCGATTTGATTTGATTTATTATTGTTACATAGAATGATAGAATCCCTACAGTGCAGGAGGCTGCCATTTGGCCCATCGAGTCTGCACTGACCACAATCCCGCCAGCCCTATATTAGTATACCGTGAAAAGTATTGTTTCTCGCACACTATACAGACAAAGCATACCGTTCATAGAGAAGCAAACGAGGGAGTGCAGGATGTAATGTTACAGTCATAGCTAGGATGTAGAGAAAGATCAACTTAACGCAAAGTAGGTCCATTCAAAAATCTGATGGCAGCAGGGAAGAAGCTGGTTCTTGAGTCGGTTGGTACATGGCCAGGGATTGCCCGACTATCACTGACCAGATGCGTTCGTCCAGAGTTAAACCAGACTAGGACTAACCAGATGTGTTCGCCCAGGGTTAAACCAGACTAGGAGTAACCAGATGTGTTCGCCCAGGGCTAAACCAGACTAGCACTAACCAGATGTGTTCGCTCAGGGTTAAACCAGACTAGGACTAACCAGATGTGTCCACACAGGGTTAAACCAGACTAGGACTAACCAGATGTGTTCGCCCAGGGTTAAACCAGACTGGCACTAAACAGATGTGTCCACACAGGGTTAAACCAGACTAGCGCTAACCAGATGTGTCCACACAGGGTTAAACCAGACTAGCGCTAACCAGATGTGTCCACACAGGGTTAAACCAGACTAGCGCTAACCAGATGTGTCCACACAGGGTTAAACCAGACTAGCGCTAACCAGATGTTTTTAATTTGATTTATTATTGTCACACATATTAGTATAAGTGAAAAGTACTGTTTCTTGCACACTATACAGACAAGCGTACCGTTCATAGAGAAGGAACGGAGAGAGTGCAGAATGTAGTGTTATAATCATGGCTTTCCTTTCCCAATAACTGCAAAGTTTCTTTTTTTAAATTCATTCATGAGACATGGGTATCGCTGGTTGATCAGTATTTATTACTCATCCCTAGTTGCCCAATGCTCTGTGGCTCTGAAGATATGTGTAGGCCAGACCAGGTAAGGATGGCCGATTTCCTTCCCTAAAGGACATTAGTGAACCAATGGTTTCATGGTCATCATAGATTTTTAATTCCAGATTTTTTTTACTGAATTCAAAACCATTTGCCGTAGTGGGATTTGAACCTGGGTCCCCAGAACATTAGCTTAGTTTCTGCATTAATAATACACCAGGCCATCGCCTCCCCGCATACTGGACTAGGATGAGAAATCAGAGGCAGGGTAACTGTCAACTGCCACATCATGACTTCTGTCTGCAGACTGAGGATGGAATTTTCCTCTCCTGCCTGCCATGGGAATTGTAAGGGGTTGGGGGGGGGGGGTTGACCATGCAAAGGTCTGTTTATATCAGGTGGGATTTTCCGATCTTGGAGCAAACGCAGCTGGTAAATCCCAACCTGGGCATTCAACAGAAACAGCTCGCAGAATCATAGAAAACTTACAATACAGAAGGAGGCCATTCGGCCCAACGAGCCTGCACCAACAACAATCCCATCCAGGACCTGTCTTATCCTCGTAAACTCACATACCCCCTATCCCCATAACCCCACATATTTACTCTCCTAAACCCTCTGACATTAAAGGGCAATTTATCACGGCCAACCCACACATATTTGGACTGTGGAAGGAAACTGAAGCAAACCCACGCAGACGTGGGGAGAACGTGGGAATCACAGAATCCTGCAGTGCAGGAGGAGGCCATTCGTCCATCGAGTCTGCACTGACCACAATCCCACCCTATCCCCATAGTCCCATGCATTTACTCTAGCTAATCCCCCTAACACTAAGAGACAATTTTAGCATGGCCGATCCACCTAACCCGCATATCTTTGGACTGTGGGAGGAAACTGGAGCACAAGGGGGAAACCTACGTGGACACGGGGAGAATGTGCAGACTCCACACAGACAGTGACCCAAGCCGGGAATTGAACGCGGGTCCCTGGAGCTGTGAGACTGCAGTGTTAACCACTGTGCCACCGTGATATGCATCAAGTTAGAGAATCACTGATTACCACATATTAAGAACAGGAATTTACCCAAAACTTGCGCACACTGTTTCATTCAGTTGGATCAAAAGCAATGATGAAAGCAGAAGCCCGGAGGTTGAAGTAGTTTGCAGCAGGGTTTGCACGGGGATTTAGGGTTTCAGTTGGTGCATGGATGACAGCGCAGTTACCTGTGGTATTCTCACAAACTTACCGGAAGGAAAGACCATCGTCTGAAATATAGCTCAGCTCGTCCTTTGTCAGGATCTTCATTTACCAAGTTCAGAAACAGGAAACAAAGAAAATGTTCCATTAGACTTCCAGTAAATAAATTCATCAGACTCAAAACCCTATACTGGGCATATGCTGAATGAATTACATTGTGCGCTTACATATTCAGTAACAAATTTCCCTATTCAGCAAATTAGGTGACAGCTTTAACTGGGGTAATTCACTTATTCCAGCCTTCTGGGTCAAGTGCACCTTCAGGAAAGGTGTGGGCTTTCCTTTCCGAGGTGTTTGCATCAACAACGGGAGGCAATTTTAATCTAAAGGCAGCAAGGTGGCACAGTGGTTAGCACTGCCGCCTCACAGCACCAGGGACCCGGGTCTAATTCCTGGTTTGGCTCACTGTCTGTGCAGAGTCTGCAAGTTCTCCCCACATCTGCATGGGATTCCTCCGGATGCTCCATCTTCCTCCCACAGTCCGAAAAACATGCTGGGTTAGGTCCACTGGCCGTGATAAATTCTCCCTCAGTGTACCCGAGCAGGCACCGGGGGGGAGAGCGCGACTGGGGGATTTTCACAGTAACTTCATGGCACTGTTAATGTCAGCCTACTTGTGACACTTGAAGTTATTGTGAAATTTCCCTAGTTGCCACACTCTGGCGCCCGCTCGGGTACACCGAGGGAGGATTTAGCATGGCTAGTGCACCTAACCAGCACGTCTTTCGGACTGTGGGAGGAAACCGGAACTTCTGGGGGAAACCCACACAGACAACGCGCAGACTCTGCACAGACGGTGTCGGGAATCGAACCTGGGTCCTTGGCGCTGTGAGGCAGTCGTGCTAACCCACTGTGCCACGGTGCTGCTACTCGACTATTCTAAAGCAATCATACTGATGAGGAGTCGACCTTGATGCAATGGGCCAAATAGCCTCCTACCTGTGCTAAAATTACAACAATATCACAATTTAGCTGCAAGATGTGTCCTGCCTCAATATAAATAAGAATTGTCTTTCTGTTGTGGGATTGGGTGATTTTAAGTTAAATGACCATGAGGCAACCCTTCATTCTCAAGATGAACATTCACAACAAATCCCAAAATATTTACTCAGGACTAGCATCTAACAACTGGGAACAGAGAAGAGCAATTCCAGCAATACCTGCAGTTTACATAAAGCAAGGATAGCAGCGTTTTGTTTGGCCTTCTGTTTGTTTTCTCCAGAAGCACTTGGAAAGGTTTTGTCACCTATTACATACTGAAGAGTGTATCTGGAAAAGAGAAGGGCACAATTAGTCACAAATTGTCAGAGCAAAATGCTCATCAGGATTGGTACACAGCACAGTGGTTAGCACTGCTGCCTCACAGCATCAGGACTCTGGGTTCACTCCCAACTGAGCCACTGTGCGGAGTTTGCACATTCTCCCCATGTCCGTATGGGTTTCTGATTTCGTCCCACAAGACATGCTGGTTCAGCTATGCTAAATTGCACCTTAGTGTCAGGGGGGTTACAGGGTAAATACGTGGGGTTAAGAGGTAAGGGCCTGGGTGTGATTGTTGTCAGTGCAGGCTTGATGGGTTAAATGACCTCCTTCTGCACTGTAGAAGGAGGCCACTGGACCTAGAGATGGTCCAATTATACAATTCTTGGCCAGAGCATTTAACAAGAAAGCAATATGTTTTTTTTTGCCGCAGTGAATTACTGAAATAAAACACATTATCATTTCCTTACTTTGGAGTGTGAGATGGTCCACTCCTATCCACCTCCACAACGTTGCAGGACAGATTGTTCTTCTGGCAGTATTCGTTTAGCCGTCCGACCGGATTTTTGATCTGATTAAAGGACATAGCTTTTCAAAAGTTGAGTTTGTTTCTGTTTGAGCTTTAAAATACATAGTTCAGAACATAATTAAGGAAGCTAGAGTTAAGAAAGCCCATCACTACTTTCTTGAGAGGGGGTGTGTGTGTGTGTGTGTGGGAACTAAGGAAATTTGGCACGTCCACTACAGCTCTCATCAACCTACATCATCGGAAATGTCCTTTCTAGGGTTGTTTCACAGCTTGGTATAGCTCTGTCCAAGACAGCAAGGAGTTACACAGAGTCGTAGCCCAGTCCATCACTCAAACCAATCTTCCATCCATTGATTCTGTCTACACTTCCCACTCTCACGGCAAAGCAGCCAGCATAATCAACAACCCCACGCATTCCGGACATTCTCCCTTCCATTGGGAAAAAGAATGGAAGACTCTGACGTCACATACCAACCAACTCAAGAACAACTTCTTCCCTGCTGCCTTCGGACTTTTGAATGGACTTACCTCATATTAAATTGATCTTTCTCTGTGCCTTAGCAGTGACTGTAACACTACATTCTGTACCCACTCCTTTCCTGCCCTCCTATGTACTCTATGAATGGTATGCTTTGTCTGTACAGCGAAAGAAACACTATTTTTCACTGTAACCCAGTACACGTGACATTAATAAATCAAATCAAATAAATGAGAGAGAACTTCTGCACATGCAGACTCCTGTCAAAAAGTCTGAACCAAGCAAGCATGGTGGGTTTGAAGTTGATATATGGTAAATGCAGCATGACTGAGTGTAACAGGGACACTGGACTTACAAACTACCTAAAACTCTCCACCACCGAGGACTTTGTTCCGCCCACCAGCTCTGGCTTTGTCGTCTGGTGCAAGAGCACCTCAGTGAAACACGGTGCATTTCACAACTTGCATTTATGTAGAGCCTCTACCTGGATGAAATGTCCCGAGGTACTTCACAGGGGTGGGGGTGGGGGGGGCTATGAAACAAAATGTAACACAGAGACACATCGGAGATATTGGAGCAGGTGACCACGTGCTTGGTCAAAGAGGCACACTTTAACAAGGTATCATTAAAGGAGGAGAAAGGTGGAAAAGTTTAGGAGTGGGTTCCAGTGTCAGAGGCAAATGGTGCAGCAATTAAAATCAGGGCACTGATTTTGAGGATTGACAGCAGGCAGACAGATATCACGGGAGGGGAGGGTTATTTAATTTGATTAATTATTGTCACTGAGATACAGTGAAAAGTATTATTTCTTGCATGCAATACTGACAAAACATATCATTCATAGAATACATAGGGGGGAAGGAAAGGAGAGAGTGCAGACTGTAGTGTTACACTCATAGCTAGAGAATAGAGAAAGACCAACTTAATATAAAGCAAGTCCATTCAAAAATCTGACGGCAGCAGGGAAGAAGCTGTTCTTGAGTGGGTTGGTATGTGACTTCAGACTTCTCTATCTTTTTCCCGATGTAAGAAGGTAGAAGAGAGAATGTCTGCGGTGAGTGGAGGTCCTCGATTATGCTAGCTGCTTTTCGAGACAGCGGGAAATGTAGACAGAGTCAATGGATGGGAGACTGGTTTATGTGATGGATTGGGCTACATTCACAATCCTTTGTAGTTTCTTGCAATTTTGGACAGCGCAGGAGCCATACCAAGCTGTGATACATCTGGAACGGATGCTTCCTGTAATACATCTGTAAAAGTTGATGAGGGCATGTCAAATTTCCACAGCTTCCTGAGAAAAGTAGAGGCAGGGGGTGGTCTGGAAGAGATTACAGACACAGGGAAGAGGGCAGGGCCTTGGAGTGAATTGAAAATTGTTAGTGAACCTCTATCATACTGTGGAAAGAGGACAGCTTTGAGGGGCAAGGGATGGCAGAGTGGGACAATCCGTAAGAAAATTCCCATCTAGCAAGATGGAAAAAGAATAAGTAGTTTGTATCACAGGATTGGTGTTGGTACTGGGAGTTTCTCATTTGAGAAACTATACCCCATTCTCATTTTCTCAGCCATTATGGAATTCACTGCCACAGAAGGCTGAGAAGGCAAGGTCACTGAGTGTACTTAAGACAGAAATTCATAGTGCTGTGAAGTTAAGTTTGTGAATAATAGCTGGTTTCGTGTTCAATGTTGGAATGTTTAAGATGCAGCCACACAAGGTACACAGATTGCAACATTCGTTAAAGAGACCAAAACATCAGGGTTGCCTCTGTAACAGGCTTTACGGCTTTTTGTATTCTGACAGCCTATCAGTTTAAAGAGACTCAGCCAAATGAATCTGGTTGGAGGAAAGTTGATTGGTCATCCGAGTTATAAAAAGAAGAACCCAGCTGACTGCCAACAGTTCAACTGAGAGCCAGCCAGAACAGAAAGACAACTCTACAGCGTCTCTCCACTCTGTCAGCTAAAGAACTTCCTTTGAAGAGAATTCTCCATTTATCTAACAAAAAGGGTACCAAATCAAAAAGACCATACAGACAGAGAAATCAACAGGAAAACTCCAAAAATGTTCCAAAAGCCATCAAACCTAGTTGTATTTTTTTTAAGAGTGACTAAAATCCTGTTGTTACTGTTTTGGTAATGAATTGTTCTGGTCTTTATTTGAACAGGACCTTCCTTTAATCAATATGTTATTTATTTAGTTAAAGTTCTGGTTGGTTAAATAAAATGTTGTTATTTATTCACTTAAAGTGAGTATCAGATCTTTATATTAACATACCTTTAAATGCTAATGTTAACACATTCCCAAACACTTTTAACAGATTACGAAGCAAAGTAACGGGGATTAACCTCTGTGTCGTAACAATAGATTCTTGATTGGTAAGGGCATCAAAAGTTACGGGGAGAAGGCGGGAGAATGGGGTTGAATGAGGAAGCAAACTCACTGGGCCAAATGGCCTAATTCTGCTCCTATATCTTATGGTCTTAACAGATCAATTGGGATTGCAATGATATCCCTCAGGAGTTACAGTCATAGAGATTTACAGCATGGGAACAGAACCTATGGTCCAACTTGCCCATGCTGGCCTTTTTTTTAAAAACCTTAAGCTAATCCCAATTGCCTGCATTTGATCTATATCCATTGTACCCATGTAACTGTCTAAATGCTTTATAGAGTCATAGAGGTTTACAACATGGAAACAAGAGAGGCAGGGGAGTGAGTAATATTTATGCTTAAAAATGTGAAACATCTTTACTAACGATGGTACCTTTTTGGAATTGGATCCTGTTGAAATCCCATCCGTACTCAGTGGGGATGTGAAATCTTCATTACTCTTCTCACTCTGGTCAGTTTGGTCTTCCGTTAATCTAAAAAGGAAAAGAACTTGTATTTATGGATTTCAAAATGTCAAAGCACCTTAGAGTCTTCAAAGTGCTTTTGAAATGGTGTAACATAGAAAGCGGCCAATTTGCGAAAGCCAGCAATAATGTGACAAATGATCTGATCATAGGTTTTGTGGATATTAGTTGAGGGATTAATTTTTAAAGTTTGTTTATTAATATCGCAAGTAGGCTTACATTGACACTGCAACGAAGTTACTGTGAAAATCCCCTAATTGCCACATTCCAGCGCCTGTTCGGGTACACTGAAGCAGAATTTAGCATGGCCAATGCACCTAACCAGCACATCTTTCAGACTATGGGAGAAAACTGGAGCACCCGGAGGAAACCCACGCAGACATGGGGAGAATGTGCAAACTCCAGACAGACAGACAGTGACCCAAGCCAGGAATTGAACCTGGATCCTGGAGCTGAGAGGCAATAGTGTTAACCACTGTGCTGTAAGCAGCCAGTGTGAATGCAGAAATCACAGATCAACGCAGCACAAAAATGGGGCTGTTTATATCCATGCCAACCACTTTGAAAGACTGAGCCCAGCAGTTGCCTCCTTTTGGGGTATTTCCCTTTGGAAAGTTACTGAATCTGCTTCTTTTCAGGTTACATATCCCAGATTACCACAGCCTGCTGACTCAAATCCCCTCAATTCCTCCCTGCTTCTTCAACCAATTATTTCAAATCCTTGTTTTCTGGTTAACAGCCCTCTTGTTCTTGGAAACTGTCTGTGCTGACTTACTGCTTGGGGGAAATTATAGATGAAATTAAGGGCAGTTTTATTTGGGGGACGCTGTTGGTTGAATGGGGACAACAGAAGACGTTCTCATACGTTGTCATGGCAAGTGTTATGTCCACCCGAAAAGACAGCCTCAGGGTGACTCTGTTTAGTCTCGCCATTGGAAAGAAGGCACCTCTAGCGATGCAGCATTCACACACATTCATGTACTAGATTGAGGCCCTAGAGTTGGAGTCCTTACCCATTACCCCCAAACCTAGAGGGTACAGGTTAAGCAATGCTGGCACTTGATTTGATTTGATTTATTATTGCCATGTGTATTAGTATACAGTGATGAGCATTGTTTCTTGCGCACTATACAAAGTATACCATTTGTACAGAAGGGAAGAAGAGAGTGCAGAATGTAGTGTTATGGTCATAGTTAGGGTGTAGAGAAAGATCAACTTAGTGGGTAGGTCCATTCAAAAGTCTGATAGCAACAGGAAAGAAGCTTTTACGTGACCTCAGATTTTTATATCTTTTTCCCGACCGAAGAAGGTAGAAGAGAGAAGGTCCGGGGTGTTTGGGGTCCTTAGTTATGCTGGACCCAAACACCCCGAGGCAGCAGCAAGTGTAGACAGAGTCAATGGATGGGAGGCTGGTTTGCATGATGGATATATTCATGCGGTCTTGGGCACAGCTTTCTATGGTACATCTGTAAAAGTTGAAGTGTAATATGGGGTACGGATCTCTGGCACGGTGACACAATGGTTAGCACAGCCGAACCAGGTTCGATTCCCAGCTTGGTGACCCAAGTGTTACCCACTGTGCCACCCTGCTGCTGGCCAACACAGCAGGGGAATCCTCCCCACCTCTTCAAAGCAGTTTCATGGGCTCCTTTAGGATCAAATGTGAGGGCAGATGAAACCTCAGATTAACAACTCGCCCAGAAGATGGTATCTGCAACACTGCAGCTCTCCCTCAGTGTGACAGTATCAGCCTGATTTCTCTGCTGCAGTAAACAGCAGGGGCTGGGGTGGGTGAAATCTGATACTTGTATCTAGCGCCTATTGATGCACAGGGTTGGTCTTTGCTCTTGGGGCAATCAACATGGAAAGACCAAATTGTTACAACGATTTGGTTGGGTTGGGTTGACTTGCCACTCTGCCCGTTGCACCACCAGCTTGTGCCCCCTTACACCAAGAATGTACCCTCTCCCCACACAGCAGCCTGCAGTCATGTCCATCTACCTGATGCAGGGGGATTAGTCCAGTCTTTTGATTCATTATCCAAGGATAGGGAAGGGTCTGTAAAAATGGGGAATTCGGTCACTGAATTCCCCCCCTCTCCCCGATTCCCACTGGCTGCTGCAGATCTTTGATGGTGATGAAGGCAGCCTGAGGGTACGGCACAGAACTACAAGGTTTAAACCTTCCTCAATCCTGTCCCTCCCCCACAGGACCAGCAGAATCTGTCATAAGACAGTGTCAGCACCCTGGAGCTCGCTCCGGGCCTCTCAGCTGTGCTTACTGTTATTCCCTCTTCCAGGCAAGAGATGGAAGTGCATCCAGCTTAGAACCAGAAGCCAGCGGTTTCTCCCCTCCCCTAACCTCATTCCATTAGACTAGCATCAACCAATACCTGCTTCGGTGGGGGGTGCAGAAGAGAAGAGGGGAGAGGAGAGAACGAGGGAAAGCAGGGGGAGAGGGAGAACGAGGTACTAAAGCAAAAAAAGTGGGGAAGGTGGGAGAGAGAGCTCGAGAGAGAGAGCTCGGGAGAGAGAGCTCGGGAGAGAGAGCTCGGGAGAGAGAGAAAGAGAGAGCTTGGGAGAGAGAGCTCGGGAGAGAGAGCTCGGGAGAGAGAGCACGAAAGAAAGAAAAGAGAGGGAAATAAGAAGTGGACACAGAGGAGAGGAAGAAAGAGTGAGAAAAGTGAAGGAGAGAGGATCGGAGAAGGGAAGGAGGGAGAGAAAGACAGGACAAAGAGGGAGGGGAGAGGGAGAAAATTAAGAGATTCTGAGGGAGAGATGCTGGCAGGAAAGTATAGAGAGAAAAAAGAGACACAGCTGCAGGAAGGGACAAGGAGAAAGTTTTGAATAAAGAGAGTGAACGAGAGAGAGAGGGAGAGAGAGAGAGGACATGTTATTTCTCAAGTCTTGTTTAAAAATGCAGATATGATGTTGTGAATTAAGTGTCTGGACACAGCTTTATTTCTCTTTGAGCTGGGCGTCAGGAAAAGCTCCCATTTAAAATAACTGAACGTACCTTTGAGAATTCTGGCCAACAGACTCTGCTGCAATGCTCTTGGATTCTTCCTCATTCTCGATATGAATTTTAGACATAGGCTAAAGGGAGGAAACAGAGAGGAGGCAGTGATCACATGATCAGGGAAGGGCAAGAAACCAGGATCTGAAACATGATCCAGGAACAATAGCTGACTGATCTGTGAGGCACTCGGCCTTTCTCTAATCTTAACAACGACTCTCCCGAGAGGGGTGAACCAGTGTGTTCTGAAATCTCTCTGGTAACAGGAGCTGCTGATGGGGGACGTGTCTGTAGGTGTTCCAGGGTTAAGACCTTGCACTGGTCAGAGAGTCTGCAGCCCTGGTATTGGTCGGCGCAACATCGAGGGCCGAAGGGCCTGTACTGCGCTGTAATGTTCCATGTTCTATGATCTGTTCTGAGGTCTATTGACACGCGCCACATCAGCTACTAAGTCAGAAATTTACACCCTACCCCTGCCCCACCACCCAACCAGACTGACCAGACACTGATGTGAGCATGGCGTCAGACATGAAGCCCACTCTTGCTCCTGTTAAGACCACTTAAGGTCCTTTTCCCACTTAGAGTCAGATTTAGGTTGGTGGGCATGAGATGACTGAGGGTGGTGGGGGGAGGAGGGGAACGAGAAGGTTTTTTACCCTCAATTTGGTGCTGGACGTGGAGGGGGGCGTCTTAGTTGGAAGGCTGCTTCAGACTGGGGCACCCTGCCCCCTCCAGGGTCTATGAGCTCTCTCTCCCCACATCCAGCCTATTGCCCCACACTGGGATTGCCTCCCCTCTCTTCTCTCTCCACATCCCCCTGGGCATCCCTTACACGATGTACAGATGCCGGCGTTGGATTGGGGTGGTAAGAACTCAGTAAGAATTTAGCAACACCAATTTATAATCCAACCGATTTATTTGATAGTAAAAAAGCGAGCTTTCGACTCTTGTGTCTTCCTCAGGCAAATGCATTTGCCTGAGGAAGACACAGAAGTCGAAAGCTCGCTTTTTTACTATCAAATAAATCGGTTGGATTATAAATTGGTGTTGCTAAATTCTTACTGATCCCTTACACTTCCAGGACTCTTGAAGGGCAGTTCTGGGACTCAGGCATGGTGCTGTATACTTCTTCCAGCCCCGGCAGCACTGTGCCTGAAAGGACTGGAGTTGACCATTCTCCACTGCAGGGCACCCGTCCAAGTGTGGACAGAAGTCTGGCCTGCTGCCAATCGATGGTAAAATGGCAGTGGGCTTGTCAGAATCTGCGAGGCACATTATAATCATCACTTGCTTTCATAGATAGTTTTTTCTTCATTCATTTGTGGGACATGGGCGTCACTGGCTGGCCAGCATTTAATACCCATCCCTACTTATCTTTGGAAGGCAGTTGAGAATCAACCACATTAATGTGGCTCTGGGGTCATGCGTAGGTCAGACCTGAGTAAGGACAGTAGATTTTTTTTTCTTAAAGGGCATTAGTGAACCAGATAGGTTTTTCCAACAATAGTTTCATGGTCATCAGTAGATGCTTAATTTTTAAATTTGAATTCAAATCCCACCACCTAGGGATTCAAACCTGGTTCCCCAGAAACATTAGTTGAGGCTCTGGATTAATAGTCTAGCGACAATAGGCCACTGCCTCCCCTGTTTTTGCCAATATAATTGGTCTTTCTCCAATTCCTCTTTGTAATTCTATATTGCATAACTCCAGTACTGGAATGAGTATAGACAGCAAGCAAGCTCTGGCTCTCTAAGCCAATTGGGACAACAGTTTGATAATGATTTCCTGTCTTACTTTCCGCTGTCTTCCCAACTCTCTGTTTGACCCTTCCTTGCCTTAACAGACCACAAATCTTTTTATGCTTTCGGCATAGTGATTAGTGCCAGAGACCCAGGTTCGATTCCCGTCTTGGGAAAACACGTCTGTGCGTGTTTTTCCTGTGTGGATTTCCGCTGGGTGCTCCAGTTTCCCCTCTCAGTTTGAAAGACGTGCTAGTTAGGTGCACTGGCCATGCTAAATTCTCCCTCAGTGTACCCAAACAGGCGCCGGAGTGTAGCGACGAGGGGATTTTCATTGCGGTGTTAATGTCAGCCTACTTGTGGCACTAAGAAATAAATGTTAAAATCTTTAAAAGCACCAATCCATTCCTATACCTTACAAAGTGATGCATTCTGGAAAATTTCCTCATAGGCAAGTTTTGCTGCTTCACGTTTAGCTTCTTGCTTGCTTCTACCGTAGCTCATTGGGTATTCTTTCTTATCCATGATAACTTTACTTGAGAACCTGCAACAGAACAACAAATACTGTCACATTCACCCTGCACAAAAACGTGACTAACATTTGCACACTTATTTTAACATTAAATAAAGTTCTAACATATTATACACAGAGACATCAGGGAAAACAATGGATGTCATGCCAAGGAGAAGGTAAGAAAGTCTGGGCAAGGACACGATAAGAAAGTCTGGGCAAAAGTCTCCCAGAAATAAGGTACATAAACAAACATTTAGATGAGAAAAATTCACTTGGGGTGGAAGCAAGGTTCTTGAGGTGATCGATGCTGGCTCCTGGCTAACTCATTGGTGAATTCCGGACTAAAGAAAACTAAAGCTACTGCCGCTTGCAGCAATAGAGATCAGCTTTACCCATCTGTATGTCCAACCAGGACGGGTAAACTGTTCTCAACCATTCAAACCTTCTCTGTTCAGTCAGTTTATGCATCATACCTAAACTGTTGCTTTTAATAAATAGCTTTAAAATAACCTGTGACTCTGATTCTCTCTTTAGGTAAAATATGACTCCCAGATGAAAATGTTAGAACACGTCTGGCTAGTGCTAGTCTGGGCAGACCCCAGGTGAACATATCTGGTTAGGACTAGTCTGGCAATCCCTGGGTGAACGTATCTGGTTTGCGCTAGTCTGGGCAGACCTCAGATGAACATATCGGGTTAGTGCTAGTCTGGGCAGACTCTGGGTGAACATATCGGGTTAGTGCTGTCTGGGCAGACTCTGGGTGAACATATCGGGTTAGTGCTAGTCTGGGCAGACTCTGGGTGAACATATCGGGTTAGTGCTAGTCTGGGCAGACTCTGGGTGAACATATCGGGTTAGTGCTAGTCTGGGCAGACTCTGGGTGAATATATCGGGTTAGTGCTAGTCTGGGCAGACTCTGGGTGAACATATCGGGTTAGTGCTAGTCTGGGCAGACTCTGGGTGAACATATCGGGTTAGTGCTAGTCTGGGCAGACTCTGGGTGAACATATCGGGTTAGTGCTAGTCTGGGCAGACTCTGGGTGAACATATCGGGTTAGTGCTAGTCTGGGCAGACTCTGGGTGAACATATCGGGTTAGTGCTAGTCTGGGCAGACTCTGGGTGAACATATCGGGTTAGTGCTAGTCTGGGCAGACTCTGGGTGAACATATCGGGTTAGTGCTGTCTGGGCAGACTCTGGGTGAACATATCGGGTTAGTGCTAGTCTGGGCAGACTCTGGGTGAACATATCGGGTTAGTGCTAGTCTGGGCAGACTCTGGGTGAACATATCGGGTTAGTGCTAGTCTGGGCAGACTCTGGGTGAACATATCGGGTTAGTGCTAGTCTGGGCAGACTCTGGGTGAATATATCGGGTTAGTGCTAGTCTGGGCAGACTCTGGGTGAACATTCGGTAGTGCTAGTCTGGCAGACTCTGGTGAACATATCGGGTTAGTGCTGTCTGGGCAGACTCTGGGTCAATATATCGGGTTAGTGCTAGTCTGGGCAGACTCTGGGTCAACATATCGGTTAGTGCTGTCTGGGCAGACTCTGGTGAACATATCGGGTTAGTGCTAGTCTGGGCAGACTCTGGGTGAACATATCGGGTTAGCGCTAGTCTGGGCAGACTCTGGGTGAACATATCGGGTTAGTGCTGTCTGGGCAGACTCTGGGTGAACATATCGGGTTAGTGCTAGTCTGGGCAGACTCTGGGTGAACATATCGGGTTAGTGCTAGTCTGGGCAGACTCTGGGTGAACATATCGGGTTAGTGCTAGTCTGGGCAGACTCTGGGTGAACATATCGGGTTAGTGCTAGTCTGGGCAGACTCTGGGTGAACATATCGGGTTAGTGCTGTCTGGGCAGACTCTGGGTGAACATATCGGGTTAGTGCTGTCTGGGCAGACTCTGGGTGAACATATCGGGTTAGTGCTAGTCTGGGCAGACTCTGGGTGAACATATCGGGTTAGTGCTGTCTGGGCAGACTCTGGGTCAACATATCGGGTTAGTGCTGTCTGGGCAGACTCTGGCTGAACATATCGGGTTAGTGCTAGTCTGGGCAGACTCTGGGTGAACATATCGGGTTAGTGCTAGTCTGGGCAGACTCTGGGTGAACATATCGGGTTAGTGCTAGTCTGGCTATCCCTTGGTGAATGTATCTGGTTAGCGCTAGTCTAGGTTCATAAGTATCACAATCATAACAACTAGGTGCAGGAGTAGGCCATTTAGCCCTCAATGTCAAATTGAATTGCCCTTCCCTCTGGAATGAGAAATGGAAACGGCGTTCTAAATCCCAGAGCTGGATAGGTTTAGAAGGTGGGTACAAGAGAATATTGCATGAATAATTTCAGAAAAAGTTATAATTATCAGTTGCAATAGTTATAAATACTTATTTTTCTATTCATACATGCGACGTGGGTCTTGCTGGCTGGCCAGCATTTATTGTCCATCCCTAGTTGCCCGAAGGCAGTTAAGAGTCAACCATATTACTACGGATCTGGAGTCACGTGTTGGCCAGACCAAGTAAAGACAGTGGATTTCCTTCCCTAAAGGACATTAATGAACCAGATGGTGTTTTTCTGATAATTGACAATGGTTTCATGGTCATCAGTAGATTCTTAATTCCAGATTTTTTTTTATTGAATTCAGATTCCACCAGCTGCCGTAGCGTTATTCGAATGCAGGTCCCAGAACATTAGCTGAGTTTCTGCATTAATAGTCTAGTGATAATACCACTAGGCCATTGCCTCCTGCCATCATTTCCGTTTAATTAGGAAAACTTACTTCTGTATGTGATCCAAGCCTGTATCCATCTGTGTAATGATGTAATCAATCTGGATATCTCTTTTCTGTCCATACTCATTGAGCTTACTGATGTAGTTTCCGATGCCAGCCGGTGATATTGATTGTGTTGTTCTATCAAGAGACTACATCAAAGGCAAATCAAATGCTTTTTACAACCATATACCAATTCAGGCAGAAGATGTTGAAAAAGATATCAGCTACGTTCACACACTCGTTTAATTACTGTCCTAAACGGGGATAGCTGATGGAATGACTTTCCTCCTTTTCCCTCACCCCTCGATTATTTGCAACAAGACGTATATTTCTAAGGGACTCTTTTAAAATGCTTTTGGTGTTGTGACCTTAAAGAATTGGCACAAATGGGCTTTTTAGCAAGTTTAAAACGGGAGGTATGCATTTATGCATCCAACGTAACTAACAAACTTAACAAACACACATAACACAACCACACAACACACACATACTCTCACACAGACACAGTCTCTCTCTCCCACACACATCACTCTCTTTCATACACACTCTCACACACAACACATACACAACACACACAGTCACACACCTCACACCCATGCACACACTGCACCAACAATAATCCCACCCGTAACCCCGTTTATTTATCCTTAACGCTAAAGGGTAATTGATCGTGGCCAATTTACCAACCAGCATGTCTTTGGATTGCAGAAGGAGACCGGAGCACCCATTTAACCACAGTACCTGTGTTTTTATCATCTTCACAATTGTCTCTAATACATAATAGGGTCATTTCACCTGTTCACATATCATTGTGATAGAATGAGGTTTTTCACAAACTATTCTTTAGAATTCAACTTCAAAGCCAAAACATCCACAAGTCCATTGTGAACAAATTTCTTTAATTATTTGTATTAGGACAGCCGTTAATCTACAGGAACCAGAATGAAAGCGAGTGGGATAGCTTGATCTTGGATTCGAACATAGCTCAGCACAACATCGAGGGCCGAAGTGCCTGTACTACGCTGTAGTATTCTATGTTCTAGGAACGGCTTGTTATGTTTTAATAATCTCTCAATACAACATCACAAAAGTTTCTCTGCATTTTAATGTTTTGTCCTGACATGCTAGAAGACTTGAGAACCTTGTGTAGTTCCATGTCCGTTGACAGAACTCTCTGTTCCATTTTTTTGAAAATAAAGTGCCCATTCTCCATAATCATTTTAAGGTTAAAAAGTTTCATTTCAAATTTGTGGTTCACAATTCTATGTGTCTATAGGGGCCGCACTGCTGCCTCACAGTGGTGGGTTCGATCCCCGGCTTGGGTCACTGTCTGTGAAGAGTCCGCACCTTCTGCCCGTGTCTGCATGGGCTTCCTCCGGATGCTCCAGTTTCCTCCCACAGTCTGAAAAACGAGCTAGTTAGGATGCATCGGCCACGCTAAATTCTCCCTCAGTGCACCCAAATAGGTGCTGGAGTGTTGCGGCTAGGGGATTTTCACAGTAATTTCATTGCAGTGTTAATGTAAGCCTACTTGTGACACTAATACATAAATATTGGGTGGGACTGAGATGAAAATGAAGGAAATAGGAGGATTTAATGGAATGAATGGGACATAGTCCAGTGATTTCACTGTGAGTGAGATAAATATTGTGAGCAATCTGAAGGAGCTTGATCCAGATGGAGGGCTGGCAAGAGTATTGGGTTGGACAAGGAATGTAAGAGGTTGCTGATATAAAGTGGGAGTTGGAGGAGTAAAAGAATGGACACAGCCCTGAAGTGGTTAAAAGAACAAGAAAGAGAAGGTGAGCCATCAGATGGAAGAATGTAACTTTGCTCTTGTTTGTTGAGGAGGGATGTTGGCCAAGGGGTGAGGTTGGAGGGGGAAGCAGGCAAACTCTCCTGCTCTTTGTTAGTGCCATAGAAATCTCTTGTCCTGGAACACTGCAGAAGGAAGCCATTGGATCCACCAAGTCTGCACCGACAATAATCCCACCCAAGCCCAGCCCCTCACCCTGCACATTTACCCTACTAGCCCTTCTGACATTTAGGGGCAATTTAGCATGGCCAATCAACCCATTCCGCACATCTTTGGAGTGTGGGAGGAAACCGGAGCATCCGGAGGAAAGTTACGCAGAAACGGATAGGACATGCAGACTCCACACAGCCAGTGACCCAAGCCGGGAATCGAACCCCAGGTCCCTGGCGCTGTGAGGCGTCAAGAGTTCTCATACTTATCTGAGTAGACAGATAGGCTATAAGGTCTCATCTGAAAGTGCTCCCTCCTTGAAGAGAGCATTAAAATGTCTTAAAAATGAAACAACAGTTTTTTTGTAAATTGAAATGTAAGGAATACAGTGCAACTTACCATGTCGACATCCTGAATATTCAAATCCTCTAAAGCCAGTTTAGCAGCATTGTACTTAGCCTCCTTCTTGGTTTTACCCTGGCCTTCTGGGAATGTTTTGTCACCAATTTTTGCCCAGAATGTGAACCTAAAATGACAGTAGAGTAAACATAGCATTGGGTTAGATCAGCAAAACATGGGTTTCTACTTCCCTGCCCCACCCCTTACAGCTACACAAGACAGCGTGAGGGTTAGCTGCAGGGTCTGGAGGTTCGTTCTGATCTGCTCTGCTCTGCAGGGCATTGGAGTCAAAGCAGGGTATCAGAAAGACTGAACAGGCTGGGGCTGTTCCTCCCTCAGAGAAGAATACCAGGGACTCTCTAAAGGTTTTTTTTAAAATAAATTTCACGGGACTCCGGCATTGCTGGTTAAGCCAGCATTTTATTGCTCACCTGCGGCGC
The DNA here is from genome assembly GCA_024679065.1 of Sphyrna mokarran. Lineage (NCBI taxonomy): Eukaryota > Metazoa > Chordata > Chondrichthyes > Carcharhiniformes > Carcharhinidae > Sphyrna > Sphyrna mokarran. The sequence goes on along the minus strand of JAGIQG010000005.1, from coordinate 122,380,224 downwards.
AGCGGCACAGTGGTTAGCACCACCGCCTCACAGCGCCAGGGATCTGGATTCTACTTCCTGCTTGCACGTTCTGTGTGTGGGTTTCCTCTGGGTGCTCCACTTTCCTCTCACAGTCTGAAAGACAGGCTGGTTGGGTGCATTGACCATGTTAAATTCTCCTTCAGTGTACCCAAAAAGGCGCCAGTGTGTGGCGACTAGGAGATTTTCACAGTAATCATGGAAATCATAGAAACCCTGCAGTGCAGAAAGGGGCCCATCGGCCCATCAAGTCTGCACCCAACACAATCCCACCCAGGCCCTATCCCCTTATCCCTACATATTATACCCACTAATCCCTATAACTTACCCATCCCTGGACACTAAGGGGCAATTTCTTAGCATGGCCAATCAACCTAGCCCATACATCTTTGGACTGTGGGAGGAAACCCACGCAAACACGAGGAGAATGTGCAAATTCCACACAGACTCCAAGCCGAGAATCGAACCCAGGACCCTGGAGCTGTGAAGCAGCAGTGCTAACAACTGTGCTACCCAAACTTCATTGCAATGTTAATGTAAGCTGACTTGTGATACTAATAAATAAACTTTAAATGTAATTGCCCTTCAGAAGGTGGTGATTGTTCATAGAACCATAGAATTCCTACAGTGCGGAAGGAGGCCATTCAGTCTGCACTGACTCTTACCCAGGCTTATTCCGTAACCCCACGTATTTATCCTGCTAATCCCCTCTAAATCACACATCTTGGGACTTTGAGAGTCAATTTAGCATGGGCAACCCAGCTAACCAGCATCTTTGGACTGTGGGAGGAAACTGGAGCACCAGGAGGAAACCCATGCAGACACAGGGAGAACATGCAAACTCCACACAGACAGTGACCCAAACCCGGGTCCCTGGCACTGTGAGACAGCAGTGCTAACTACTGTGCCACCATCTTATGGTGCTTCCAGTCATTCCCTGGAAGCATGGAGTGGCCCTGGAAACTAGTTTGTTGCTAAGAGTCCAGGTGACACATCTGGACTCAAAACATCAGCTCTTTTCTCTCATTACAGATGCTGCTGACATTTTCCAGCATTTTCTCTTTTGGATAAGAATCAAGGATCCACAAGAGGTAGGATTGAAGAGTGAAGTGATTTGGGCAGACTGTACAGTTGCAGGAGGTTATAGTGATTTGGAGGAGTGAAATCATTAAAGAGTTACTTAACGTGGAGTAGACTCGTAGAGATAAATAGCGTGAAAACAGGCTCTTCGGCCTAACTCGTTCATGTCGATCTGGTTTCCTAAACTGAAGTTAGTCCCATTAGCCCACGTTTGGCCCATATCCCTCTAAACCTTTCCCACCCATGTACTTGTCCAAATATCTTTCAAGTGTTGTAATCCTCCCCATCTCTACCACCTCCTCTGGCAGCTCATTCCATAAACGCACCACCCTCGGTGTAAAAAAGTCAACCCTCACGGTCCCGTTCCCATGTCACGTTAAACCCATATCCTCTAGGATCATAAAATCTCTACAGTGCAGAAGGAGGCCATTTGGCCCATCAAGTCTGCACTGACCAAAACCCCGCTCAAGATATCCCATCCTGCTAATCCCCCTGACACTAGCATTAATTTAACATGGCTAATCAACCTAACCCGCACAATTTTGGACTAGTTTTGCACTCCTCTACCCTAGAGAAAAGACCTTAGCTATTCACCTCATCTATGTCCCTCATGACTTTATAGATCTAAGGTCACCCCTCATCGTCCTACACTCCAGGGAAAAGTCCCAGCCTTTCCAACCTCTCCTTATAATTCAAACTTTCCAGTCCTGGGGACATCCTTGTAAATCTTTTTTGCACCCTTTCCAATTTAGTAACATCCTTCCTATCACAGGGTGACCAGCACTCCAAACATGTAGCACAGTTCTGGATGACAAGGTCAAAGATACAAAGTTGAGTTGGTTTAGAACTTCAAGTTTTTGGGTGTCCAGGTCACCAACAATCTATCCTGGTCTCTCCATGCTGACACTGTAGTTAAGGAAGCCCACCACCATCTTTACTTTCTCACAGACTAAGGAAATTTAGCACGTCAGCTACGACTCTCACCAACTTTTACAGTTGCACCACTGAAACCATTCTTTCTGGTTGTATCACAGCTTGGTATGGCTCCTGCTCTGCCCAAGACCGCAAGAAATTACAAAAGATTGCAAATGTAATCCAGTCTGTCATGCAAACCAGCCTCCCATCCATTGACTCTGTCTACACTTACTGCTGCCTCAGCAAAGCAGCCAGTATAATTAATGACCCCATGCATCCCGGGCATTCTCTCTTCCACCTTTTTCCATTGGGAAAAAGATACAAAAGTCTGAAGTCGCATACCTAACGACTCAAGAACAGCTTCTTCCATGCTGCTGTCAGACTTTTGAATAGACGTACTTTGGACTAGATCTTTCTCTGCACCCTGGCTATGATGTACACTACATTCTGTACTCTCTCCTTTGCTTCTCTATGAACAGTATGCTTTGTCTGTACAGCGCACAAGAAATAATACAAATACATAGGATAATAATAAATCAAATCAAAATTTATTCCTAAACTAAGCCACTTACACAGGGTTGTGAGAGGGCCCATCCATTTTGGATTCCCAAGTCAAAGGTTCATGATTTTTACTTGCGTACAACTGTAGTTGCTCCACAGATCCCGGAGTCGCCATTTCTTCCAGGGGCTACAGAAATGAAACATTCTCAATTCAAAGCAAGCAAAATACAATGAGGTAATGAATAATATTTTGTTACATCCAATTAGAGATTCAACATAGAACATAGAACATTACAGCGCAGAACAGGCCCTTCGGCCTTCGATGTTGCGCTGACCAATTAAGAAAAAAGCAATGACCCTCCAAACTAAACCATTCCCTTCTCTTCCATAAACTTATCAACTAACCTCTTAAATGCCACCAAATGTGGCGCATCTACAACTGCTGAAGGCAGGGCATTCCACTCCTGAACCACCCTTTGGTAAAGAACCTACCTCTGATATCCGTCCTATAACTATCACCCCTTAATTTAAAGCTGTGTCCCCTCGTGCTAGCTTTTTCCATCCTAGGAAAAAGGCTATCACTGTCCACCCTATCTAAAACTCTAATCATCTTATATGTTTCGATCAGGTCCCCTCTTAGCCTCCTCCTTTCTAACGAAAACAACCTCAAATCCCTCAGCCTCTCCTCATAAGACATGCCCTCCATACCAGGCAACATCCTGGTAACCTCCTCTGTACCCTCTCCAATGCCTCCACATCTTTCTTATAATGTGGGGACCAGAACTGTACACATTACTCCAAGTGCAGCCACACTAGAGTTTTGTAGTTGCAACATGACATTGCGGCTCCGAAACTCAATCCCCCTACCAATAAAAGCTAAGACTCCATATGCCTTCTTAACAACCTATCGACTTGATTGTCAACTTTCAGGGATCTATGCACATATACATCAAGATCCCTCTGTTCATCAACACTATTAAGAGTTCTACCATTAGCCCTATACTCTACACATTTGTTATTCCTGCCAAAGTGAATTACCTCACACTTTTCCTCATTAAACTCCATTTGCCACCTCTCGGCCCAGCTCTGCAACTTGTCCAAGTCTCTCTGCAAACTATAACACCCCTCTTCACTATCTACCACTCCTCCGACTTTGGTGTCATCTGCAAATTTACTAATCCATCCTTTAATACCCTCGTCCAGATCATTTATAAAAATTACAAACAGCAGGGCCCCAAAACAGATCCCTGAGGTACACCACTTGTAACCAATCTCCACGATGAATAATTTCCATCAACCACCACCCTCTGACTTCTATAAGCTAGCCAATTCCTGATCCAATTAGCTAAATCATCCTCAATCCCATACATCTGCATTTTCTGCAGAAGCCTTCCATGGGGCACCTTATCGAACATGGAAAGAGAAACCCAAATATTTTGTTTTAACCAATGGGACGTCACAAGATTTCACTTTTGAAGAGAAAAAAAAACTTTATCATAGAGTTATAGAATTCCCTACAGTGCAGAAGGAGGCCATTCAGCCCACTGAGTGTGCACCAACCACAATTCCATCCAGGCCCTATCCCATGAACCTACACATTTACCCTTGCTAGTCTGCCTGACACTAAGAGGCAATTTAGCAAGGCCAATCAACCCAACCCACACATCTTTGGATTGTGGGAGAAAACTAGAGCACCTGGAGGAAACCCACACAGACACAGGGAGAACATGCAAACTCTGCACAGACAGGGACCCAAGCTGGGAATCGAGTCCCTGGCGCTTGGGGTAGCAGTACGAATCACTATGCCCTCATGCCGCCTCTATTATGTAATAGCACTATTAACTTAATACGGTTTATAGTTATATGTGCTAGGCATTCAGTCATACTTATTACTTCTGCCAATAATTTTACTTTGTGAAATCTTATCTACTTCTACTCTATTTACTCTGGGACAGCACAGTGGCACAGTGGCTAGCACTGTTGCCTCACAGCACCAAGGACTCAGGTTCAATTTCATGCCTGTGCGGAGTCTGCACATTCTCCCTGTGTCTGCGTGGGATTCCTCTGGGCACTCCAGTTTCCTCCCACAATCAGAAAGGTTGTGCTAAGTTCTCCCTCAGTGTACCCGAACAGGTGTCAGAGTATGGTGACTAGGAGATTTTCACAATAACTTCATTGCAGTGTGAATGTAAACCTACTTGTGACACTAATAACTTCACTGGGAGGCCATTCAGCCCACTGCACCTCTGCCAACGTTGAAGGAGCTAAACAGAGGGTGATGACAGAAAGGCTGCTTTAGTGACTGGAAGCCAGTGTCCAACCACGGGGATCTGTGTTGGGCCCCCTATTATTCACTATTTATATAAATGACAAAGACAACTATGTGGGGGGTAGGATTAGTAAGTTTGCGAATTATACAAAGACTGGATGGGTGGTTAACAATGAGGTGGAGTGTCTTGGGGTACAAGAAGGTATAGACAGAATGGTCAAATGGAGAGATAAATGGCAGATGGAATTTAACCCTGAGAAGTGAGAGGTGATCCACTCTGGAAGGAGTAATTTGACAAGAAAGTATTCAATAAATAGTAGGACACTCGGAAGTTCTGTGGATCAAAGGGACCTTGATGTGTTTGTCCACAGATCTCTGAAGGCAGGAGGGCACATTAGTAGACTGGTGAAAAAGGCAGACGGGACACTTGCCTTTATCATTTGAGGCACAGATTACAAAAGCAGGGAAGTCGTGTTGGAGTTTATTCCCACATTCAGGAAAATTTGTGACACTCTACCCCCACATTCGGTGCAGTTTGCGACACTGCAAACATTTTACAGGTATATAAATAATAAAAGATTGGTTTTTACAGGTATATAAATAATAAAAGATTGGTTAGGGCAAGATTAGGGCCAGTCAGAGATAGCAGTGGGAAGTTGTGCGTGGAGCCTGAGGAGATAGGAGAGACACTGAATGAGTATTTTTCATCAGTATTCACACAGGAGAAAGACAGTGTTGTCGGGGAGAATACTGCGATACCAGGTTGTAGACTGGGTAGGATTGAGGTTCATAAGGAGGAGGTGTTAGCGAATCTTGAGGGTATGAAGATTGATAAGTCCCCTGGGCCAGATGGGATTTACCCTAGGATTCTCTGTGAGGCTAGAGAGGAGATTGCAGAGCCTTTGGCTTTGATCTTCATGTCATCGTTAGCTACAGGTATAGTGCCGGAAGACTGGAGGATGGCAAATGTTGTCCCTTTGTTCAAAAAGGGGAGTAGGGACCATCCGGGAAATTATAGACCGGTGAGCCTGACTTCTGTTGTGGGCAAAGTCTTGGAAGGAATTATAAGGGATAGGATTTATAAGCATCTAGAGAGGAATAAATTGATTAGGGATAGTCAGCACGGTTTTGTGAAGGGTAGGTCGTGCCTCACAAAACCTTATTGAGTTTTTTGAGGAGGTGACCAAAGAGGTAGATAAGGGTAAGGCAGTTGATGTAGTGTATATGGATTTTAGCAAAGCGTTTGATAAAGTTCCCCATGGTAGGCTATTGCAGAAAGTGCAGATGCATGGGATTGAAGGTGATTTAGCAGTTTGGATTAGGAATTGGCTAGCTGATAGAAGACAGAGGGTGGTGGTTGATGGGAAATATTCAACCTGAGTGCAGTTACAAGTGGTGTACCTCAAGGATCTGTTTTGGGGCCACTGCTGTTTGTCATTTTTATAAATGACCTAGATGAGGGTGTAGAGGGTTGGATTAGTAAATTTGCTGACGATACCAAAGTGGGGGGAGTTGTAGACAGCGAGGATGGCTGTTACAGTTTGCAGAGGGACATAGATAGGTTGCAGAGCTGGGCCGTGAGGTGGCAAACGGAATTCAATACGGATAAGTGTGAGGTGATTCACTTTGGTAGGAATAACAGGCATATGAAATATAGGGCTAATGGAAGGAACCTTAATAGTGTTATCGAGCAGAGGGATCTTGGGGTACAAGTACGTAGCTCTTTGAAAGTTGGCACCCAGGTTGATAAAGTTGTTAAGAAGGCGTACGGTTTGTTAGCTTTTATTGGTAGAGGGATTGAATTTAGGAGCCGTGAGGTTATGTTACAACTGTACAAAACTCTGGTGCGGCCGCACCTGGAGTATTGCGTACAGTTCTGGTCGCCGCATTATAAGAAAGATGTGGAAGCATTGGAAAGGGTGCAGAGGAGGTTTACCAGGATGATGCCTGGTATGGTGGGAAGGCTGAGGGACCTGAGGTTATTTTCATTAGAGAGAAGAAAGTTACGCGGTGACCTAATTGAGGCGTATAAGATGATCAAGGGATTGGATAGGGTGGGTAGTGAGAGCCTTTTTTCCTCGGATGGTGATGACCAACACGAGGGGACATAACTTTAAATTAAGAGGTGGTAGTTATAGGACGGATGTCAGAGGCAGGTTCTTCACACAGAGGGTGGTGAGGGCGTGGAATGCCCTGCCTGCAGCAGTTGTGGCCTCGCCTACTTTGGGGGCATTCAAATGGTCGGTGGATAGGCATATGGATGATATTGGAATAGTTTAGGTTAGAGGGTCCACTGGCCGGCGCAACATCGAGGGCCGAAGGGCCTGTACTGCGCTGTAATGTTCTATGTTCTACTTTACCTCCAGAGTTGGGGCAGTTTATGAACACTTCACCCCCCTCACAGTTAATGTTTATTGTCACACATAGGCTTACATTAACACTGCAATGAAGTTAGTGTGAAAATCCCCTAGTCGCCACACTCTGACACTGTTCAGATACACTGACGGACAGTTTAGCACAGCCAATGCACCTAACCAGCACGTCTTCCGGACTGCGGGAGGAAACCGGAGCACCCGGAGGAAACCCATGCGGACACGGGGAGAACGTGCAGACTCCACACAGACAATGAACCCGGCTCCCTGGCACTGTGAGGCAGCAGTGCTAACCGCTGTGCCAACTTGTTCAGTTTTGCCCCCGTTACTTATTTTCGGAGACGGCGCCCGGCCTCGCTCTCTACAGCAACCCTGCCACCCCTACCCCCCCAACTGTCTGCAGCACCCTTCCCCCCACCCCCGTCTGCAGCACCCTGCCCCCTGTTTCCCCACGCCCCCCCCCCACCCCACTCCCATTCTCTGCAGTACCCTGGTCTTTACCTTAATGTTCCTCAGTCCAGTGGGGGAGCTGAGTCCACCGACTTGGAGACAAGGGGAGAGTGAGTGAGTGAGGGCCGACACTCGGTACTTACTGGTTAACTAGAGGGAGGCATTACTGCAGCAGGTTTGCAGTGTGGATTAGGTAAGGATCCCCAGTCTCCACCCCACCCACCCTGTCATCGTTCAAGAAGCATTGCTCACACGCACAGGCCGCTGTAAATAATCACTATGTTACTGTTAAGATTACTCTGCAGCGATAAAAATGCAACAACTCACAGTCAATCCTCGTAGTCGCAATGCCAGCCTCTCTCCTAGGAGCCAGTCGGCTTGCTCAGTTTCGTTTCTCGGGTTCTGGCGGTTTCGCTTTCGTTTTCCCCCGGGAGGGAAGGAGGGAGGGATGGGGATGCTGATCCTGGTACAGAAAACTCCCACAGGAAGGAGGCATCAACATCTGGCAGCGCAGAGTTGCTGCAAGGACACAGAGGGTTAATAGAAAGAAAAAGGATATTGATGCAGAGAATCAATGTAAGGCAGGGTTTTGATATCAGGAAGTGTTAATATCAGGGAGGCGTGTTGCAGGAGGAGTGTTAGGGGGTGAGTTCATAGCTAACATTATGAAATAACAGCAGTGGTAGGCCATTCGGCCCCTTGAGTCTGCACCATCATTCAATAAGATCATAGCTGATCTGTGTGTGTTTGGAATTCCACATTCCTATTCATCCCCTGATAACTTTGGACTCCATAGTCTAGCGAGAATCTACCTATCACCGTCTTAGCAATGTTCAGTGACCACCTCTGATGCCTTCCAACGCTCTAGGAGAGAAAAAATACTCCTCATTTCTATGCAAAAAGGGTGATCTCCAATTTTAAATCGGTGTCCCCTGGTATTGGACTCACCCTCAATAGGAAACATCCTTTCCCCGCCCGTATTGTCAATACTGTTCAGGATCTTGTATCCTTCAATCCAGTCACTCCCTCGCTCTTCTCGACTCCAGTGGAAACAAGCCCAGTCTATTCAACCTCTCCTCCGAAGGCAGCCCATTCATTCCAGTTGTCAAAGTGCAAACCCCCATGCATGGGTGGCACAGTGGTTCTCACTGTTGCCTCACAGCGCCAGGGACCTGGGTTCAATTCCCAGCTTGGGTCACTGTGTGGCATTTTTACAATTCTTCCCAGTTTGCTCCGGGTGCTCCAGTTTATTCCCACACTCCAAAGATGTGTGGATTAGATGGGTTGGCCATGATAAATTGGCCCTGGTGTCAGGGGCATTAGCAGGGTAAATATGTGGTGTTATGGGATTAGGGCCTGGGTGGGATTGTGGTTGGTATTGAGTTGATGGGCTGAATGACCTCTTTCTATGAGTGAGCCTCTGAAACACTTACATCCTTATATCAAAACTGCACAATCTAATGTAGATACTATTATAGAAAAAAGTGTTTTTTGTTGTCCTGAATCCCAATGTGGTTGGTGCAGCTGCCTCACAGGACCAGGGACCCAAGTTTAATTCCTTTGGGTTAAGTTTGTGCGGAATCTGCACATTCTCCCGATCTCTCTGGCATAATCATTAGTAACCCGAGGATATAGATTAACGTTTAAAAACATTTAAGTTTATTTAATAGTGTCGCAAGTAGGCTGATGTGGTCATGTGCAAATCATAGAGCAATGATAAATTTAGCCAAAAGTACATTGCGCTCTGCACTAGTAGCTCCCTAACAGTCTGGTTTTCCTCAAACTGGAAGAAGTACAGAAAAGGTTTACTAGGATAACAATGGGACTTGGTGGATTGTGTTATGAGAGGTTGGATAGACTGGGACTTTTTTCTATGGAGCACAAGAGGCTGAGGGGTGATCTTATAGAGGTCTAAAATAATGAGGGGTACAAATCAGCTAGCTGCCTTTTCAGTGAGGCAAAACACTTGGAAAACAAGTTCTCCCAAGAGGATGTATTGGATTTTGGGTTCTTGAGAAACATAAAGATAAAGAAGTCCCCAGGACATGATGGGATATGCCCAGATTACTGAGAGAGGCAAGGAAAGAAATTGCTGGGGCCTTGAGACACTGCAAGGAACTACAAAGAGTTGTGAATGAAGCCCAGTCCATCACGCAAATCAGTCTCCCATCCATTGACTCTGTCTACACTTTCTACTGCCTTGGCAAAGTACCAGCATAATCAAGGACCCCACGCCTCCCGGACATTCTCTACTCCATTTTCATTCATAGAGTCATAGAGGTTTGCGGCCCAACTTGTCCATGCCACCCATTTTTTTAAAAACCCCGAAGCTAATCTCAATTGCCCACATCCCTCTATACCCGTGTAACTGTCTAAATACTTCCCGATGTACTCTGTGAACAGTATGTATTGTCTGAATAGCATACAAAAAACAATACTTTTCACTGTATGTTAGTGCACATAAACAATAACAAATCAAAGCAAATCAAATCCAAAGTACCACCAATGGGTTCTTTTGCAGGAACCTCTAAGCCTGGTGGCAGTGTCCTCTCCCAAGCCAACATGCCCAGCATCGCATTACTAATCAATCAAAGCTAGTTAGGTGGGCAGGGCATGCTGAGTGCCAGACTCCCAAAACAATTGCCCTACTCAGATCTCCGTCATGGTAGGAGATTCCCGGGAAGATTGTAGAAACTCTTTAGGATGTTCTTAAAGCATTCCCTGATGAGAACAAACATTCTCCCCTGACTAATTGAAGATCCTGGCTTGGGACGAACTGAAATGGACAAGGCTCATTCAGGACGGCAACAAACACATTGAAAGGCTACATCGGGAATGTGCAGAGGCAAAGGTGAGGAATTGGAGGGAACGTACAAACCCCAAATAGCTCACCTACTCAACCTTCGAAGCACCACATATAACAGCATCTGCAGACCATGCCCATCCTACCTGAATGGAAACGAGGCACCCTCAATCCTAGGGGACAGCTTAAAGTGAAGAAAAATAAGGAACATTTATAATCATGGATGGGGTGCCAATTAAATGGGCTGCTTTGTCCTGGCTGGTGTTGAGCTTCTTGAGTGCTGTTGGAGCTGCACCCATCCAGATAAGTGGGGAGCATTCTATCACACTCCTGACTTGGGCCTTGAGGATGGAGAGTCAGAAGTCGTGTCACATGCTGCAGAATTCCCAGTCTTCCGATGTTAACGGTGGGCTATTCAGCCATGGTAATGCCATTGAATATCTAGGGGAGATCATTCAATTCCATGTTGTTTGAGTTAATCATTACCTGACCCTTGTGTGGTACGAATGTTACCTGGCACCTGAAGGAAACCCACACAGACACGGGGAGAATGTGCAAACTCCACACTGACAGTGACCCAAGCTGGGAATCAAACCTGGCGCTGTGAGGCAGCAGTGCTAATCACTGTGCCTCCCCGTTACGAGAATTATGAGAACAGGTTGCATAAATTTGATTTATATTTGTGGAGTCAAAAGATTGATGGGTAATTGATGTCTTAAAAAAGAATGAAAGGATTCATTTGGGTAGAAAATGTTCGGGGGAGTCTAGAATAATGGGGGCATGCTCTTAAAAATAAAATTGGGTCTTTAGGAGTGAACCAAGAAACTGTTCTTCAGGGAGTATTAGGAATCTGCAACTTCCTTTGTGAAAAAACTGGGAGCTGGAGGTCAATTGAACCTTTCACAAATGAGATCGATCATTGGGTGAGAATAGCAATCGAGTTAGGTCACAGATCAGCCATGATCTAAGTCAATGTCAGAACAGGGGAGGCAGTGGCACAGTGGTATTGTCACTGGATTAGTAATCCAGAGAGCCGGCATTATGTTCTGGGGACCCAGGTTTGAATCCCACCACGGCAAATGGCGGAATTCGAAATTTGATTTAAAAAAATCTGGAATTAAGATATCTACTGCTGACCATGAAACCATTGCCGATTGTTGGAAAAACCAGTCTGGTTCACTAATGTCCGTTAGGAAAGGAGATCTACTGTCCTTACCTGGTCTAAACTACATGTGACTCCAGATCCACAGCAATGTGATTGACTCTCAAATGCACTCTGAAATGCGAGTTAAGAATGGACAATAAATACTGGCCAGCCAGTGACACTCATGTTCCATAAAATGTATTAAAAAAAAGGCATGAGACATGAATGGTCTATTGCTGTTCACATAAACAACCACATCAGTGCAATTAAAAAGAATATAATTCCCTACAATATTTAAATCGGAAGTACATATGATAAGAGAATTTTGCAAATTTATATTGCAGGCTTGCAGTCTCGTCTTATGGCAGCAGTGAAGAATCCAGGTCTACCATCCCCTCAAAACAGTAATCTGATGAACTGGTGCAACAACAATAATCTCTCCCTTGATGTCAACAAAACAAAGGAGATAGTCATCGACTTCAGGAAGTGTAGTGGAGGACGTGGCCTGTTTATAGTAATGGGGATGAAGTAGAAATGGTTGAGAGCTTCAATTTTCTAGGTGTCCAGATCATCAACAACCTGTTCTGGTCCCCTCCATGCTGACGCTATAATTAATAAAGCCCATCAATACCTCTACTTCCTCAGAAGACTAAGAAAATTTGGCACGTCAGCTGTGACTCTCGCCAACTTTTACAGATGCACCATAGAAAGCATTCTTTTTGGTTGTCGTATGGCTCCTGCTCTAATCAAGACTGCAAGAAACTATTAAGGGTCGTGAACGAAGCCCAGTTCATCACGCAAATCAGCCTCCCATCCATTGACTCTGTCTATATTTCCCGCTGCCTCAGAAAAGCAGCCAACATAACTAAGGACCTCACAACCCCGGACATTTCCTCTTCCACCTTCTTCCATTGAGAAAAAGATACAAAAGTCTGAGGTCACGTACCAATTGTCTCAAGAAAAGCTTCTTCCCTGCTGCCATCAGACATTTGAATGAATTTACCTTGCATTAAATTGATATTTCTCTCAAACCCTAACTATGACTGTAACACTACATTCTGCACTCTCTCCTTCTCTATGAATGGTGTGCTTTGTCTGTATAGCGCACAAGAAACGATACATTTCATTGTGCAATACGTGTGACAATAATAAATCAAATCATATCAAAGTTTTGAGCTAAACAATTGCTGACATAGCACTGCTCTGACTGTGCCCTGCAATTCCCTGCTCTTGAGTTGAGCAACTAATGAAGCAGCCAGCTGAGTCATATTGTGGTGAATGCAGGAGGTTTGTCCTGTTGGGTTGGTGTGTGGTTAAACCAGATTAATCCTAACTGGAGCACAGACCACTGAGTTCTACTTGTGTTTGTTCCTTTTCCACTAACTGTCTTGTCCTCTCTGAATTTTGTGGACCTGATACTCAAAGTAGAGATGGATAGATTTAGTTGATTGAGGGTACCTTGGGGTATAGAGCTGAGATGGGTAACTGCAATTGAGGTACAGATCATCCTCGTTCTAATAAAATGACACAGTAGGCTCAAGGAGCGGATGAGCAGTAGGATCCAGTGTCCCTGTGGAGTGACATACAGATGGTTACATCCATGGAAAGAACATCTGACTGTGACCCTCTTACTAGTTCACACTCCTCCCTAGAGAACAATGTGAAGGTACAAAAGCAGCAACAATCTTTCAGCTCTGATATTTTACTCACCGCTCCTCCCTTTACCCCACATTCAGCCCTGTGAGTCACAAACAAACACCTCACGAAAGACCCAACACAAGCAATGTTAGAACCACAGACCGCACACTTTATCACAATGAAATGTTTATTCAATCACGTGCATGACTCCAACTTTCAGATTACGGAATTGCGATGAAAGGCCAAACTATTCCCAATGGAAAAACAACTTGTGTTTATGTAATCTTTTTAACGCGGAAAAGATCCCGAAGTGCTTCAGACGGGAGGGCATTCTCTGGTTTTGACTTCCCACAATGCTCAGGAGCATTCACAAATCACAACCATATAAACCATGGCACATTATAGAATCCCTATTGCAAAAAGAGACCATTCAGCCCATCAAGCCTGCATTGAGAACAAGCGGACCCAGGCTCTACTCCCATAACCCCACGTATTTACTCTATTAATCCTCGGGATGTTAAAGTTCAATTTAGTGTGACCAATTTATCTAACCTGCATCTCTTTTAGATTGTGGGAGGAAACCGTAACATCTGGAGAAAACCCACGCAAACATGGGGAGAACATGCAGACTTCACACAGATGGACCCAGGACTGGAAGTGAACATGGGTCCCTGGTGCTGAGGCAGCAGTGCTAAGCACTATGCCATTCCGTATAAATCTTCATAAGAGGTTATTCCTCAGCTGGTAATTGGATGGACCTAGGCAGCTAGGCAGAATCAGAAGTGTTGCTATCCAGAGGTTGTGAGGCTAAAGAAGATTTGGTTTGATTTTATTACCACATGTATTGGTAATAGCATGAAAATTACCGTTTCTTGCATCCTATACAAAACATACTGTTCATAGAGTACATAGGGGAGAAGGAAAGGAGAGGGTGCAGAGAAAGATCAACTTAATGTGAGGTAGGTCCATTCAAAAGTTTGATGGCAATAGGGAACAAGTTGTTCTTGAGTCAGACGATACACGTCCTTAGACTTTTGTACCTTTTTCCTGGTGGAAGAGAGTATGTCTGGGATGTGAGGGTGATATGGTGAGTGTTAGGAACAAGCTGCTGGAGGTATCTGTAGAGGCGGGTGCAATTTTGTCTTTTAAAAGCACTTTGACAATCAGATGGGTATAAGATGGGTCCAGAGGTACGAAACACTAGCAATTGGGACTAGTGGTTAATAAAAGAGTGGCATGGACAGGTTGTGCCAATGAGCCTGTTTCCATGCTGTAAACCTCTATGATTCCGTATGTGGGCTCTTTTAGTATGCTGGCTGATTTTCCAAGGCAGTGGGAAGCATAGACAGAGTCAACAGTTGAGGGGTTGATTTACGTAATGGATTGGGCTACATTCACAACCCTTTGAAGTTAATTGCAATACAGTTTGTGAAATGATACAGTTTGATGTTCTATAAGGATCAGAGTGAATGGGTGAAGATCTTCTTCACTCCGGTTTCCTCCCACATCTCAAAGATGTGCTCTTAGGCTAATTGGCAAAACAAATTCTCCCTAAATTATCGCAAATTTGATTTTTAATCCATAGATCTATAAACATAGACAAGGATCGCGGGTAGAGGTGGGAACATCAGGGTGGCGGCGCGGGCTTGTCAGGCCGAAGGGCCTGTTTCCTGTGCTGTTTTGTTCTTTGTTCTTCCATCTGGAGTAATCTTGTAAATAATATTCTTAAATTCTCACTCTGAGGATTCAGTCACCACTGTAAAACGCTTGAGACATTCTGAGACTGTTAAAAGACACTACATTAAATGCTATTCCTTTTTTATTTCAGTTAGCAGGTGTCAGATCTGGCAATAAGAGTAGATAAATGACGTGAACAGTTATATATAATGAAAGAAATAACCTGAATTTCTATAATGTCTTTCACAAGCAAAGGACATCCTAGCCTGCTTCACAGACTTTCAGTGTAGCCACTGTTGTAATTTAGGAAAGCTTGTGCTACCAAATAAACCTGTTGGTGTTGTGAGACTTCTTACTGTGCTTACCACAGTCCAAATCCGGCATCTCCACAGCGTAATTTAGGAAGGCAGAGATGATTGTTTGATCTCATTTGATTTATTGTTACATGCATAGGAATATAGTGAAAAATATTGTTTTTTGCACACTATACAGACAAGGCATGATGTTCATAGTGCATAGATTAGAGGAATTAGCAAGTAAATACGTAGGGATATGGAGGTAGGGCCTGGAGTCGGATTGGTCAAATGCGATAGGCCAAATGGCCTCCTTCTGCACTGTAGGGTTTCTTTGATTTCTATCTCTAAGACCAAAGGTCTGAAGGCAGCAGTGAAGAAGCTGTTTGAGTCATTTGGTACGATATCTCTTTGTATCTTTTTCCTGATGGAAGAAGGTGGAAGAGAGAATGTCTGGAATGCATGGGGTCATTAATTATGCTGGCTGCTTTTCCCAGGCAGCAGAACTGTAGATGGAGTTAGTGGATGTAAGGCTCGGTGCGTGATGGACTGGGCTATGTTCACAACGCTTTGTAGTTTCTTGCGGTTTTGGGCAGAGCTGAAGATGTACTAAGCTGTAATACAATCTGAAAGGATGCTTTCTATGGTGCATCTGTAGAAAATTGATGAGAGTCGTAGTGGACATGCCAAATTTCCTTTAGCCTCCTGAGAAAGTTAAGGCGTTGGTGGGCTTTCTTAACTATAGCATTGGCTGTGTAATAAATCATTGCTGTGTCACTGTTCAATGTCACAACTAAACCTCAGAAGATGTGAAAAATGAACAGGTGTTTATTTGCAATACACAAGCAAACAGGAACTGCAAAAGAGCAGTCAGGAATACAGTAGAGTCCAGAAGCAAATTTGAAATGGAGGTCAAAACTGCACAAACACTCAATATATTAATCCTGAGCCCAGTTGGTTTCCATCACATAACAGGTTTTACCTTTTACAATCAATACAAAATGAAAGATCATTAATCAGGAACCTGAATTTCACACCCAGTTATAATTGTGCTCTGCCCGAACTCAATCAGACACTAAATTCAAAAAACATTATATCTATGTTCCAAATTTTAGTCTATTGATAAACAATCCCACAGATATGCAAGAATGAAAATTAAAAAATCTTACCTTTTCAACCTTTCCACCTTTCCTACACATACCTTTGCACTGTTTTCACTTCTGACCCAGTACACACCTTGCCGGGATTGACTGAACTGGCTTTGGTCCACACCAAATGTATTGTTTCCAGGGGGACACAGCAAAAGTTCAGAAGCGAGTTGTTCTCAGGCAAACAAAGCCACACTTAATACAGGTCAATAAATATACAGAGATACTTTCAAAACAAAGTAACAGAAGCATGAATATTTTATATGTACAGTTGCCATCAGTTAAGAAGTTCACAAAGAAGAGAAACGGCCACGATCACTGGAGAAGTGGCATCGGATATCTTCCGAGTACAAGCCGGAACGCACTCTGCTGCAACCAATATTCAAGTTCGAATTGGCAAGTGAATTTTGCATTCAGTCTGTTCCAGTTACAGCAGACTGGCTCTGAAGAGAGCTCGAGCGACGCCATTACTGTTCTGCACTGCGCTAGGGTCAGTCAGCAGTGGTCGGCAGCACAGTCCCCAGGACAGTTATCAGATAAGTCCTCCTCATCTGCAACAAGTCAGAAAAAACAACTTCAAAACCGAGACCGATTAGGTTTTTAATGAGAAGAGAAAAAAAGATGACAGTGTTTTCACAACCTCATGATGTCCCAGCCTGTGCAATCTGGGATAGCACGGTAGTTAGCGCTGCTGCCTCACAGCGCCCGCGTCCGGGTTCAATTCCAGTTTCGAGTCACCATCTATGTGGAGTCTGCACATTTTCTGTGGATTTCCTCCAGGTGCTCCGGTTTCCACCCACAGTCTAAAAGACGTGCTGGTTAGGTGCGTTAGCCATGCTAAATTCTCCCTCTGCGTACCCGAACATGCATCAGAGTGTGGCGACTAGGATTTTCACAGTAACTTCACTGCAGTGTTAATGTAAGACTGTTTGTGACACTATTTTTTTTAATTCGCTGTTGCTAGGTCAAACCCCTGGAATTTCCTTTCTAACGCACTGTGGGTATAGCTACACCACAAGGGCTGTAGCGGTGCAAGAAAGCAGCTCACTAACACCCTCTTAAGGGACAGGGAATAAATGCTGGCCTAATCAGCAATGCCTACGTCCCGTGCCAGAATTTTAAAAGTTGAAAAAGGGGCAGGGCGGTGAGGTCAAGATAGTAGCACTGGAAATGTACACAGCACAAAAGGGGACCTGTTAATTTCTGTTCCATAGTCCACGGAAGTTGCTGTTTCCCTCTGATTCTAGTGTCTTGTGTACCCACTTCCCCTTCTCTCCCCCACCCCACCACTGACAGCCATGCTTAAACTCTATAAAACAATGATAGGCATACCCCAAAAAAGCAATTAATTTGCTGCAAATTACTTCAGGATATTCGGAGTTTATGTAAGATGTGACATAAATGCAAGCCTCGCCTTGTAGAATCCTATAGTGCAGAGGGAGGCCACTCAGCCCATCGAGTCTGCACCAACCATAATCCCACCCATGCCTATTCCTGTAACCCTACATATTTACCCTGTTGATCCCTGACACTAGAGTCAATTTAGCATGACCAATCAACTTAACCTGCATATCTTTGGATTGTGGGAGGAAGCTGGAGCAACTGAGGAAACCCATGCAGACATGGGTAGAATGTGCAGACGCCACACTGACAGTGATCCAAGCCAGGAATTGAAACTGGATCTCTGGGGCAGCAGTAGTAACTGCTGTGCTACCGTGCTGCCCTTAAAGAATAGATTCCAAAAGAGTAGATTTAAAACGTGCATCAGGACGGACTCGATCTTTAAAAAAAACTACTTTGGGGTATTCGTCAACAAAAAACCTGAGGGATAGCTGAAACACAATTAGAATCGAAAAACAGAAAGCCTTACGACTGGGCTTTTAATGGATTGAGTGACGTTTTTGTGACTGGGAACATTTTATTTCAAATGTTCCAGAAGCAATGTTTATAGGAAATCCATTCAATACTAAAGTTAACCAACATGGGCTGTCACATGGAAGTCACAGTGTGAGGTTATGCACTTTGGAAGGAGGAATGGAGGCATAGACTATTTTCTAAAATACTTAGGAGATCAGAAGCACAAAGGGACTTGGGAAACTTGGAAATCCTTGTTCAAGATTCTATTAAGATTAACGAGCAGGTTCAGTCGGCAGTTAGGAAGGCAAATGCAATGTTAGCATTCATGTCAAGAGGGCTAGAATACAAGAGCAGGGATGTATTTGAGGCTGTATAAGGCTCTGGTCAGACCCCATTTGGAGTATTGTGAGCAGTTTTGGGCCCTGTATCTAAGGAGGGATGTGCTGGCCTTGGAAAGGGGAGAAGGTTCACAAGAATGATCCCTGGAATGAAGAGCTTGTCATACGAGGAATAATTGAGGACTCTGGGTCTGTACTCGTTGAAGTTTAGAAGGATGAGGGGAAGGTCGTATTGAAACTTACAGGAAATTGTGAGGCTGAATAGGATAGAAGTTGGGAGGATGTTTCCAGTAATAGAAAAAAACT
Source organism: Sphyrna mokarran (assembly GCA_024679065.1). NCBI lineage: Eukaryota > Metazoa > Chordata > Chondrichthyes > Carcharhiniformes > Carcharhinidae > Sphyrna > Sphyrna mokarran. Next base: position 122,361,415 of record JAGIQG010000005.1, on the reverse strand, counting down.
AGAACCAGAGGGCACAACCTCAGGCTAAAGGGATAATCCTTTAAAAGAGAGGAGGAATTTCTTCAGCCAGAGGGTGGTGAATCTGTGGAACTCTTTGCCGCAGAAGGCTGTGGAGGCCGGGTCATTGAGTGTCTTTAAGACAGAGATAGATAGGTTCTTGATTAATAAGGGGGTCAGGGGTTATGGGGAAAAGGCAGGAGAATGGGGATGAGAAAAATATCAGCCATGGTGGAATGGTGGAGCAGGTTTGATGGGCCAAGTGGTCTAATTCTGCTGTATGTCTCATGGTCTTATTTTGCTCTTGCAGAATAGGAATGAATTCATGAATACACCTACAAAAGTGTCTGAGGACAGGCACTGTGTGTCTCTACCTTGGTAAGAAACCGCACACCAGACACAGTAGAAGTATTTCCTTCTGAGATAGCTGGTCAAATTCAGCAGCTTTTCCTCAGTCTGAAAATCAGAAAACATCATTTCGGTGAACAAAGTTATCCACCATGAATAAAATTATAACCCCACTATGCTCCTGCAACCCAGACATGGTCATTCATCTCATTCCTGTGCTCCAGATGTGGTTAGCACACTGCCTTTGCCTGTTGCAGAGGTGATAACTTGGCCTTTTGCCTGTTACAGTTATAACTTCTTATATTCTTGCACTCCAAGTGTTAAAAAAAACACTGCTTTCTCTTGCGTCAGGTATGGCAATCCTCTGCATTCCCCTGCACCATAGTAAGGTGAGAGGCCTGATAGCCTCAGGCAGTGTGAATCACACAGGGTGGGATAATAACAACAATCTATGCGAGTAATCATGGGCTTAAAAGGAATTTACATTGGAACAGCACCTTAATAGTCATAGGAAGCCCCATAGTACTTCACAGCCAGTGAAACACTTCAGAAGTGTAATCGAGAGCTCTGTTGCTGCTCTGATGCAGAGAAAGCTGCTTTCAAGGTGCAAAGAGGGGCGGGTTAGGTGCATTAGCCGTGCTAAATTGCCCTTTAGTGTCCCAGGATGCGTAGGTTAGAGGGGTTAGCATGGTGAATATGTGGGGTTATGGGCATGAGACCTGGGTGGGATTGTTGTTCGTGCAGACCCAATGGCCTCATTCTGCACTGCAGGGATTCTATGATTCAAGATGTTCCTAACCTAACCTCCCAACCACTTCTTCCCCTAATATTCTGGAACGACAAGGAAGGCAGAAGCCACTTTCTGCACTTTATGGAACTGAACACATCTGCAAATTCTAGTAGCCCAGACTTCAAACTTGGTAAACCCCAAACCGTATGATTCACCCATCCACAAGGCAAGCTTGTTGCTTCATAGTTAGCTCCTAATGATGATACTTTTAACGGCCCCATGAGGCAGAAACCCATTTGTCGACATTCCAGAGTTGACCAAGCAAGTCTCTGGGTTGCTCAGCAGATATTAAATGTTCAACCTGCAAAGTTAACTGACTGGGAAAGGTGATTTCACAAAGTAATTTTTTTAGCACCGCTTATTAGTTATTGCGCACGATTTATAAACATAGTCTATAATGTAAACTGATGAAGTAAAAACTTCATACTGTGGGAACAACTTTACAATCCCATTTGCTTGATTCTTCTTCCTCCTCTGTTCCATCATCTTCAACTGGAGTGGACAACCAATACCATGGTTCCTGTGGGTCATCTATACCCTGTGCATGATAGTAAATGAGGACATTTAATAACATTGCTTCAAACAAACTTAAGTCTCTGTGCACTCACATCTATAGAAACCTTACAATGCAGGAGGCCATTCAGCCCATTCTGGCCTCAGATTACTGTCTGTGTGTGTTTCCTCAGTGCTCCGGTTTCCTCCCATAGTCTAAAGATGTGCAGGTTGGATAGATTGGCCATGCTAAATTGTCCCATGGTGTCAGGGGGATTGGCAGGCTAAATATGTGGGGTTATAGGGATGGGGCTTGAGTGGGATTGTTGTCAGTGCAGACTCGATGGACTGAATGGCCTCCTTCTGCATTGTAGGGATTCTATGATTTTAAGTCTGCATCAACTCTGCAAAAATACATCTTATTAGGCCATCCACTACACTATCTCCATAACTCCGCACATTTACCATGGCTAATCCACCTATGTGTCACCCTTGGAGGAAACTGGAGCACCCAGAGGAAACCCTGGCAGGATGTAAAAACTCCACAGTCTCCCAAGACTGGAATTGAATCCGGATCCCTGGTGCTGTGAAGCAGCAGCGCTAACTGCTGTGCCGCCGCTATTAATGCAGCAACTTGGTTTAAAACATGAGAAATATCACATTCAATTGATAGAGAGGATGATTTATTGTGGAGGGTTGAGTCTGAAACTGAAAGTGTCACATGTAATCCAGAGCACCTTATGATGGTGCCACAGCTAAAGTGACTCAAAACAAATTTGAAGGACTCTTTGCATTGGATACTGAGGACAATGATTTAGATGGTTTTTAAAACGTATTTATTGAGGTAGTTTGGTGCAGATTCATCAAAATGATATGGGCAGAAGGGATTAAACTATGACCCAGGGTGCGTTAACTTGGATTGTAATCCTTTGAGTAGACAAGTCTGAGGGAAGGTCAGGTTTTGATGTTTGTGTTACAAGGCTTCAGTAGGGTAAGATACAGAGATACCATTTCTTCTATTGCAGAAATCAAGAATGAAGGGACCCCATTTGGTTTGGAATACTGTGGCAAGCCTATCCTCTCTCTACAAGGCACAAGTCAGGAGTGTGATGGAATACTCTCCATTTGCCTGGATGAATACAATTCCAACAATACTAAAGAAGGTTGACACCATCCAGGACAAAGCAGTTTGTTTGATTGGTACATCTGTAAATATCCACTCCCCCCACACCAACATTCAGTAGCTGCAGTGTGTATTATCTACAAAATGCACTACAGCAATTCAATCAAGATCCTTAGATAGCATCTTCCAAACCCACGACCATTTTCACCTAGAAGGTCAAGGGCAGCAGATAAATGGAAACACCACCACAGTTCCCCTTCAAGTCACTCACTGTCCTAACTTGGAAATATATCACCGTTTCTTCACAGTCGCTGGGTCAAAATCCTAGAATTCTTTCTCTAACAACACTGAGGGTCAACCCACAGCACACGGATTGAGGGATTCAAAAGGCAGCTCACCACCAGCTTTTCAAGGGCAACTCGGGATTGACAATAAATGCTGGGCAGCCAACATTGCCCATGTCCCACAAATGAAGAAAAATTAAAATTAGAATCAAGCCTTTCAGAAGGAAATCAGGAAGCACATTTGCCACACTAAGGGAATTGGAAATCTGCACTCTCTCCCAAACGATTAGCAACACTGAAGGTCAATCATAGCCTGCAAAGCAGAGATCAAATTTTCTTTGTTGGTTTAGCCTATCAAAGGATATGGAATTAACAAGGATAAATGGAATTGAAACATGGATCAGCCATGACTTCGGCCTGAGGGACTGAATGGTCTGCTCTCTTCCTATGCTGAAAGTTAGCTGGGATACCTTCTGTGTATCCAGCTGTTGACATGCAAGCTGGCTCTTCCTTAGATCTCCTTCCATCTGACGTTGATCTTTTTTCTGTCTGATGTGCAGCCTGGGAGATCAGAAGGAACATTTTTATGAACACAAACAAAACTGAACAATGCAACATTCAATAATTGAATTTAAATAATTCCTTTAACATACTCAAAAATGTCCCAAGGGTATTCGACAAGTAGAATTTGCACCAAACCACACAAAGAGGTATTAGGATAAGTGACAAAACGTTTGCTGAAGGGGGTAAATTTTAAGCAGTGATTTAAAGAGACTGAGCTTTAAGGACAAATTGCAATGTGTTTCTAAAGAATCATTTGTGGGCCAGCATTTGTTACACATCCCTAAGTGCCCTCCGTTTCAGAGGGCATTTAAGACTTAACTACGTTGCTGCGGCTCTGAGTCACATGTAGACCAGACCGGGTAAGGACATCAGATTTCCTTCCCTAAAGGACATTAGTGAACCAGAGGGGTTTTTCTGACAATCAACAGTGGTTTCACGGTCATCACTAGATTCTTAATTCCAGATATGTTTTATTGAATTCAAATTCCATCATCTGCTGTGGCGGGATTTGATCCCGGATCCTCAAGATCTTACTCTGGGTCTCTGGATCACTAGTCCATTGACAGTATCATGACGCCACTGCTTAGGGTTTAGACAAACGAAAGTATGGTTTTCAATAGAGAAGTGCTAAAAATCAGGAGAGCCCAAATACTCCTCTCAGGAGAATTCCCATTACTTTTTGCTTGCTCAGAATTGAGGGAAAATCAGTGGTTATAAAGGTCTATCATAAACTCCTTGTTTTTGTCCTCTGTACCTCAATTTATAAAGCCCAGGATTCTATATTCCTTTTTATTCACTTTCCCACCTGCCTCGGTATATTCAATAATTAGTGCACCCTAGGTCCCTCTGCTCCTGCGTCCCCTTTAAAATCACACCTTCATTTCACATTGCCTCTCCTCCTCCTCCTCACCAAAATGAATCATCTCATATTTCTCTGCATTAAATTTCGTCTGCCACTTGTCTGTCCAATCCACCAGCTCGTCTGGAAGTCTATCATTATTCTCTTCACAGTTTGCAAGTTTTAAATCATCTGCAAATCCTGAACTTGTGCCCCGTAAACACAATCTTGTCAGGAGTGGGAAGACACTGATGTGACTGCTGAGATGGTTATAATTAGTATGCCAAGTTTACATAGGCTGTTGCCATTATAAATGTGTACAAAGGAATTTATAATGGAAGAAATTGATAGAAGTCTTATTGACTTTACATTACTCTTAGACTTTTCAAATAGATTATTGCAGTTCACAAACTGAATACTTCACTATGGCTTCATTTTCAAGTTCTACAAAATCATGTTTTCAATAGATATATATGATTCAAAACAGTTGTGTGGACAGCACAGTGGCCAGCACTGCTGTCTCACAGTGCCTGGGATCCAGATTCGATTCCCAGCTTGGGTCACTGTCTTTGAAGAGTCTGCACATTTTAAAGGTTATTAGTGTCACAAGTAGACTTATATTAACACTGCAACGAAATTACTGTGAAAATTCCCTGGTCACTACACTCCAGTACCTGTTCGGGTAAACTGAAGGAGAATTTAGTATGGCCAATGCACCTAACCAGCACATCCTTCGGACTGTGGGAGGAAACCAGAGCACCTGGAGGAAACCCATGCAAACGTGGGGAGAATGTGCTGACTCTGCACAGACAGTGACCCAAGGCAGGAATCGAACCCGGGTTCCTGATGCTGTGAGGCAGCAGTGCGAACCACTGCCCACATTCTCCAAGTGTCTGCATAGGTTTCCTTCAGTTTCCTCCCATAGTCTGAACAGCTGCCGGAGTGTGGCTACTGGCGGATTTTCACAGTAACTTCACTGCAGTGTTAACGTTAGCCTACTTGTGACACTAAGGAATAAACTTTACAACTTTAACTGTCTACTGTACCTATATTCACTAAGGGCTAATTCCTCTGCCCGTTTTTTCACTTGCGACATTCGCTTGCGTTGTTCTATTGTTTCCTCAGCTTTCCTTTTCTCAGCAGCCTCGTGGCCAACTCCACCACGTCCTGCAGTGAGAAAACATCCACTCAGTAAACAATACACCACATCAGTCAATCACATGCAGACTGTCAGCAATGCTGCTGCCTTTTAGAAAACAGATCGCAGCACTGCTGCCTTTTATTGGGGGATACCTCAACACACTTTTACAAATATTTATTTGCAGTTCCATGAAAGCACCTATTTATGAGGACATAATCTTCAGTTAATGGCCACTACCTGCGTATAAATGAAGATTATTAATACACAGGCAGTCCCAGCAACACAGAACCATTTTGTTCCTGATTCCTGCAGCTATCTCATGATCACAGCCTGCTTCCTGTGTTCTTACTTCAGGATGATCAGTCTTGCTCCCTCCCCCCTCCCAATGTCGAGCGTGGTTCAAGAGTGTTGACAGAAACAGGGGCTTCAGGACACTGCCCACCAAATGGACCACTTTACCAGTGTCAATCTATTGCAACCTCTACCATAAGTTCACTGCTGGAAATAGATACTTGCCCTCACTCCACTCATGATCCACAACTACTGTATTGGCCACACAGCTACTTAGTCTTTGCTCTCGGGGGGCACAGCTCCCACAAGGGGTGGGGGATAGAGGGTTTGGGGGGGCAGGACCATGCAAATGTCTGTTAATCTCACGCAAGATTTTCCAGTTTTGGGGCAAGCATGGCTGCAAAATCCCACCCATCCTGTGTGGGGAATTCATTTTTCTACCCTTTCAATACATTCTCCAGCCAATTCCTCCCATCAACTACTTTTCCTAGCTCCATAACTCATCCACATTGTAAATGATGCCCTTTAATCCATCTGCATCACAACTTTTAGATGGTAGAAATGCAGCATCTGAACGCCTCCAACATGATCACCTTGCTTTCAAAATGCACATTTACACTGACCGAGGACCAGATCCAGTAAAATAAAAGAATGGAGGTCCTTCTAAAACAGCATGGTAAACTGTGATGAATTTACCTGTCTTGATCTGTAGTGGAATAGGCTCGACAATTCCATCTCCTGCAAAAACAAAGATTGCGTTTAGATTTTAATCATTATCACTCCTTCATTCCCAAGGAGTGAGTCAAACTGCCAGGTGTACGCAATGCAAGTGAGTCACTTCCTCTTAATTTACACACACATGGCATGACTTTTTTAAACATATATTCTTTCGTGGGATGTGGGCGTCACTGGCTGGGCCAACATTCGTTGCCCATTCCTTGAACCGAGTGGCTTGCTAGGCCATTTCAGTGGGCAGTTAGGAGTCAGCCACATTGGTGTGGAGTCACACACAAAATTGATCAGGTAAAGCCGACAGATTTCCTTCCCTGTAAAGGATGGTTTCATAGTCACTATGACTCTAGACTAGTTTTTAATTCCAGATTTTATAATTCAGATTATCTGTGATAACAGGGCAGGTAGAATGGCCTCCTCCTCTTCCTAGATTCTTGGGTAAGCAGGTCAAGCTGTGACATGTAGCAGTGCAAAAAAAAATTCTACAACTGAGTAACATCATTGTTGTGCCCTCTCTCTTCCGTTTAGTCTGAGCATACGTCTACAAAGTACATTGGACTATTTTATTGTATATATAAAAATAAATGCTGTTGTGATTCCCATGTAATAATGGTTCATCTTGAAATCCACATTATTTAAATTTAACTGACATTTATTAAAAGCTTTTAAAATAAGTTTATTTATTAGCGTCACAAATAGACTTACATTAACACTGCAATGAAGTGATTGTGAAAATTTCTAGATTTTAATACAATTCAATGCTTCGATTATAATTGCAGCTCTCAGCGCACCCTTCTCTTGGAAAACAATTCAAAGACAATGTAATATGATTGGAAACATACCACTTTTGCCAAGACCACGACCTTCTTTATACCCCATTTTCTGAAGTAACGCAAATCCCTTGTTTTCACTTCCCAATGAGCTCTGTAACATGGTCTCGCGTCTTTCCTTCTCTTCTTCCTTTTTGCTCTTTTGCTTGTTTTGCAGGATCATTTCCAGCGCACGATCTTTCCTCAGAATTTCTTCTTTCACTCTTCTGACCATTGCCAGCCCTGGTTTGACATCTTGCCTAGGTGGACACGAATGCACAACGCAATTATAATCGAAGCATTGAATTGTATTAAAATCTAGAAATGCACGAATGCACAATGAGCATTAATTATCACTGCTAGATTTCTCTTCTTCCCTTTCTCAAAGCAGGGAATCTCACAACACCAGGTTAAATTCCAACAGGTCTATTTGGAATCACGAGTTTTCAGAGTCACTGACCTGATAAAGGAGCAGTGCTCCAAAAGCTTGTGATTCCAAATAAATCTGTTGGACTTTAATCTGGTATTGAGAGACTTCTTATTGTGCCCACTCCAGTCCAACGCTGGCATTTTCACATCATGGCTACCTTTCTTAAATACATTAACTGTCCCTTGCTGCAACACAGTTTCAGAACACTCAGTGATTCTTGAGCAGTTCCTTTAAGAATCACTCTTTTGCGTGTTATTTGACCGGGGTGTTCATTTTCAAAAGTCCAAACTTGTGTACTTCCAACTGGTGTTGGGCAGCGATCAAGAAAAGGCAGCCCAGCCTGTTCCACCTGCTTTAGCGTAGGGACACAGAACAACTGAAGCACCTGTACTATCATATTGGCTGTGAGCAAACTCAACACAGGCCTGGGATGAAGCTGGACTGACAGAATCATGGAGCACAGTGGGATGCTATTCAGTTCATCACGTATGTGCCAGCCCTTTGAAAAAGCTATTGAATTAGTTCAATTTCCCCATGGCCCTTCAAATCTTTCCCCTTAAACATATTTAACCCTTTTTGAAGTTGCTACCAAATCTGTTTCCACCAACCTTTCAGGTTGCGCGTTCCAGATCTCCATAATTCACTAGCTAAAAGAATACCGCATATCCCCTCTGCTTCATTTCCCAATTATCTTCAATCTGTGACTTCCAGTCACCGACCATTCTATAAGCAGAAAGATTCCCCTGAACATCTTGACTGAATCTCCCCAACTCCCCAATGAAGAGATGGAGTACAGGAATAAGATAGAGAATCTGGTAAACTGATGCAGCAATAATAATCATCAACAAAACAAAAAAGATCGTTATCGATTTCAGAAAGCATAAAGAAGAACATGCTCCTGTCTACATCAATGGGGAGAAAGTAGAAAGGGTCAAGAGCTTCATGTTTTTAGGTGTCCAGATCTCCAACAACCTGTCCTGGTCCCCCATGCCAACACTATAGATAAGAAAGCCCACAAACGCCTCTACTTTCTCAGACTAAGGAAATTTGGCATGTCCACTACAACTCTCACCAACTTTTACAAATGCACCATAAAAGGCATTCTACCACAAGGAACTACAAAAGGTCATGAATGTAGCGCAATCCATCATGCAAACCAGCCTCCCATCCATTAACTCTATCTACGTTTCCGCTGCCTCAGCAAAGCAGCCAGTATAATTAAGGACACCAAACATCCCGAATGTTCCCTCTTCCACCTTCTTCTTCAGGAAAAAGATACAAAACTTTGAGGTCACATACCAACTGACTCAAGAACAGCTTCTTCCTTGCAGCTGTTAGACTTTTGAATGAACTTACCTTGCATTAAGTTGATCTTTCTCTACACCCTAGCTATGATTGTAACACTATATTTTGCACTCTCGTTTCCTTCTCTATGAATACGTTTTGCCTGTATAGCACGCAAGAAACAATAGTTTCCCTATACGTTAATGCAAGTGACAACAAATCAAATCTATCTCTGTTCTACGACCTCATGTTCTCTGCATCACTGACGTTTTTCATCAATACCATCATAGTAAATCCTCTCAATCCTCTCTCGAGGGTCTTGATAACCTTCCTGAAGAATAGCACCCTAGAATTGGACACAAGTCACTAGATGAGAGCTAAGCAGTTATATATACATATATATAAATATATATAAAGATTCATGTTATTCTCTTATATTTATGCCATCTAACTGCTGAGCTCCCATTCCATCTCAACTTACAACTAATGACAAGCAATAAATGGCAGCATTGTCCACATCCAGGAAAAATACTACTTTGTCAAGTGACATTATTTGAATAAGCGAGGTGCACTCCCAGTGCCATGGACAAAATTCAACATCATGGAAACAGCTTAACTGGTCATCCACCCGACTGCAGTTTATGGGAGCTGGCTGTGCACACACAGGGCTATCATATTCACGTACAAAGCTAGAGAGACTACATATCAAAAGTAATTGATTCCCATGACATTTTTTGGCATGTAAAAGACATCATCCTAGGGCAATTTCTTTCTGCAAATTATTATAGGAACAAACATCTCAGTATTTAACTTCATGACGGCACTGGTTCTGTTATGCTGAAAGTTGTAAAATGAAGTTCTTGTATCTGCCATCATGTAAACCAACTGCAATTCCACTCAATGTTGTGTAGTTTTTTTTAAAGTTTGATTTAGTATTGTCACATATATTGGTATACAGTGGTCTAGAATATTTGGGCTCTGGTGGAACAGGAAACATTAATGACACAGTCATCAACTTCAGGAAGTGTAGTGGAGGACATGCTTTTGCCTACATCATCGGGGAGAAAGTGGAAATGGTCGACAGCTTCAAGTTTCTAGGTATCCAGATCACCAGCAAACTTTCCTGGCTCCTCCATGCAGACAATACAGTTAAAAAAACCCACCAGCACCTCTACTTTCTCAGGAAGCTAAAGAAATTTGGCACGATTTTCACCAACTATTACAGTGTTCTTTCTGATTCTACTCGAGCTTGATATGACTCCTGCTCTTTCCAAGACCACAAGAAACTACAAAGGGTTGGGAATGCAGACCAGTCGATCATGCTAACCAGCCTCCCATTCATTGATTCTGTCCACACTTACATTGCCTCGGAAAACCAGCCAGTGTAATTAAGGACCCTGTGCACTCCAGAAATACTCTCTTCTGCCATTGGGAAAAAGATACAAAAGTCTGAGCTCACGTACAAATCTGCTCAAGAACAGCTTCTTCCCTGCTGCCATCAGATTTTTTAATGGGCCTACCTTGTATCAAGTTAACCTTTCTCTACATCCTAGCTCTTTCTTTAATTCATCTGTGGGACATAAACATCAAAATGGCCAACATTTATTGCACATCCCTAGTTGCTCAAGGGCAGTTTAAAGTCAACCATGTTGCTGGCCAGACCTGGTAAGGACAGCAGATTTCCTTTCCTAAAGGACATTAGTGAACCAGTTGGGTTTTTCCAATAATTGTTTCATGATCATTAGTAGACTCTTAATTCTAGATGCATTTTATTGAATTCAAATTTCACCATCTGCCATGGCGGGATTCGAACCCGAGGCCCCAGAACATTAGCTGAGTTGCTGGATTAATAGTCTAGTGATAATATCACTAGGCCATTACCTCCCTATGATTGTAACACTACATTCTGCATTCTCTCCTTTCCTTCCTTATGAATGTTATGCTTTGTCTGCATAACGCACAAGAGTCACTGTCTGTGTTGAGTTTGCACATTCTCCATGTGTCTGAGTAGGTTTTCACGAGGGGCTCCGGTTTCCTTCCACAGTCCAAAAATGTGTAGGTTAGGCAGATTGGCCACGCTAAATTGTCCGTCAGTATCATTGGACTAGCTAGAGTAAATACATGGGGTTATGGGAATAGGGCCTGGATGGCATTGTGGTTGGTGCAGACTCAATGCATCGAATGGCTCCTGCTGCACTATACGAGTCAGAATAATACTTTTCACTGCATACTCATCCATGTGACACTATTAAATTAAATCAAAAGCAGTGAAAATGATTGTTTCTTGTGTGCTATACAGACACAAGGGCCTGTATTATGCTGTAATGTTGTACGTTCAAAACATACCATTCACAGAGAACATAGGGGAAAAAATAGAGGGTAAAGTACGTAGTGTGACAGTTATAGCTACAGTGCATAAAAAGATCAACTTAATATAAGATAGGTCAATTCAAAAGTCTGGCAGCAGCAGTGAAAAGCTATTCTTGAGTCGATTGATACGTGATTTCAGATTTTAGAAGTACAGTTTGCAGTCACTTGAGGCCTGAAATACCATTTTAACCGTTAGGACTTAAAACCAAGAGAAATTTCTTCAAGCAGAGAGAGAGTGAGTTGCGGGGTTGATTCCAGGGTTGCTGAGTGAGGCAGAAACCATGTCCAGATTTAAGAAGATACGGATTGTAAAGGGGAGAGATCACTGCAAAGGAAAGTATGATTGAAGAGATAAGGGACATGGGGCCAGAGGGGAATATGTGATGGGGAGTTTACTGAATGGAGATTGAGGACTGTCACCGCATGGACTTGTTTCTACTCAACATCAACAGCATCCTCAGACCCAGCACAATCCCTCGGCCTCAGCTCCTTGATAGACAGCCTGAACTCTTACTGCAAATTGACAAACGTGTCCGACATATAGTCATCCTCCTCCTCCTGCTGCCTGACCGCCATCTTGCTTTCGGCCTACTAACTGCGCTTGCGCACGGCCGACAGGGCGACGGAACCTAGGGACAACGCCTGCGCACAGCCGGCAGGGTGACGAGACTGCGCCTGCGTACGGTTGGCTGTTGGCGGGTGGGCGCCCGGGCCCGAGGAACTGCGCCTGCGCACGGCCGGCGGGAGTGACGGGATCTAGGAACGGCGCCTGCGCACGGCCGACTGGCCGGCTGACGGTGTTGTGTCTGCGCATGTTCGCTGTGCGGGTGGGGGGAGGGGCTTGTGAGGAGGTACCGGCTCCGCTCTGAGGGATCCGGGCCCAGTGACTGAGCGACATACAGACTCTGCCTGAGGCCCGGCTGAAAGGCCGCTCCCTGGCCCAGCGGGTGAGTATCCGCGCCGCAGTGGGAGGGGGAGACACCGCGCCTCCAGGAGTCTGTCCCTGTCTCAGTGCCCTGTCCCAGGCTCCCCCCCAGCCGGTACTGTCCAGGCCGCAGACAGCGCCAAGGACCGGATCCATAGCCGAGAGGGAGAGGAGAGAGGGTCATCACACAACACCCCTCTCCAGTCACCCCCATCATCACCCCCCCCCCCCCCCCCCGTCACCCCCCCATCAACCAGGCACCCCCCCCCCCCCAATCAACCCCCCATCAACCCCCCCCCTCGGTCACCCCCATCAACCCCCCCCCCCCCGGTCACCCCCATCAACCCCCCCCGGGTCAACCCCCAACCCCCCCCCCCCCCGGTCACCCCCATCAACCCCCCCCCCCCCCGTCACCCCCATCAACCCCCCCCCCCCGGTCACCCCCATCAACCCCCCCCCCCCTTCACCCCATCAAACCCCCCCCCGTCACCCCCCATCAACCCCCCCCCCCCCATCATCACCCCCATCAACCCCCCCCCCCCGGTCACCCCCATCAACCCCCCCCCCGGTCACCCCCATCATCACCCCCCCCCGTCACCCCCATCAACCCCCCCCCCCCCCGGTCACCCCCATCAACCCCCCCCCCCCCCGGTCACCCCCATCAACCCCCCCCCCCCCCCCCCCATCCCCCCCCCCCCCCGGTCACCCCCATCAACCCCCCCCCCCCTCCGTCCCCCCATCAACCCCCCCCCCCCGGTACCCCCATCAACACCCCCCCCCCGGTCACCCCCCATCACCCCCCCCCCCCCCACCCCCCCCGGTCCCCACCCCCCCCCCCCCCCCCCCACCCCCATCAACCCCCTCCCCCCCCCACCCCCATCACCACCCCCCCCGTTCACCCCCATCACCCCCCCCCTCCCCAACCCCCATCACCCCCATCAACCCCCCCCTTCCGTCACCCCCATCAACCCCCCCTCGGTCACCCCCTCACTCCGGTCACCCCCATCAACCCCCCCGCTCCGGGTCACCCCCATCAACCCCCCCCCACCCTCCGGTCACCCCCATCAACCCCCCCCCCCCCCCTCGCTCCCCCAACAACCCCCCCCTCCGTCACCCCCATCACACCCCCCTCCGTCACCCCCCCCCCACAGCACCCCCATCCCCCCCCCCCCCCTGCAGCCACCGCTCCTCCATCACCCCCACTCAGTCCTCCCCAACCCAGCCCCCCCATCACCTCCTCAACCCACCCCCTATCAAGCCCCCCGGCCCCCTCATCACCCCCAATCATTGCCACCCAGTTTCCACCCCCAATCCCCTCATCATCCCCCATCCCCTCAACCTGTCGTTCCCCACCCCTGGTGTGGTGTCTCCCCCTCCCTGGCATTTTGTCCTTCCACCCCACCCCCCCCCCCGGTCATCGTTCTCCCCACCCCACTCGGCTTGTTATCCCTCACGCCCCCTCAACCCACCCACACTGCCTGTCCTTCTCACCCCCCCCCCCCCCCAAACCTGGGCCTGTCATCTCTCACCCCTCCCCCCCCAAACCCCGGCCTGTCATCCCTCACCCCCTCCCCCCCCAAACCCGGCCTGTCACCCTCCTCACCCCTCACCCCCTTCTCACCCTCCACCCCAACCTGGCCCTGTCATCTCTCATCCCCCCCCACCCCCCCCAAACCCGGCCTGTCATCCCTCACCCCCAACCCACCCGGCCTATCATCCTCCCCCCCCCCCCCCCCCCCCAAACCTGGCCTGTCATCTCTCCCCTCCACAACCCGGTTTGTCGTTGTTTCCCCCCACCACCAACCTGGCTTGTCATCATTCCCCCATTTGGCCTGTCATTGCCCCGCCAGTCTGTCTCTCTCGCCAACCTTCCCTGACCTATTTCCCCCCCCCCCAACCCCCTGCCGTGTCGGACCGCCGATTATATCAGTCCTGTGAAGGTGTGTGTAGGACAAAGTCTGTTGGGCCGAATGGCCTGTTTCTGAATTGTAAATACTTTGTAATTATTTTACGAGAAGTCAGTCATCCCCTTATTTCAAAAGGATGTGCATTTATATACTAACCACTCCCCTTACCCCCGAGCATCTTAAAACCACTTAACTGATTTTTGAATCATAGCCAGGTTTGGAGGAATTAATTTGTGTTCAGCAAGCTGCCACAAACTGTAATGCCAACTTATTGGTTTCTGTGATATGGCTGAAGGATTATTATTGACCAAGGATCTCAATGCTCTAAGCAAATGTTTTGCAAATTGGACTGGAGTGTGAACAGTACACTACTCATTACACACGTTTCCGCAGAGCCTTGTTTGCTGGTTCAGAGTATAAGGAAGTGTTTTTGCTGTGAAACCTGTTAATACAGGCGGCACGATGGCACAGTTCTTAGTAAGGACCTCGGTTCAATTTCTGGCTTGTGTCACTATCTGTGCAGTGTCTGCGCATTCTCCCTGTGTCTGCGTGGGTTTCCTCTGGATGCTCCAGTCTCTTCCCACAGTCCAAAAATATGCAGGTTAGGTGGATTGGTCATGATAAATTGCCCCTTAGTGTCAGGGGGACTAGCTAGGGTAAATATGTGGGGACATGAGGATAGGACCTGGGTAGGATTATAGTTGGTGCAGACTCGATGGACCGAATGGCCTCCAGCACAATAGGATTCTGTGCTTAACTCCAGCAGGGTAGAGCATATTGAGAAGGAAGCATTGGGCAATACTTACCTCTCCCTGACACAGGCTAAGAGCTGATATTAAATAAAACTGCAATGCTTCAGATCTGAAGTAAAAATGGAAATTGCTGGAAAAACTCAGCAGGTCTGACACCATTTGTGGAGAGAGAAAAACAGTTACAAACCAAGTCAAAACCTTAACTCTGTTTCTCTCTTCACAGATGCTGCCAAATCTGCTGCATTTTACAGCACTTTGTTTTCATTTCATTATTATTCAAAGTACCTGTTGATTAATACAACAATGTGAGCTAATGATTGAAATATTTTCCCCTTTGTGGAACTGTTCTCGTTGAGTACAAAACCATGTTCTTAGATATAGGAATACAGGACAGGAGTCAGTATGCTTGGAGAGAGAAACTGAGTTAATGTTTCAGATCAATGACTTTTCACCTGTGTATTTATTTGGCTTTCTGTCCCTGAGCCTGTTTCTGGCCCCAGTCAGTGAGATCATGCCTCATCTGCATCTGAACGCCATCTACGATCTTGGTTCTGTAATGCTCAAAGAGAAGATGGTGCTGAACCTGAACACTTCCTATAAAACTCATCTCCAAACTCCGTGGCCTGGGCTCCCTCTGTAACTTGATCCTTGACTTCCTAACCCACAGACTGCAATCAGTGAGGATAGGCAACAATACCTCCTCTATGATTATTCTCCACACTGGTGCCCCACAAGGCTGCGTCCTCTACCCCTTACTATACTTTTACACCTATGACTGTGTGGCTAAATTCCCCTCCAACTCGATTTTCAAGTTTGCTGACGACACTACCATAATGAGTTGGATTTCTAACAATGATGAGACAGAGTACAAGAAAGAGAGAATCTGGTGAACTGGTGCGAAGACAGTTTTTCCATCAATGTCAGTAAAACAAAGAAGATTATCATTGACTTCAGGAAGTGTAGTGGAGGACATACCACTGTGTACATCAATGGGGATGAAGTGGAAATGGCCGAGAACTTCGAATTTCTAGGTATTCAAATCACCAACAACTTGTCCTGCTCCCTTCACGCTGATGCTATAGTTAAGCCCACTAATGCCTCTACTTTCTCAGAAGACTAAGGAAATTTGATATGTCTGCCACAACTCTCACTAATTTTTACAGATGCACCATAGAAAGCGTTCTTTCTAGTTGTATCACAGCTTGGCACGGCTCCTGCTCTGACCAAGATCGCAAGGAACTACAAAGGGTCATGAATGAAGCCCAGTCCATCACGCAAACCAGCCTTGCATCCATTGACTCTGTCTACACTTCACATTGCTTCAGAAAACAGCCAACATAATCAAGAGCCCCATGTCCCCAGGACATTCTTTCTTCCACTTTCCGTCGGGAAAAAGATACAGAAATCTGAGATCATGTACCAACAGACTCAAGAACAGCTTTTTTCGTACTGCCATCGGACTTTTGAATGGACTGACCTTATATGAAACCAAACGTGAAAACGCTGGAAAATCTCAGCACTTCTAGTAGCATTTGTAAGGAGAGAAAAGAGTTGAAGTTTTGAGTCCAGATGACCTTTTGTCAAAACAATTTGATCTTTCTCTACACTCTAGCTATGGCTGTAACATTACATTCTGCACCTTCTTTCCTGCTCTCCTGTATACTCTATGAATGGTACACTGTGTCTGTAAGGAACAATACTTTTCACTGCATACCAACATGTGACAAACAAATCAACCTGTCTCAGTTGCTGCCAATTGAGCTGGTGGGCAAATCATTGGTTTGCAAATTTGCATTATGAAGAATGATGAGATTGTGGAACACTGGTTGGTTTTGATGATTTTGTCAGTGTGGCGCCTGAGGATGTCACACTATTTGAGATCACATCAGAAGGCAGAAGAATCACACAACTGGATCAAATCTTATAAAATGCAAACAGCATAAGGCTCATTCCTGGCAGTGAAGGTCTTGAAGTCGGAGTGGAGCTCTATGACTTCCAACTAAATGGATTGGAGTTTCTCCTTCGCTTTGTGGTTCACTTCTGCTTTTTGACAATTTTTTTAGTTTATTTTTATGTCTGACTTTGCTGGACAATTCCATTTATTTTGTATGTGGAAAGCAGTGTCTCAGAAATTAAGTGGATTGGCTATGCCAAATTAACGTCAGGGGTCTAGCGGGGAAAATGTGTGGAGTTATGGGAGTAGGGTCTGGGTGGGATTGTGTTGGTGCACATTCGAAATGAATAGAACCCCAAGAATGCAGGAGGCAGCCATTCGGCCCATCGAATGTGCACCAACACAATCCCAAAAAACCCAACAAAAATCTATCAATCTCAAATAATTTTTTTTTTCTGTTGATTCCAAACGTTAGCAGCTTTTTCAGGGGTAAAGTTGCAGATTTCCAGGTGAGCAAGTGCTGTCTTCCTGAGGACCTTTCTGATTTGAGGCAGTTCAATCTTTCTGATAGTTATAACCTCAGTTTTGGCATAACTCAAGTGAGCTTTATTTGTACCTACTCCAGTATTGTTTACAATTTATACAGATGATTTGGAGTTGGGCACCAAGTGCGTCAAAATTCATAGATGACACTGAAATGGGTGGAAGAGCAAAGTGTGCAGAGGACGCTGAAAGTCTGCAAAGGGATATATATATAGTCTAAGTGCGGCGCGGGTCTGGCAGATGGAACGCAAGATTGGTAAATGGTGAGGTCATCCATCTCGGTAGGAATAACGGCAAAATGGACTATTATTTAAATGGTAAAACATTGCAGCAAGCTGCTGTGCAGAGAGTCCTGGGTGCCCTTGTACAGGAATCTCAAGGAGTTGGTTTGCAAGTGCAACAAGAATGCAAATGGAATTTTGTCCTTCATTGCTTGGAAGGGTTGGAATTAAAAACAGCGAGGTTATATTGCAGCTGTATAAGATGCTGGGGAGACTACACTTGGAGTACTGTGTACAGTTTTGATCTCCTTACTTGTGAAAGGATATACTGGTACTGGAGGGGGGGTGCACAGGAGATTCACAAGGTTGATTCCGGAATTAAGAGGGTTGGTTTATGAGGACGGATTGAGCAGACTGGAGCTATATCCATTGGAATTCAGAAGAGAGAAGGAGATCTTCCAGAAACACAAAATTATGAAGGGGATAGATAAAATAGAAGCAGGGAAGTTGTTTCCACTGGTGGGTGAAACTAGAACTAGGGGGCGCGGCCTCAAAATAAGGGGGAGCATATTTAGGATTGAGCTGAGGAGGAACTTCTTCACACAAAGGATTGTGAATCTGTGGAATTCCCTGCCCAGTGAAGCAGTTGAGGCTACCTCATTGAATGTTTTTAAGTCGAGGATAGATAAATTTTTGAACAATAGAGGAATTAAGGGTTATGGTGAGCGGGCGGGTAAGTGGAGCTGAGTCCACAGGTCAGCCATGATCTTATTGAATGGCGGAGCAGGCTTGAGGGACAATATGGCCTACTCTTGCTCCTCGTTCTCATGTTCTTATCTCGAAATCTGTTTTATAATCTGAAGACCAGCACTGCATACAGTCCCGATTGTGGTCTAACTTATAAATTTTTATATAGTTTTATATAAATAGTTTTATATAAGTTTTATATAAATTTAACATAAACTCTCTGGTTTTCACTTCTATTCTTGCAACGAGCCCCAGTGATTTGTTTGTATTTATTAATGACCTTATTGACCTGGCAACGATAGCATTTAACTGAAAAGGAATTTTAGACAGGTCATTCTTTGCAACCGTGTGCGTGGGTAGCATGATGTCACAGTGGTTAGCACTGCTGTCTCACCACACCAGGGACCTAGGTTTGATTCCCAGCTTGGGTCACTGTCTGTGTGGAGTCTGCACATTCTCTATGTGTCTATGTGAGTTTCCTCTGGATGTTCCTGTTTCCTTCCACAGTCCAAAAGACGTGCTGGTTAGGTGCATTAGTTGTGCTAAATTCTCCCTAAATGCATCCGAACAGGCACCAGATTATGGCGACTAGGGGATTTTCATAGTAACTTCATTGCAGTGTTAACATAAATCTACTTGTGACACTAAATAAATAAACTTAAAACTTTAAACTTAATTTTTAATTGGTCTTTTTTGATAGACGGTGTTCAATTTGTTATATTAGACATAATCTAAATAAATTGTATTTCTTTTTAACAACAGGGCTGAATCCTAACTGCTAGAATCATTACCAGGCACCGAATCCTCTGCCAGTTTATTCCTGGATATCTCTAGGCCTGTTTCCAAACAATGGAACTGGCCCACAGCTTATTGTTAAATGAAGAAGCCCTGGCACAGATAACTGAGGCAAAGAGGCCTGTGTTTATCTTTGAATGGTTACGGTTCTTGGACAAAGTACTTGTGGCTGCTAATAAGGTAAATTTGAGAGATTAATTTCAGAAGGAATAAGAAAAGGAGCACTCGAAAATTTGCCATGGTAAATTGAGTAATGTAAAAATGCCAACATAAATTGCAAATGATTGACCTTTTGAGATTTTAGTGTACAGCAGCATTTTCGTGAAGGAACTGGTTGCATTTTTAATGCAGATTACACTGAGGAATGTCAACCTCAAGGTATCTTTCTACAAATTGAAAGAGATAAAGAACTGTAAGATTGTGAAAAAATATGAAGTCAAATATCAAGGAATGAAAATGAAACCGCTAACATAGAAAATAGATGCAGAGTAGGCCACTCAGCCCTTTGAGACTGCACCATCCTTCAATATGATCATGATGTGGAGATGCTGGCATTGGACTGGGGTGGGCACAGTAGGAAGTCTCACAACACCAGGTTAGAAAAGAGAATGGAGAGAAAACGGGACTGGGATACTGAAAGTGAATGATCATATTAGAAATTTCACAACACCAGGTTAAAGTCCAACAGGTTTATTTGGAAGCACGAGCTTTTAAAACACTGCTCCTTTATCAACCTGATGAAGGGGCAGCACTCCGAAAGCTTGTGATTTCAAATAAATTTGTTGGACTTTAACCTGGTGTTGTGAGATTTCTAATAATATAATCATTCATTTTCAGTATCCCACTCCCATTTTCACTCCATACCCCTTGATCCCTTTAGCTGCAAGAGCCACATCTAGCTCCTTCTTGAACATATATAACATACCTAACTGTGGAAGGGAATCCACAGATTCACAACTAAATGAAGAAGTTCTTCCACATCTCAGCCCTGAATGGCTTATCTTAGACTATGACTCCTAGTTCTGGACTTTCTAAACAGAGGGGTTGCTGTACTGGCTTCTTTATACCTCCTCCACATTGCCCTTAACATATTTAAGTATCAGATCAGAAACCTCAAGATATATTACGAAGTTAGGCTAGACGCAATTTTTATTTTATTTTGGCATTAGTGTGAGGGTAAGGTGTTTCTTTCCAGATGTGATTCTATCACATGCTAGGAAGCTTTTTATCAACACAAATTTTATTTAATAATACAGTTTAACTGTAACAAATGAATTAGCTTAACTTGTGGCAATTGTAGTACTTAAACATGACAAGGTACAATTCTTAAATGCTAATCTTTCGCTATTAGTTCCAATTCAAGCAATGTTCCTCTTAAACTCTTCTTCAAAATGAATTAGCAAACAACATAGGTTTGCATGTTTTTACTTTAACAATCCTAGAGTCTTTAAACACCTCAGGAGGGTGGGAGAGACACTTGGTTTCTGACAACCCCAAACAACTGATTTTGAAGGAGAGAGAGAGACTTCTCTTGCTTTTTTCAGAATCAAGCAGAAACTGTTTGCTTTCACCTGCAAGCTTAGCTCCTCCCATTAGCACATGACCCTCTCTTGTCAATCAACCTAATCTGAAATCCCTGGGGTAAAACCACAAATGCATTAACTCAGGTTAAAGCAAACACCCCATTAGCTAGGATCAATTATTAGCCAGTATTTGCATAATGTAAGTTGCTTGGTACAGACACATTGGCACCATGTAAGCAGAACTGAGTTTTAAACATATCCCTGACAAATGTATATAAATACATTTCAACTCACAGTTTTGTCACAATAAATATGTCTTTCCACCAGCCCAAACTCCATTTGAATGATCTTTGGGGATCTAAGCTTTGTAGGGCCATGATGGTTGGACAAAGAACAAAGAGCAACACAGCACGGGAAACAGGCCCTTCGGCCCAATGAGCCCACGCCGC
Source organism: Sphyrna mokarran (assembly GCA_024679065.1). Taxonomy (NCBI): domain Eukaryota; kingdom Metazoa; phylum Chordata; class Chondrichthyes; order Carcharhiniformes; family Carcharhinidae; genus Sphyrna; species Sphyrna mokarran. Next base: position 122,340,166 of record JAGIQG010000005.1, on the reverse strand, counting down.
CGTCCTAATGTCCTAATGACATATCCTTGTCTTTAGGCTATGCCTATTGCTGAAGATTCCCATATAGGGACCAATATAGGGACAATTTGTTACCCAATCAGCCTAAGAGCACATTTTTGGGATGTGGGAGGAAACCGGAGCACCCGGAGGAAACCCACGCAACCACGGGGAGAACGCGCAAACTCCCGCAGACACAGGCCCAAATCCATGTGTCAGCACAGCAACAGCGATAGTCTCTGAGCTATCATGTTGCCCATCAGATGGTCCAGTTTAAGCATACACTGGCGACATGAAGCACTAGGCAACTCCTGAAGCAACATCCAAGAGCAGCTTTCGCACGACATGCCGCATGCATGCCCCTTGTTGGCCAACAAGGTGGACCGAATTGCCTGTGGAAACAAATAAGACTTAATTAAACATGCTAAAAAAAAACTAAGACATTCCCGAGACGAAACTAAAAGATAGTCTACTACTATTTGGTCCTCCCGATATTCAAACAGTCCTGCTATATCCCTCTATCTGCAGTCCGCTCATGTGGCTGTCCAAGAGACCCTTAAACAACCCTAGTGTGCCTGCTCCCACCACCTTACTCGGCAGTGCATTCCACACCCCCACTACCCTTTGTGTGAAAAAATGGCCTCTAATATTCGTCTTATACATAGTCCCCCTCACCCTGAGCCCGTGACCCCTCGTTCTATCCGTTTCTAATGGTGGAAAAAGCTTACCACCATTTACTCTATCTATACCCCTTATAATCTTATATACCTCTAAAAGATCTCCTCTCAGCCGACATCTTTCAAGGGAAAACAACCCCAGTGTTTTCAATCTTTCCTCGTAAGACAGCCCTTCCATACCAGGCAGCATCCTGGTAAATCTCCTCTGCACTCTCTCCAGGGCCTCTACATCCTTCCTGTAGTACGGCGACCAGAACACTCCTCGCGTTAAAACACATGCACTGAAGGCCCTCAGGCACTCTCTGATCTTCCCTCCTACTCTCTGGAATTACCCTGTCGCCCATCTCTTTCCCATTCCCAGTTCCCTCTATCTCCCTACCCCCCCTCCATATTAGTTTAAACCCTGCCGAAACACTCCAGCTAACCTCCCAGCTAAAATATGGGTACCCTTCCCAGACAAGAGTTCCCCGTCCCTCTTGTATAGATGCCCCTCCCTCCTGAAGACTTCCCAATGGTCTAGGAATCTGAATCCCTCCACCCTACACCAATCCCTCAACCACACATTCAGTTGGAGCACCTCGTTGTTCCTAACCCTGTCATTCCCAGGCCTCGGCAGCAGCCCAGAGAATGCCACCCTGGAGGACCTACACTTCAGCCAAGCCCCCAACTCCCTGAACTGCCTACGTATGTCCCCCCTGCACTTTGTTCCTACATCCTTCTCTCCCATGTGGACTATTACATCAGCCTTAGCTCCTCCACCCTTCAAAATTCCCTATACCCTCTCCGTAACATCCTGAACCCCTGCTCCAGGGAGGCAGACTACCATCCTGGAGTCCTGCTTTTGCCCACAGAACCGCCTGTCGATCCCCTTGACCTTCTCATCCCCCACCACTATCTCACATCCCTCACTCCTACTGTCCTTCGAGGCATTCAGATCCCCCTCCCTTGCCCTCTCTACCTCAGCTGTTGCCCTACCCTTGATGTTCTGGGATGCCTCCTCTGGGGTGATCTTAGTGCCGTGACTCCTTTTCTTTTTCAACTTCCTCTCTGTTACCCACCCATCCCTCCTCATAGGCCCTGGGGTCCCTTCTGGACTATGGTCCCTGTTCATTAGCCCCTCGTTCTCTCTGACTATAAACATATCCTCCAGTCTCAGCTCCAACTGCCTCACCCGAGCGCTCAATTGTTGCAATTCCAAACACTTTGTGCATGTATGGGCTTTCGGGAGACGTGCTGCCTCCAAGAATGTCCACATATGGCAGCGAACACAGCGGACGCGTTTTATCATGGACCCTGATGTTTTATATATCCCCTTTAGAGGTATGGGACCTAGAGTTTGGGTGGGACAGGAGTCCAGCCACTTACCATGTCCAAGCCTGCGCTCGCCCAAGCCCAGTGAGCTGAAGCCCTTACAGCTCTCACTCTGCTCCCCGCCTCACTCCAATGCCCGCTGCCCGCTGTCTACTGTCTACCTTGGCCTTATTTATATAGTCCCGCATTTCCTTCCCAGCAGTCCCCACGCCTATCTCCCACTACGGAGTGCCAAAATAAACAAAAAACCCCCGCGACCTAAACCTATTGATTAAAGAAAGATTTCAAACTTCAATAGTCTCACCAGCAAGCAGCCACTCTTCAAAATCACAGCTCCAGAGAACAGACATTTCACTAATAGTGGTGGAACAAAGAACAAAACATCACGGGAAACAGGCCCTTCGGCCCAACGAGCCCACGCCGCCACCCCGATGTTCCCACGTCTACCTGCGATCTCTGTCCATGTTTATAGATCTATGGATTAAAAACCAAATTTGAGACAATTTAGGGAGAATTTGTTTTGCCAATTAGCCTAAGAGCACATCTTTGGGATGTGGGAGGAAACCGGAGCTCCCGGAGAAAACCCACGCAAGCACGGGGAGAATGCGCAAACTCCCACAGACACAGGCCCAAATCCATGTATCTGCACAGCACAGCGATAGTCACTGAGCTGTCGTGTTGCCCATCAAATGGTCCAGGTCAAGCGTACACTAACGACGTGAAGCACTAGGATACTCTCGAAAAAAATCCAAGAGCAGCCCTCTCACGACCCATCGCGTGTATGCCCCTCGTTAGACAACAAGGTGGACCAAAGCACCTGTAGGATAAAAACAAGTACATCAATATCATCATCTATTTACACACTTCCCAGGGACTCCCAAGGCTCATGATCCCTATTTTAAGTCAGTTTTCTATACCCCTCCATTCCCATTCTGTTCATGTGCCCATCTAAGTATTTCTTAAATAACTCCAGAGTACCTGCCTCCACCACTTTACTTGGCAGCGCATTCCATACCCCCACCACTCTGTGTGAAAAAAACTCCCTCAAGCATCCAAATTATACCTTACCTCCCTCACCCTAAGCCTGTGACCCCTTGTGCTATTTGAGTCCATCCTAGGAAAAAGCTTAACCCTGTTTACTCTATCTATACCCCTCATAATCTTGTACACCTCTATTAGATCTCCTCTAAGTCAACGTCTTTCTAAGGAAAACAGTCCCAATTTGCCTAACCTCTCCTCATAACTCAGAACTTCCATACCAGGCAGCATCCTGGTAAACCTCCTCTGCATCTCTCCAGAGTCTCCACGTCCTTCCGGTAGTAAGGCGACAGAACTGGACGCAGTATTCCAAATGAGGTCTAACCAACGTTTTATACAACTGCAATATTAAAAACCAGCGCTTGTACTCTATACCCCTTCCTATAAAGGCTAACATATGATGTGCTTTTGGGATGCACAAAGATCAATGTGAAGGAACCCACAAAACAGGAAGGGCTGCAAGGGTGGAGGGCAAGGGAGAGCTTTGAGTGGAAAATGAGGATTTTAAACGTTAGGGTACTTGGAGCAGTGCAACTTGGAAAGATTGGGGGTGAATGGGACTGGATACAAAGAAAATTACAGCACAGGAATGGGTCCTTCAGTCTTCCAAGCCTTCAGCTGCCATGCTGCCTTTTTGAACTAAAACCCCTTATTCTTTCGGGGACCATATCCATCCCCTTCCATCGTGTTTATATACTTGTCCCCTTTAAAAGTCATTATCATATCTGCTTGCACTACCACCCTCTGTTTAAAAAAAAAACTTGCCTCGTACATCTCCTTTAAATCTTGTCCCTCGCACTTAAGCCCCCGAGTAATTGACTCTTCTTCCCTGGGAAAAAACTGCCTACTATCCACAGGGTGCAGAATGTAGTGTTACAGTCATAGCTAGGGTGTAGAGAAAGGTCAACTTAATATAAGGTAGGTCCATTCAAAAGTCTGATGGCAGCAGGGAAGAACAGCTTCTTCCCTGTTGCTGTTAGACTTTTGAATGGACCTAACTCGTATTAAGTTGATTTTTCGCTACACCTAGCTATGACTGTAACACTACATTTTGTACTCTCCTTTCCTTCTCTATGAATGGTATGTTCTGCCTTTATAGTGTGCAAGAGACAATACTTTTCACTATGCCAATACACGTAACGATCATAAATGAAATCAAAGTTCATGAGTCAGTTGATACGTGACCTTAGACTTTTGTATCTTTCTCCTGATGGAAAAAGCTGGAAGAGAAAAGGTCCAGAATGCATGGGGTCATGGAGCCTTTTTCCTGATGTATGAATCAACTGATTTGTCTCTTTTTCCATTTATTACTGCTTGGTGGCTTCAGGTGGATGTGAAAGAAAAGCAAAAGAAATTGGTAGAACAGCTGACCGAGCTGATAAGCAGCTCCTCCGGCCCTCCCACACGAAAGCTGCTGGCTAAGAATCTCGCCACTCTCTACAGTATTGGCGATACCTTTACTGTCTTCCAAACTTTGGATAAGTGCAATGAAATTGTTCGCAGTAAGGATGACACACCTGCCTATCTGCCTACCAAATTGTAAGTACGAGTTATCGAACTGTTTGAGGGAAAAACTTGCATCTGGTATATCTGGTGTGACTAGTTTAAATGGTGGAGATGTTCAATGTGAGAGCTGGTGGTACAGATGCATAAGTAATGGAGGTTTACAACACAGGAGGCCGCCACTCGATCCATCGTGCCTGGGTTGGGCCTTTGAAAGAGAATCCCTTCCCCACTACTCCTCCCCCAAAACTCTGCAAATCTCATTCACAGTTATACATCTAGTTCCTGTGATATTCACATTTTTAAGTTTATTATGTCTTACGTCGTAAGTAGGTTTCCATTAACGCTGCAATGAAGTTACTGTGAAAATCTCCTAGCCGCCACGTTCCAATGCCTGTTTGGGTACACAGAGAATTTAGCGTGGCCAATGTACCTAACCAGCACATCTAATAGACTGTGGGAGGAAACCAGAGCACCCAGAGGAAACCATGTAGTTACTGGGGAAAAATGTGCAAACTCCACACAGTGACCCAAGCCAGAATTGCACCTGGGTCTCTGGTGCAGTGCTAACCACTGTGGTGAATCACATTGATTAGGGACTGGAGTCATAAATCCATGGGATTTTCACTAACTTCACTGCAGTGTTAAACTGTGCCCACTTGTGATAGTATTAAATAAACTTAAACTTTTTAAACTTTAATCTGTGTCCTCTGATTACTAATTATTATGATTACCAATCACTTTCTTAGTTATTTCTGTCAAAGCCATTCATGATTTTGAATCTTTTTTAACTCATCTTCCATTAACTTCTCTCAGGAAAACAACCTTAGATTTTGGTTAACACTGAGAAACTTTCACTCTGGTACCGCTCTGGTAAATCAAGTGTATTGCCCAAAATTGGCCACAATGTTCCCACAGAAGTATAACCAGTGTTTTTAAAAGATTTAACATAACCATCCCTTGCTCTGTATTGTATGTATCTATTATAAGATCAAGGCTTTGTATATTTTTTAATAACCTTCTTGATTCCTGCTGCTTTCAAAGATGTGTGTGCGCCCAGGCCCCTCTATACCTACTCACCTGTAAAATTGTACTTTTTCTATTGCCTCACCCCAGTCTTCCTACAAAGTGAATCACTTCACTATATTAAATTTCATCTGCTTCCTGTCTGCCCATTTTACCAGTTTGCCTTTGTCCTCCTGAGGTGTGTTACTATCCTCATGGTAATGTTTCTGACTCTTTCTTCCTGAAAGCCCCAAATCCAGATCATTACTTTTTAACAGGAAGAACAATAGCCTGAAGATGGACAAAGAGGGAATACCACTGCACACTTCCCTCCAATGTGTATAACAAGTGTTTTCCACTGTTTGTCTCTTTTGTGATGGAGCAAGATGGACATTGCTCCATCCACGGGCTTCAGTTTTGCTAACAGGAATGCGGAAACGTTTCATCACCCAAGAATTTTCAGGAGACTATAATGCCCATTTATTAACCCACAATGACTTTGACTTATTTCCAATCGTAGAATTCCTACGGTGCAGAAGAGGCCATTTGACCCATCAGGTTTGCACTAACTCCAACAGAACTTTACTCAGGCCCTCTCTCCCATTCTAACCCCGTAACCTCAGACATTTACCCTGGCTAATCCATCTAACTTACACATCCTGGGATACTAAGGTGCAATTTACCATGGCCAATCACCCTGACCTGCACACCTTTGGACTGTGGGAAGAAACTGGAGCACCTGGAGGAAACCCACGCAGACCCAGAGAGAATGTGCAGACTCTGCACAGACAGTTTCCTGAGACTGGCTAGAATAGAACGGGATCCTTAGAGCTGTGAGCCAGCTGCTGTCCCAAAAGCTCCACAAAAGACTGCGTATGGTGTATGATGTGCGTGTGTGTGTGTATGGTATGTGTCTTCTGTGTTGTGTATGTGTGTGTGGGGGGGATGGGGGAGGGTGCAGTTGAGGTATGGATCAGCCGTCATCTAAATGAATGGTGAGACACACAGGAAAGGCTGAGTGATCTCCTGCCTCGTGTTTTACATCTCCGAAAGGGAGAGAATGAAACTAACAGTGACTGGGTTTTGGTGTTGACAGGGCAGCTGTGGCCTGCATTGGAGCCTTTTATGAGAAGATGGGGCGAATGTTGGGTAGCTCCTTTCCAGAGACAGTCAGCAATCTTTTAAAGGCCTTGAAAAATGCAGAGGTAAGCAGGTGTTAACTGAGAGTTTTTATTGTTAATTGGATTGAAGAGGAAAGTGAATTATATTGTGCTTCAAGGAGATCTTGCAAAGTAAAACCCATCTGTACTGATCCAGAAACAGGATAAATCAGTTGTGTGTCAACTGATGCTGTTGAATCAACAAACAAGATCATGGCAAAGTAGAATAAGAGTCTTCTAAATGTGGGCAAGGTGTTCTGGCCCTTTTGGTGGACTTGGAGTTTGGCAATGTAATGTTCTGGAGAACTACCTGTGATTGGGTTCTGGACTAGGTTACTTGCATCAATGTTCCATTGAGCAATGGTTTGCACTAAGTCCAGGTGCCATTGCAATAGGACTACACTCCTATCTCTGAGCACAGACAACAGGAGCTGAGTTTTCTGAATATTCCACTCTTCCAGTCATTTCCACCAGCAAATCATCCTAATGTAAGCAGGAACAGCCTGTAAGCTGAACTGAGGGAGTCAGTAATACTATCAAACCTGCTCTATAGTTGTTGGTTAGTAACAGCACTGATAAATGCATGCGGATAGTTAGGTGAACCTGTAAGGATCTGTAGCCCCACTGTAGATATACTGCAGTCTTTTCAAAAGGAGCATTAGAATGTTGAAAGTTTATTTGTTAGTGTCACAAATAGGTGTACATTAACACTGCAATGAAGTTACTATGAACATCCCCTAGTCATCACACACTGGCGCCTGTTCAGATACACTGAGGAGAAATTTAGCACGGCCTATGCATCTAATCAGCACATTTTTCGGACTGTGGGAGGAAACTAGAACACTCCAAGGAAACCCATATACACGGGGAGAATGGAAGATTCTCCACAGACAGTGATCCAAGCTGGGAATTGAACCCGGGTCCCTAGCACTGTGAGGCAGCAGTGCTAACCACTGTGCCACCATGTCACCAAAGTGGTGATTAATTGTATCTCGAGCTCTGTGATTTTATCCCACGATTGAAGTATGGCTCCTTCTCCCTACAGTTGAAAACAACAAACTTCCTAAAACAATATAACAATGAGCAGGAAATATATTTTGTGATATTGGTTAGGAGATAGACATTGATCAGAAGTATTCTCCTGAAGTGTCAGCCTGGGTAGTGTGCTGGCTTGAACTTGACTTTCTGATTCAGAAGTTCATAAGACATAGGAGCAGAATTAGGCCATTCAGCCCATCAAGTCTGCTCCATCATTCGATCATGGCTGATATGCTCCTCATCTCAATTTTCCTGCCTTCTCCTCATAACTTTTCAACCCATTATAAATTAAAAATCTGTCGAACTTCTCAAATTTATTCACTGTCCCAGCATCCACCACGCTTTGGGGTAGCGAATTCCACAGATTCACAATCCTTTAGTTTCTCCTCAACTCTGTTTTAAATTTGCTCCTCCTTATCCTAAGACTATGACCTGTCATCCTAGAATGTCCCACAAGAGGAAGCATCCACTTCTCGTCTACTTTATCCATACCTTTTCTCATCTTGTATACTTTAATTTGATCCCCTCTCATTCTTCTAAATTCCAGAGAGTATAGGCCTAAACTGTTCAATCTCTCTTCATAAGACAAGAAGCTAGAGTGTTGCATATTGTGCCATAGCTGATAGATTCTGGGTCTGGCAGATCAAGGCACTATAGACAGTATGAGTTAAAAAATAAAAAGCAGCAATGTTGTTGACCAGCCAGTTCAACCATTTATTGTAAACTTAAAGCCCTCAGTCAGGTCACCTTTCCACCCACTCAGCCTAGTTACACTACAAAGCAGCTTCCATAATCTCTCCTCTGAACTGTAACCTCTCATTTAAATCTTAATCATAAAATCCCTGTAGTGCAGAAAGAGGCATTCATCCCATGGAACCAGCACCGATGGCAATCCTACCCAACAAGTGTAACCCACATATTCGCCCTGCAAACCTCCCTGATCAACTTAGCACTGCCAATCTATCTAACCCACCCATTTGGACTCTCTGTGGTAATATCTGAGTGAGTGTATCTTCACTGGCCTTTCTCCCATTTGTTTCAGCACAGCCTGTGGAATGTTGCCCCAACAATGTAATGGGCACCAAAGGTTCTTGCAAATGCCAGACATGTCACAGACTGATTTCTCTGTCCATCAGGTGAAGCTGTTGGGATGATAGTCTGTGTATTGAGCAAGTTCGCGAGTTACTCTTGACACTGCTTCAGTTTTGGTGATGCAGTGGTTAATACCGCTGCCTCCCAGCGCCAGGGATCCAGCGTTCAATTTCCGGCTTAGGTCATTGTCTGTGCCGAGTGCACGTTCTCCCCACGTTTGCGTGGGTGCTCAGTTTCCTCCCACAGTCCGAAAGTCCTGTGGTTAGATGCATTGAATTATCGAGTCATGGAGCCCTACAATGCAGAAGGTCATCATTTGGCCCGTCGTGTCTGCACAGACTGTAATCCCACCCAGGCCCCTTTAATCTTATGCATTTAGCCTAGCTAGTCCCCCTGATGTTGGGTCAATTTATCATGGCCATTTGCACTTACCCCGCACATCTTTGGACTCTGAGAAGAAACTGAAGACCCAGAGGAAACCCACATGGACACAGTGAAAATGTCTGTGCAGTGTTTGCACAGTTCCCCAAGCTCGGAATCAAACTCGGCTCTCTGGTGCTGTGAAGCAGCAGTGCTAACCGTGGTGCCCTTTTTCTTGAAAACAAAAAAAAATTGACAGCACCAGCCATGCTGAATTTTCCCTCAGTATATCTGAGCAGGCATCAGAATGTGGTGTCTAGGGGCATTTTCACAGTGACTTCATTGCAGTGTTAATGTAAGCCTATGTGTAACTCAAATAAATAACAAAATAAATGTAATAGACACTGCTGCGTAGTACCCAATCCTGTTGTTTGAGGAGGGGCTGGATGGCCTACTCCTGCTCCTATTTCTTATGTTCTTATGTGCATGTGTCGCAATGAAGCTCCAGTGGTCATGGAGCTGTTGATCAATAATGGGTATTTAGAGCAGTCTGGGCTTTGAAAATCTGAGCTCTAGTGTTGTCTGGAGTGATGAGTTTTCAAAAAGAGAATCACCTTGATGGGCATGTGTGACATGCTGGTTCCTACACACTAACCTGTTGTAATTTGTGAAGCTCCTGTGAAAAGAATTTGCATTCCTGACATACTTGCTCTGAGCAACAGGGTAGATTTTTTTTCCAAACCATTTTAACTCATGAATGCTTTCTGGGGAAAATCATTGTTTAACCTGATGGTTCTCAGCTGGGCCCCTAGATGGTAGTCTTGAGTGCTCCATTTCTGCCATCTCTGAAGGGAAAATAAAGTAAACAACTTGCATTTATGTAGTGCCTGCCTTAACATCAGGGCTTCCCAAAGCACTTACAGCCAATGAAGTATTTCAAAAGTGTGGTCACTGTTGTAGTGAAGGAAATGCAGCAGCCCATTTGTCCACAGCACACTTCCACAAACAGTAATGTGACTATGACCTATAATTTAACTTAATGCTGACGTTCAAGTTGGCCAGAACACAGTGAGAGCTCCCCTGTGAAATGGTTTAATGGGCTATTCTCCCCACCTGAGAGAACAATGTCATGCTGTGAGGCACCACTGCCTCACAGTGTCAGGGACCCGGGTTCAATTCCCAGCTTGGTCACGGTCTATGCAGAGTCTGCATGTGGGTTTCCTCCAATTTTCTCCCACAGTCCGAAAGATGTGCTAGTTAGGTGTGTTGGCCATGCTAAATTCTCTCAATGTACCCGAACAGGCACCGGAATGAGGAGACTAGGGGATTTTTGTAGTAACTTCATTGCAGTGTTAATGGAAGCCTACTTGTGACACTGATAAATGAACTTCAAAAGAAAACTTGTAAAACTTTAAACTTTTAGACCAGATTTCAGTTTAATGTCCCATCATGACAAATGGTGCCTTTGACAGCATAGAGCTTCCTCTATTGTACTGGAGTGTCAGCCCAAGTTGTACACTTAAATCTCTGGAATGGGACTTGAACCTATGATCAGTTCCGTCATGGGCTGACGGTCATAGCTCAGCAAGTCTACTGAGAGTCTGATGTTAATTAATTCCCAATCATTTCTAAATCTATTATCTTGACTTGTGTGTTATTTTATTCAATGTAAATTGTAATCAGACGTTCTGTTCTGAATGTCGGATAGAGATTTATGATGCCAATTCTAAATATCCAGGCAGAACTATCAATTCATTCTGGTTCTACCTGAAGGTCTTCACGCCATGGATGCAATGCCCCGAGAGGTCTGCTGCTTTCTGAAGTCTTGTCTGTGTTTTTAACAGTCACAGGGCCGCAGTGAGATTCTGCTGAGCCTGCAAAAGGTGCTAAATGGCTTGGGTGGCGCAGCTGCTTCCTGTCATCGAGATATCTACAAGAATGCACGTTCAGGTTTGACTGACCGGTCCATGGCTGTCCGGTGTGCAGTAGGTAAGGTAAGAAATTTTTTTTTTTTGCAGCAACCTTTTTCACAGCGTCCCAAAGTGCTCCAGCTTCAGTGTTGTTGTCTCAGGAAGGATGTGCACGGTGGTTAGCACCGCTGTCTCACAGCGCCAGGGACCCAGCTTCGATTCCAGCTCGGGTCACTGTCCGTGCAGAGTCTGCATGTTTTCCCAGTGTCCGCATGGGTTTCCTGGACTGTGGGAACTAGGGGATTTTCACTGTAACTTCACTGCTGTGTTAATATAAGCCTACTTGTAACACTAATAAATAAACTCTAAAGATGTGTAGGTTAGATGGATTAGCCATGGTTGATGTGTGGGGTTACAGGAATAGGGCAGGGAGAAGGCCTGGATAAGATGCTCTGTCAGAGAATCAGCGCAGACTCGATGGGCTAAATGGCCTCTTCTGCACTGTAGGGATTCTATGACGACTAACTTGCAGGAAGGTTTCAATGACTAGTTAACTAATATTTAGCATTGTTGATCAAGGGAAAAAAATATTAACCAGGCAACTAGAAAAGCCCAGTGTTGTTCTTTGAACAGTGCCAAGGCATCTTTTACCTTTGCTTTAGAAGGATCCTAGTTTAAATCTCCTTTAAAAGATGACACCTTCAATATTGTAGCACTCCTTCACTTGGGAGTGTCACCCTGGAATGTGGGCTCAAGTCTCTGAAATGGGCATTGAATCCACAAGCTCTGACTTGGGAGGCAGTGCAACAGTTGGAGCATGGGTGGCTGTTGTGTAGAATAATGACAATCAGTGGGGCAACATTTGAAAGAGATTAATCAGTCCTCTGTTCTGGTAAGGGATAAAACAGTTGAACATGAGTATACATATATATAGTACTAGACTTCTGCTGGTTGGACGGTCTAAGACAATGAAAGACCATTACAGCGAGCGTGTCACGTTGGATATTGTGCTCAGTTCCCTGGATTGGGACTTGATGAGAGTGCCACCTATTAAACCTTCTGATACCTGAAGTGTAGAGAGATGAAGAGCCTCTTCCTTCAATGGATATTTCATTCTGGTCATTTATGTTTCTGGAGCACCGTGCTGTCCTGAAAATATATCTTCTTTATACCGTAGTGCCTCCTGGAATTGCAGAAAGAATCGGTCTTCATGTGGACCACTGAGCTGGAGAATCTTGCTACTCTCTGCTTTAAGGCCCTAGAGGGATCTAATTATGGAGTCCGAGTCGCAGTGTCCAAGTTACTCGGGACCGTCATGGCAACGGCTTTAACACCTAAACAAGCAGCAGGTGCGTGGCTCAGAAAGTAACATGTTGATTTATTCCCCAAACAAACCATTTCCAAAAGATTTGTAAAGGTACACCTTGCCTGATAGGACAGTGGAAATCCAAAGATATATGGATAGGTGGATTGGCCATGCTAAATTGCCCCTTAGTATTGAAGGGACTAGTTAAGGTAAATGCATGGGGTTATGGGGATAGGGCCTAGGTGGGATCGTTGTTGGTACAGACTCAATGGACAGAATGGCCTCCTGCATTGTAGGATTCTGTAATAGGACAGCAAGACCATTTTCAAACAAGTACATGTAGAAAGAGCCAAAAAAAGATAATACCAATGCAATTGGTTTGGATTATTCATTGTACCCTGTGCCTCCCACCATACAAGTAACAAAAGGATATATTGAAAAAGAAGAGAATAACAAGATATAGCCACAATTGGCTTAGAAGTGCACAATGAAGCTTACAGGATAACGGCCACAGAGCTACAGGACTTATGGAAAGCAAATTTTTAAAGTAGCTACTGTCATTGCTTATTCAACCATAAAAAGTCCAGGATATAAGCACGAGTAAATGGCGATTAAAAGTCATAGTTTTCACGCCACACTGAGCGTGCAGCAAAATGTACTTCTCACATCCCAACCACCTCGGAGGTACCAACGATACATGTCTTTTCCCAGGATATGAACCATAACAGGATCTATCAAGAGATTCTCTTACCCAGATAAACTGAAATACAAAAAATAGGCATCCCAATTGTTCCTGGTGGGGGTGAGGGAGAAGGGGAAGGATCTTTCCTCACTCAGTGTGAGGACTCATAGAGCCCTGTACTCTATCTCCATATTAAACCACTTGCCTACGTTCCTGCAATGACGCTACTCATTTTAAACATAATTATAATAAATTTGCTACCATGCTCACTCACAGAATTACTCCTATCAATGCGATAAATTGTGTAACAGGATCAATTAAAAAATGGAATTAGAAAGGATAAAACCTTCATGGGACAATAGCATGGCACGTTGCTGCCTCACAGTGCCAGGGACCCTTGTTCGATTCCCAGCTTGGGTTACTCTGTATGGAGTTTACACGCTGTCCCTGCATCGGCGTGCATTTCCTCCGGGTATTTCAGTTTCCTCCACAGTCCAAAGATGTGCGCGTTAGGTGGATTGGCCATGATAAATTCTCCTTAGTGTGCAAAGATTTATAGGTTAGGTGGCTTGACCATAGTGAATGCACAGGGTTACAGGGATAGAGCAAAGTTAGGTTTGGATAAGATGTTCTGTTGGAAAGTTGGCACAATGGGCCAAATGGTCTCCTTCTGCACTGTAGGTATTCTAAGTTAAGAATGAACAGCTGACCTTGGACTGACCATGAAAACAAGCGAAAATTTATTTCGGTGCTGACTCTCAGGATTGCCCTTATCAATCTGATAAATCATGTAGCAGGCTCAATTAAAAGATGAAATTACAGGGGAATCATAGGATTCCTACAGAGCAGGAGGAGACCCTTCGGTCTATGACCACAATCCTATACAGTTACCCTGCTAATCCCCTGACATCAGTGTCAATTCATCATGGCCAATCAACCTAACCCACATCTTTGGAGCATGGGAGGAAACCAGAGCACCTGGAGGAAATTTACAAAGTCACGGGGAGAAGGTGCACACTCCACACAAACAGTGACCTGAGGTCAGAATTGAACCTAGGACCCTGGCGCTGTGAAGCAGCAGCACTAACCGCTGTGTCACCGTGCCATCCAAGCATTACTCTAACCAGGACAGCGAAATTTGCCTCAAGCCCAGCTCTACAGTTTCCCCTATCAATATGAAAAGAAACACAATGCAGATCACACAAGGATATAACTAAAGGGAATGCAGTCCAGGAAAACTCCTGATTTTCATCATGTAACAGGATAACAAGTAACAAACAGCTTTGTGCTCAGATATCATGTACCCTTGTCAGGATAAAAGACAATATCACAAGAAGAGAACAATGTTTCGGATGAATGATGAGCTGCGTGACAGGCTCGTTGAGCAGCATCCATACACATATATATCTGGCCAGAGTCTCAGCAAAGCCTCTGATTTGTATGTTTTTGAATTGATGCAGTGATGCGGCAGAATGTGAAGCGTGCCAGCCTAGAGGAGGTTTTGGAGTTGTTGGCAACAGGATTCTTGCGTGGGGGCTCAGGGTTCCTGCGCAGTGGTGGAGAGATGCTGAAAGGTGGTGGGTCTGTTAGCCGAGAGGTGCGAGTTGGCGTCACACAAGTGAGTACCTTGAACTCTATTCCTGACTTCCTCAGCTTCACTCTAATAAATCACCAACATGCATCATGAAGCTGGCAAAAGGTTTTTTCTTCATGGTACCAATAAAAAAACCATTGGGGAATCTGCTTTTAGGTGAATATAACCTATTTTCAGCAAAACAGATCTCACTGAAAACTACCGAGCTTACAAGCATCATTCAGGCCTCAGACATTAAGGGCGACATGGTGGCACAGTGGTTAGCACTGCTGCCTCTCACTGCCAGGGACCCAAGTTTGATTCCCAGCTTGGGTTACTGTCTGTGCTGAGTCTGCACGTTCTCCCCGTGTCTGCATGGGTTTCCTCTGGGTGTTCTAGTTTTCTCCTACAGTTAGGTTGGTTGGCCAAGATAAATTGCTCCATTGTGTTCCAAGATGCATAGGTTTGAAGGATTAGCCATGGTAAATGTGTGAGGTTACAGGAATGGGGTGGGGGAAGAGTCCCTGGCTAAGATACTCTGTTGGAGAGTCGGTGCAGACCCGATGGGCCGAATGGCCTTCTCTCCATTAGAGTGATTCTGATAATTATTTAGTTCCCAGAGTTTACCTCTTTGGCAGTTTCAGAAATACTTCTCAAAAATATTGCTTTGCAGAAACGTGGCTTTTATGTTGAGTTGAAAAGATTTTAAAATAATACCCATTCAGCTGTGGGAAAGTCCACTCTTAACATCTGTATCATGCAGTCACTCTTCAAAACCAACTTGCTTCAGCCTCAAGTCCCATCTGCAAGCACTTTTTCAGTTTGTATTCCACTGCAGCAAAGCTGATTATCTTTTATCAGGTACCTGAGAGTTAACTCCAAACTCTGTCCAATTATCTGAATCCTTTGTTTTGTCTCTCTCATCGGTTTAACTTCAGGTTTATTGGCAGCCAACAAAACTCCATGACATCTGCTTGTGTTTCTATTCTGACACTGTTCTGTTGCATTTATCTTTATAATCTACTTGTACTTTTATGTTTGTTGGTGTGCTGATTTAGACACAGCCCTCATAATGTCTTTCTCCAGTATGTGATCATTGCAGTGCAGCAACTATCTCAGCAGAGACACTAAGGACAGGGCAACAACACCACCTCCACAATCATCCTCAATACCGATGCTCCACAAAGCTTGTCCTCAGCCCCTAACTACACTCATACACCTATGACTGTGTGACTAACTCGATTTTCGAGTTTGCTGATATCACCGCCACACTGGGTCAAATCTCAAACAATTATGAAACAGAGTACAGGCAAGAGAGAATCTGGTGAACTGTTGTGAAGACAATAATCTCTGCAATGTCAGCAAAACAAAGGAGATAGTCATTGACTTCAGGAAGTATAGTGGAGGGCACGCCCCTGGCTACATCAATGGGAACAAAGTAGAAATGGTTGAGAACTTCAAGTTTTTGGTATCCAGATCACCAACAATCTGTCCTTGTCCCTCAGTGTGCACACTATAGTTAAGAATGCCTACCAACACCTCTACTTTCCCAGAAGAGAAATTTGGTATGTCCACTTAACTCTCACCAACTTCTGCAGATGCACCATAGAAAGTATTCTTTCCGTTTGTATCACAGCTTGATATGGTTCCTGTTCTGACCAAGACTGCAAGAAATTATAAAGGATTGTGAACCAGTCCATCACTCAAACCAGTCTCCCATCCATTGACACTATCTACACTTACTGCTGCCTTGGAAAAGCAGCCAACATAATTAAGGGCCCCATGCACCCCCGGCATTTTCTCTTTCATCATCTTCCATCGGGAAAAAGATACAAAAGTCTGAAGTCGCACACTAACCAACTCAAGAACAGCTTCTTCTCTGCTTATATTAATTTGATCTTTCTCTAAACCCAGGCTACGACTAGCACCACATTCTGCACCTTCACCTTCTTCTCCCGTGTTCACTTTATGAATGGTATGTTTTGTCTATATAGTGTGAAAGAAACAATACTTTTCCCTATGCTAATACATATGACAATAATAAATCAAATGACACTCAGTATTGTAGAAATTATTGTGATATTAATTCTTGCCATTTGTTTTGGTTGAAAACCTTGCATTGTGGTTTTTGCAAAATATATGATTTGACTTGATTTGATTTACTATTGTCACGTATTGGGATACGATGAAAAGTATTGTTTCTTGCACACTATATGAAGTATGCTGTTCATAGAGTACGTAGGGTGAAGAAAAGAACAGGGTGCAGAATGTGACGCTACAGTCAAAGCTAGATGTAGAGAAAGATCAGCTTAACATAAGCTAGGTCCATTCAAAAGTCTGATGACAGCAAGGAAGAAGCAGTTTTTGACATGTGTCCTCAGATTTTTGTATCTTTTCCCCGATGGAAGAGAATATATCCAGGAGGTATGGGGTCCTTAATATGCTGGCTGCTCTTCCGAGGCAGCGGGAAGTATAGACAGAATCAATGGATAGCAGACTGGTTTGTGTGATGGACTGGACTTCATTCATGACCCTTTATAGTTTTTTGCAGTCTTGGGAAGAGCAGGCGCCACAACAAGCTGTGATACAACAAGAAAGACTGCTTTGTATGAGTGTATCTGTAAAAGTTAGTGAGAATCGCAGCCGAATTTTTGTAGCCTCCTGAGAAAGTAGAGGCATTGGTGAGCTTTCTTATTATCGTGTCAGCGTGGGGAGACCAGGATAGAGGATGTTTTAATATGACTGTGGAGATTGTATTTTACACAGTGGGTTGTTGTTATTTGAAATGCACTGTCTAAAGGATGGCGCAACCAGTTTCAAAAATAACATCCAAAAGGCAATTGAATAAATATTGACGAGAAGAATTTGCACGCTTCAGGAGTACAGGCAAGACTGACTGGTCTGTTTCTGTGCTACTTCATTTTAAGATCCTATCAGCCTCCCCTCCTTCTCTGTATCTGATTGTAACCATGCTGATAAATGGTTATGTTGCCACAGTAAATGACAAGTACTTACAATGCATTCCTAAATTACAGATTCAGCTATGTAAAATGTATACTGTGAAATATAATGTGATAAAGGGATAGATTATAAATGTTAAGACAAAACTTCCACCTCTCGACTCTTAACTCTGCTCCATGATCACAACAGTGAGAGCCACCATTGGCTTTGTGGCTGCCTGAAATTCTTGGAAATATTAACACGGCAGAAGCAGTGGTTTTGTCTTTAGTGGGAAACGATTAGCACCAGAGATGGTAAAGGTGTTATTATCTTTGGTTTAAAGGATTTTCTTTCTCTCTGTTTCAGGCATATGTAGTTTTTGTCACCACGCTTGGGGGACAGTGGCTGGAGCGTAACTTTGCGACATTCCTTACCCACGTACTGGAGCTTGTCTCCCATCCCCGAGCCACTCAGAGCCACGTGGAAGCGGTGTACTCCCGGCGTTGTGTCTCATTCATTCTTCGAGCGACTGTGGGCAGCATCCTGGGTGAGAAGGCTCAGATTGCAGCTGCGAAGGAGGTGTGCCAGGCTATTTCCAAACAGATGAAAACAGTGGGTAAGAGGAAAAGTTTAATGGTGTTATAAAGAGGAAGTTGATACCTTTATGGGAGCTAACACCTAACCAGTCAAAAGGAATACCTCACTTTATAATCTGTTAAAGTAAGTGTGTGAGAAATAGTACGATTTGCTCTTCAACTTTTAGTGGTTAAATCAAGATAACTCCCTGAGACCCTCTGTAAAAGCAGCAAGTCACATTTTATTTTATCAAACTAACAATGAACAGATTAACTAAACTATTTACAAACCCAATAAAGCACTATTCTAATAGAATGCTGTTTAAATAATTACAATTTCTGCTTATAACAACAAAACTTCTTTCAGTTACTGTCAAAATACAATCAGGTTTTATCTTCCAGAATCTGTGTTTCTTCTTTGCTAAAGAAAGATGAGACTTTCTTTTAAGTCATGAATGAGTTGTGGCAGAGGCAGCTGATTGATCAAGTCATGGGCATGCAAATATTTTCTGTATCATTGTTATGTTACTGGGACCCGGAAAAGTAATTCAAAGCATGCGAGTTGAAATCCCACCATGTCAGTTTGGGAATTTGAGTTCAGTTTATTAAAGGCTGGAAATAAAAAAGTTGATGTCAGTAAAAGTGACCATGAAGTTGTCAGATTGTCGTCACATCCCGGCTGATCAGCAACATTTCTGGGAAGGAAACCTTGTTGCCTTGTTTTTAACATTTATAGTTTACTAGTTTCTCAAGTAGGCTTGCATTAATACTGTAATGAAATTTCTGTGAAAATCCCTTGGACCTGAATGCGACTCCAGTCCCTAATCAATGTGATTCACCACAGTGGTTAGCACTGCTGCCTCACAGCGCCAGGGACCTGGGTTTGATTCCTGGCTTGGGTCACTGTCTGTGTGGAGTCTGCATGTTCTCCCTGTGTCTGCGTGGGTTTCTTCCCATCATCCGAAAGACATGTTCGTTAAGTGGATTGGCTACGTTAAATTCTCCCACAATGTACCTGAACAGGTGCCGGAGTGTGGCAACTAGGGGAATTTCACAGTAACCTCATTGCAGTGTTAATGTAATCCTTACTTGTGGCTGATAAATAAACTTAACTATTCTCTGAAGGAGCCTAAAGTCAAACTGCAAGTGAAACTGCATCTGAGCTGTTCATGTCCTTTGTTCCCCATTAATTTGCTGTTATAAAAGTAAATACACTGAAATAAATGCACTTAATGTTCGTGGTATAGCATATATTAACTCTATAAGATATCATGTTTTTACATTATATTTCTTTGTGTTTGAGCGTGCCAACATTTGGAACGTGTGTTCATCCTCTGTTTTATTGTTACGCAGAATCTGTGGTGAATGATGCCAACAACGACAACAAATCAGGAGCAGCGGATGTTTCTGCCAGTCAGCATGTGATGGTGTGTGCCCTGCAGGAGCTTGGCAGCCTGGTACAAAGCCTGAGTGCCACTGCTTCTCCCCTTCTCCAGGAACCCTCCATTGGTAAGTGACGCAGCAGACAGCTGCATGGATTCAGGCAAGTGCATTGGCCAAAACAGCAGCTCACATTTATAAATCACCTCCAATGTCCCAGGCCCCCCTCCTCAACGTGTACCAAAGCTCTGTCTAGCCAAGTGGAGTGTGACCATCTCAGCACATATTACTATTGGACAAGTCAGATCCCAGGATGGGATCCTGCTTGATGGATCCCAGTTTGGAATTTTTCTGTTCAGAAATGAGGAGGGTGGCGACTGAACAGAGTCACAGACGCTGCTGGTGTACTTTTAACAAAAGAATAAAGCACTTATTAAACAATAAAAGGCGAACTATAACACACTCCTCTTTCACACCTGCTACCTTTACAGATTCGTAAGGATAACGCACATTACAACTTTTATGTAATATTCTAATGCTCCCAGTAATCGTATTGCTTACATAAACCAAGGGGCCATCTGTGGTCAGACACCCCATACTCTTCAACCCATCATGAGTTCTCTACATGTACATGTCCAGTTACCAGAACCCAACTTCTCCAGTCTCTTCAATGACTCCGTCTTTCATCCCAGCCCAGATATCATTCTGTTAAACTGCCACTGTATTTTCTGCAGGACCATGTTCATTCTTCCTACACTTTGATGATTAGAATTGTACACGATACTCCAGCTGAGGCTTTAGAATCTCTACACTGCAAAAGTCTTTCGCTTTGTTTGAATTCGCTGTTTACGTTTACTAAGCCAAGTCAACCAACATATCAAGAGAACAGTGAAGGAGATACAACATAGGAAAGTTATCATAAGACAAAGGAGCAGAATTAAGCCATTTGGCCCATTGAGCCTGCTCCACCATTCAACCATGGCTGATAAATTTCTCAACCCCATTTTCTCGCCCTTTTCCCTGTAACTTTTGGTTCCCTTACCAATCAAGGACCTATCTATCTCTATCTTAAATACACTCAATGACCCAGCCTCCACAGCCTTCTGCGGCAATGAATTCCACCCGTTCACCACCATCTGGCTAAAGAAATTCCTCCTCATCTCGGTTCTGAAGGGTTGTCCCTTTATTCTGAGGCTGTACCTTCAGATCCTAGTCTCCCTGACTAATGGAAATATCTTCCCCACGTCCACTCTATCCAGGCCTTTCAGTATTCTGTAAATTTCAGTGAGATTCCCCTTCATCCTTCTAAACTCCATCAAGGACAGAACCAGTGTCCTCAAACTCAGCCAATCGGAGTTCCCCATTGTCTAAATGTGGAGGTTGGGCATTGAGCTTGTTCACCTTATTGCTGCCCAGCAAAGCTGCTGCCTCTGTCTCTCTGAATGAAGATTGAGCTTCAGACAGACTCAAAGGAGGACCTGATACATCAAGCTTTTCATTTCTGGGATCATTCTAGTGAACTTCCACTGGACCCTCCCCAAGGTCAGCACATTAGGTACAGAACCCAAAATTGCTCCCAGTATTCCAAATGTCATCTGACCAGAGCCTTATAAAACCTCAGCAACACATTCCTGCTTTTGTATTCTAATCCTCCCGAAATTAATACTAACATTGCATTGGCCTTCCTACCTGCCGACTGAACCTGGAAGTTAAGCTGAAGAGAATCCTGAACTAGGATTCCCAAGTCCCTTTGTGCTCCCGATTTTTGAATTCTCTCCCAATTTAGAAAATAGTCTACACCTCTATTCTTCCTACTAAAGTGCATAATCTCACATTTTCCCACGTTGGTTGATTCACACTATGTAAATGGTATGATCAAATTAGGTGTGGAAAATAGTTGAGTTCAAATCCCCTAAAATATCACACTCTTGCTCTGCTGCAGATAGAGCATACTGAATGTAATAGGATCAATCAGGCCCTCGAGATTAAGAAAAGAGCAGTGAGGGCTGATCAGTGCTGTCAGGAGTGACTTGGGAGGTTAAGATCTTGAACTCAAATACAAGAACAAAGAACAGTACAGCACAAGAATAGGCTCTTCACCCCTCCAAGCCTATACCGATCATGTTTAATATCTAGACTAACTGCCTATATCCCTCCATTCCCCATTTATTTATATGCCTATCAAGATAAGTCTTAAATGTCGTGAAAATAACTGCCTCAACCAGCTCACTTGGTGGTGCATTCCATGTTTCCATCACCCTCAGTGTAAAAAAAAACTTCCTCTGCACATCTCCACTGAACCTTCCCGCCCCTTACTTGAATTTGTGCCCCCTGTAATTGTCATTTGTGCCCTGGGAAAAAGCTTCCAACTATTCACCCTATCTATGCCCCTCATAATTTGATAAACTTCTGTCAGGTCACCCCTCAGTCTCTGCCCTTCCAGGGACAACAATCCCAGTTTATTCAATCCCTCCTCATAATGATTACTGTCCATACCACGCAAGATCCTGGTAAAAGACAAGCTAAGCGCATTCTTAACGCAGCAGAGAAAGTGAGCTGCAATGTTGGCTCAGATATGCTGAGATAGTAGAAGAGCGAAGTGCTGAATGAAAGTTATTTTAAGACACACGCTGGGAAGTGGATTTCCTTTAGGTCAAGGATTATCAAGCAGAGGAGGCTGCTGGGAAAGGCTGAGGTCAGGCTGACAGTCTGATTTAAGAACAAACCAGGTATTGAAGATGGTAGGGCTAGAAGCTGGCAAGAATGAGATCAAAGCTGGAGGAATTTCTTCATCCTGTGATCTAGGGATATGTTCTGTTAAAGCTGCAAACACCATGTGTACATGTTTATACATTAAGATAGCCACATGCTGCACATATATTGCGACAAAAGGCTTATAGAAACGTAGAATCTCTGCAGTGTAGAAGGAGGCCATTCAATTCATTGAGTCTGCACCGACAACAATTCCACCCGGGTCCTATCCCTGTATCCCCGCATACTTAGTCTGCTAGTCCCCCAAGGGTCAATTTGGCATGGCCAGTCTACCTAACCTGGATATCTTTGGATTGTGGGAAGAAACTGGAGCACCTGGAGGAAACCCACGCAGACATGGGGAGAACGTGCAAACTCTGTACAGACAGTGACCCAAGCCGGGAATTGAACCCGAGTCCCTGGCGCTATGAGGCAGCAGTGCTAACCACTGTGCCACTAAGGAGGACAGAAGGGCAAAGATGTTTTCGGAAAGAATTTCAGAGCTTGGAGCCAAGGCAGCTGCTAATTCAATAACCATTTGAACGAATCTGGCAGCAAACAGACTAGTTGGTATTGGAAAATTAATTTCCAATTCAACTCTTGGTGTGATTGATTTTAAATACTGTTCCACTTTCTATCCAGCAGCAAAACTGTCACCTGCCACTTAATAAACTGAAGCTATGCTGAGACAAGGGGACTCCTTCCCAGTCATGCTTCATTTCTTTGTTCATTGTCAGCTAGGTGTGAGAAATTGATCAGAATATAAATGAAACAGTGTTATAAAACAAACACTGAGAGATTGTAGAGAATCAAATTTCAAAAAAGGTTAATGTTCTGCCTTTAGAAATGATGTGCTGAGGTATTTTACCATAAATTCAAGACTTTTGTTTTTCCTTTCTTGAAAGGTCTTCTGGAGACGGTGACTTCCGTCTTGCTCCATCCAAGTATGGCAGCCAGACTGGGCGCAGCCTGGTGCATGCGCTGTATAGCTGTGGCATTGCCTTACCAACTGACTCCACTGATGGACAGCTGTGTGGAACGCATCAACAGCCTCAAGACATCTCCAGAAGCTGTTACCGGGTACAGCTTCGCAATGGCAGCATTGCTGGGCAGTGTGCATCAGTGTCCTCTCGGAATTCCTCATGCTAAAGGAAAGGCAAGTGCCAAATGACTTGTATTTAAACAGGGCCTTTGGTGACCACGGGGTATTCTGAAGCATCTTACAGTCAATGAAGTGCAAGAGCTATCGTTATGTTGGACTCTCTCACAAAGCACTGAGACAATGATGTGAATTGATTTGATTTGATTTATCATTATCACATGTATTGGGATACAGTGGAGAGTATTGTTTCTTGTGCGCTGTATAGACAAAGCATACTGTTTATAGAGAAGGAAAGGAGAGAGTGCAGAATTTATGTTGCAGTCATAGCTGGGATGTAGAGAAAGATCAATTTAATGCCACATCGGTCCATTCAAAAGTCTGATGGTAGCAGGGAAGAAGCTGTACTTGAGTCGGCTGGTATGTGACCTCAGACCTTCGTATATTTTTCCCAACGGAAGAAGGTGGAAGAGAGAATGCCTGGGGTCCTTAATTATCCTGGCTGCTTTGCCGAGACAGCGGGAACTGTAGACAGTCAACGAATGGAAGGCTGGTTTAAGAGATGGATTGGGCTACGTTCATGACCCTTTGTAGTTTCTTGCGGGGAAGGAGCTATACCAAGCTGTGATACATCCAGAAAGGATGCTTTCCTGACAAGTAAGTTGCTTTTAACGTATTATTTGGTCAGGACATTAGGATGAGCTTTCCTGTTCAAAATAGTGGATTCTTTACATCCACCTGAGAAAGCAAACAAAGCCTCAGTTTAGCACCTCGTCAGCAAAGTGGCACCCCCTGCATTACAGCACCCCCTTGGTACTGCATTGGGAGTCCCAGTCTGGATTAGTATGTTCGAGTTTTATAGTGGGACTCAAACCTAGGACTTTCTGACCCAGATGCGTGAGTGTTCCTATTCAGTCATGACAAATGTTGCAAGCAAGCAATTGCATCAGGCACAAAGGTGATGTACTGGGTTAGACATTGGTATTTTCCATCCAAGACCAGATTTCAAATCCTACTCAGACTAACGTAAAGAAACAGCAATAAGTCTCTCAACATCAGGTTAAAGTCCAATAGGTTTATTTGGTATCATGAGCTTTGAGTGCTTCTCCTCTGAAAGTTCGTGATACCAAATAAACATGTTGGATTTTAGTCTGGGTGTTGAGAGTTCTTACTGTACCACCCCAGTCTAACACCAGCATCAATGGAAGGAAAGACAGCTGGCTCTGATAGGAAATGTTTCTTGGGCTTTCTTAATCCAGTTCCTTGAGGACATGCGTTTCATGGTTCAGAATAGCCTTAAATTTTGGCACTGATAGGCTCGTCCAGGGGAAAAGTCAAAGGCTGGCTGATTGAGAAATACCCCATTGATGCAGCAGGTTGAGGCCAGGGATGCAGAGCATTGCTGGGACAATGTGGAGAGTGAGTGTGTTTCCCTGTACCTGTCTGAGTCAAACCAATTTAATTCAGTGTGGCTGTACTGATTTTACCATCATTGAATCATACAGCACAGAAGATGGCTATTTAGCCCATCTTGCATGTGCCAGCTGTTTGAAAAAGCTAGTCAATTACACCCCCCCACCCCTCACTCCGCTCTTTCCCCATCAAATTGCAGATTTTATTTCTCCAAATATATTTAAATCCCTTTTGAATGTTATTATCTCTGCCACCCTTTTCGGCAATATGTTCCAGATCTCTCAACTTGTATTGAATAAAAATTCTCCTTATTCCACCTTCTCAGCAAGGTGATGCAGAACAGGCCACTGAGATAATATCTCCACCATCCACTCGACCAATTCTGTCAGCACTCCATTCTGGCTGTGGCTCATTCCCCCATCTTAAATCTATACAGTTTGATTATTGACCATTGTGCTGCTGGAGAACAGTCTCTCTCTTATCACTCTAAACCATTCCTGATTTTACTCACCTTTGTTAAGCTTCTCTGCATTAAGGAGAATAATCCCATTTCCTCTGGTCCCTGTTCCTTGGTTATATTCTGGTAAATGTCTCCTGCTGGATGTGAGCTAGATTTAGCTTCTGTATTATGGGTTGATTTGCCCCATTCTCTCTCTCTCTCTGCAGATGGTGGTGAGTATTGCGGAAGACCTGTTGCGCACAGCTTCTCAGAACAGCCGCCTGTCATTACAGCGCACGCAGGCTGGGTGGCTTCTCCTGGGAGCATTGATGAGCCTAGGTTTGTATCTGGGGGACTAGTGCGGCGGTTCACAGTATTAACGTTTGAAGAACTTCAAAGGGAGGCAATAACCTAATGGTAGTATCATGAGACTATTAATCTAGAAACTCAGCTAATGTTCTGGGGACCCAGGTTTGAATCCCACCATGGCAGGTGGTGGAATTTAAACTCAATAAAAAATACCTGGAATTAAGTATCTGCGCGTGACCATGACATCATTGTCTAGTGTCAGAAAAACTCATCTGGTTCACTGATGTCCTCTAGGGAAGGAAATCTGCCGTCCTTACCTGATCTGGCCTACGTGTGACTACAGAACCACAGCAATGTGGTTGACTCTCAACTGCCAATGGACAATAAATGCTGGTCAGCCAGCGATGCCCAAAATACTTTGTTTCTTTTGTGAAAGATGGTGTCATTGGCACTGAGCAGGTCGAATGTAATATGGGTGCAGGTTCCATTTCCCTCACCTCTGTCTCGGTCATGGCATAGCAACTCAATCCCAACTTTACTACCCATCTACTATGGCAGCTTTTCTATTCATTACAGCGGGTGTGTTTGGGCCAACCTTAAATGACTGTGGCTGAACTAGCAGGGCAATAGGACATGGACTAAAAGTGGCCAACTACGTTTCAAGGAAAATTCTTGAATTCGGCAGAGAAAAATTCAAGAGATAAATGGCTAAATAGCCAATGTCTTAAACGCAATGTACCACTTATTCCCCCTAGAATGTTGGTGAGGCATGTTAAATGTTCACTAGCAATTGCTGGGTAGGCTACTTTTGACAAGATAGCTTAATCCTAATGTGGCTGCATGCAGAACATTGGTTTTGAAACATAAGCACTTTCTCAGCAAGGTGATGCGGAACAGGCCACTGAGATAATATCTCCACCATCCACTCGACCAATTCTGTCAGCACTCCACACCAACCTTTCCCTCACTTTGGTAGACCAAATCAGAATCTAAAACTCTGAATTTAGCTCTCAGTTGTGATCATTGCATATATAACAGAAGCTTACTTAGACCTCGAGTGCAACCATAGTATATATCCTAGAGAGGTCGTAAGTGGTGAATAGATGTCACTATTCACCACTTAATTGATTATTAATTGATTTGTTATTGTCACATCTATTGGGATACAATGAAAAGTATTACTTATTAAATGCTGTACAGACAAAGCATACCATTCAGAGAATGCATGGGGAGAAGGAAAGGAGAGTGCAGAATGAAATATTTCATTCATACCTAGAGCTAGTTATAAGATAGGTCCATTCAAAAGTCTGATGGCAGTCGAAAGATTGAGTAGATTGATACAGTGACCTCAGATTTTTGTATCTTTTTCCTGATGGAAGAAGATGGAAGAGAGAAGGTCTGGGGTGCGTGGGGTCCTTGATTGTGCTGGTGGTGGGAAGTGTGGACGGAGTTAATGGATGAGAGGCTGCTTTCTGTGATGGTCTGGGCTATGTTCACAACCCTTTGTAGTTTCTTGCAGTCTTGGACAGAGCAGGAGCCATAGCAGGCTGTAATGCAGTCAGAAAGGATTCTATGGTGTATCTGTAAAAATTGGTGAGATTCGTAGCGAATATGCCAAATTTCCTTATTCTTCTGAGAAAGTAGACTTTATGAACGTTTTTAACTATAGCATCACTATGGAGGGACCAGGACAGGTTATTGGTGATCTGGAGACTAAAAAGTTGAAGCTCTTGACCATTTCCACTTTGTCTCCGTTGATGTAAATAAGGGCATGTTTTCCTTTACGCTTCCTGAAGATTCATTTTGGAACAAACTTGAATGTGGTGGCAGGGTTCTGAGGGTTGCGGAGGAACAGAGAGATCTTGGGTTTCATATCCATAGAACTGTGAAAATTTCCACTCAAGTGGATAGAGCCATGGAGAAGGCTTACAGTGTGTTAGTGTTTATTAACAGGGGATTTGAGTTTAAGACCTTTGGGGTTATGCTGCAACTAAATAGGACCTTGGCTAGACCACATTTGGAATATTGTGTGCAGCTGTGGTCATCTCACTATGAGAAGGATGTGCAAACATTGGAGAGAGTGCAGAGGAGACTTACCAGGATGCTGCCTGGTTTAGAGGGTAGGTCTTATGAGGAAAGGCTGAGGCAGCTGGGGATTTTCTCTTTGGAGGAGGATGAGAGGCGACTTAATAGAGATTTACAAGATGATGAGGAGGATAGATAGAGTGGACGTGCTGAATATTTCCTTGGATGGACGTAGCTGTTACTAGGGGGCATAACCATAATGTTCGTGGTGAGGAATATAGGAAGGATGTCTGAGGTAAATTCTTTACATAGAGAGTGGATGGGGTGTGGAATGCACTGCCTGCTGTGATAGTGGAGTCGGATACTTGAACTTTCAAGCGGTTATTGGATAGGCACATGGAGCTCATCAGAATTATAGGGAGTGCGATAGCTTGATCTTGGGTTCGGACATAACTTGGCACAACATCAAGGGTGAAAGGACCTGTACTGTACTGTACTGTTCTATGATGACAATCTCCTTCATTTTGTTGACATTCAGGGAGAGATTATAGTTGCCACACCAGTTCACCAGATTCTCTATCTCTTTCCTGTACTCTGTCTCATCATTGTTTGAGATCCTACCTGTTAGGGTGGTGTTGTTCGCAAACCTGAAAATGGAGTTGAAGGAGAATTTGGCCACAGAGTTATAGGTATAGAAAGAGTATTGTAGGGAGCTGAGAACACAGCCTTTTGGTTGTATCTGCCATAGATCAGATTAGTCTCCAGGAATTTAGTAATGGGGTATGAGGAGAGGGAGAAGGGGGAATGCCCAGGAGTGAAATTGTTAGCCACCTCCTGCAAAAGCTTGAATGATTTAAAATCCATGAATGGGCAGGATGTAAACTTGTATTGGTGATGGACTGAATGGCCAACTAAAGTGAAAATGTGAACCTTCTTTCCTCAGGTCCTTCTGTTGTTCGCTATCATCTCCCCAAGATGCTGCTGCTTTGGCGCAATGTCTTTCCACGTTCCCTCAAAGAGCTGGAGGCAGAGAAAGCTCGAGGGGACTCTTTTACGTGGCAAGTGACTCTAGAGGGCCGAGCTGGTGCATTGTGTGGTAAGGACCTATTATCTACTAACATCCTAACACTTCCACAGAAAACTCTTCTCCTTGAAAAGAGTTGAGAAATTTCCCAGTTTGCACGTCCATCTGAGTTACAGATAGGAGGAATTTCACAATCTGTCCAAACTCTCTTGTGTGATGGGTCTCCCGATAGAAACCAAATCTACATTTGTGTAGCACCTTCCATGTACCCCAGGTAATGATAACATGCTTGCTCTGAAGTGTAGTCACTGCTATGTCTAACACAGTTGATACATAGTCAGATCCCATGAACAGCAATCTGATGAAGGGCCAGGTAATACATATTTTAATGACATTGGTTGTGGAATGATTAAACATCCCTCTGATTCCCACATCAGCAGTAAGATGTCAACATTGCTCATATACCCAACTCCTCGAGTGGGTTTGAACTTACCACATATTTTGAATAACAGGCTTTTAGGTCAGGTGATTTTAAAGCCACACAAGCCACTTCCCATTTTAAATACGTTTTGTCATCCTTGTCCTTAGTTCCGTTTTCTGTCATGTGTACAGTAAACCTCCCCTTAAATGCATTAATGATTTTGGCTTCAACTGCTCTACGTATCCATTTCTCTGTAGAAAAAGCTTGATATTGAACTTAGCTTTTAGATTGTATTGTTAGCAGACTGTAGTGTGGGTGTTACAGCTGCTCACCATTGATTAGAGTCCCATTCCTGATCGCTATCCATCTGAGGATTGACCATTTGGACACTGTTCCTGAGGGATGCCAAAACTACATTTTTAAAGTTTGTGTTAGTGTCAGAAGTAAGGTTTACATTAACACTGCAATGAAATTACTGTGAAATTTCCCTAGTCACCACATTTCAGTGCCTGTTTGGGCCAATGCATCTAACCAGCTCATCTTTCAGAATGTGGGAGGAAACCAGAGGAAACCCATGCAGACACGGGGAGAACATGCAAACTCCACACAGACAGTGACCCAAGCTAGGAATTGAACCGAGATCCTTGCTGGTGTGAGGCAGTAGTGCTAACCACTGTGTCACTCTGCAGCCCCGCTGCACTAGCCTTAAGCATCTCGAATAGAAGTTGGAGGATACTGTGAGGGATATTATTCAAGAAAACCAGGATTTTATTTTTGAAATGATCTCTTGCTCTTTCTCTACAGCTATGAGGAGTTTTGTGGCTCACTGTCCTGAACTTCTCACTGAAGATGTGATTCGCAGACTAATGACCCCCATTGAATGTGCCATGCTGATGCTATCTCAGTGAGTATCTCCCAACGCTACATATCTGCTCTACAGCTGAGATTAATTCGAGTACTTAACAGGACAGAGACATGTAAACCAAACTACAACTAACGTTTTTTGCAGTATACTTGAAGAAGAAAATTTCTGAATTTGCTTTGTGTAATTAAACTACTGAGTGGGAGAGCTAGCATGAGAGCATAGATAGATCGAGGACCCAGTCAGAAGAATATTGGAGAATGGGACTGTGGGTCTGGAGAGTATTAGAGAATGGGGGTCCAGGCTGGGGGAGGATTAAGAATGGAGGTCCCAGTCTGGAGAGTATTGGAGAATGGTGGTCCAGGCTGGGAGAGTATTGGAGAATGGGGCCCTGGTCAGGAGAGTATTGGAGAATGGGGCTCCCTGTCGGGAGAGTATTGGAGAATGGGGCTCCCTGTCGGGAGATTATTAGAGAATGAGGGTGCCTGTCAGGAGAGTATTACAGAATGGGGATCTCTGTCGGGAGAGTGTTGGAGAATGGGGATCTCTCTCGGGAGAGTGTTAGAGAATGGGGGTCCCAGTCGGGAGAGTGTTAGAGAATGGGGTCCCTGTCGGGAGACTATTAGAGAATGGGTCCCCGTCGGGAGAGTGTTGGAGCCTGGGGGTCCCCGTCGGGAGAGTGTTGGAGCCTGGGGGTCCCCGTCGGGAGAGTGTTGGAGCCTGGGGGTCCCCGTCGGGAGAGTGTTGGAGCCTGGGGGTCCCCGTCGGGAGAGTGTTGGAGCTGGGGGTCCCCGTCGGGAGAGTGTTGGAGCCTGGGGGTCCCCGTCGGGAGAGTGTTGGAGCCTGGGGGTCCCCGGGGAGAGTGTTGGAGCCTGGGGGTCCCCGTCGGAGAGTGTTGGAGCCTGGGGGTCCCCGTCGGGAGAGTGTTGGAGCCTGGGGGTCCCCGTCGGGAGAGTGTTGGAGCCTGGGGGTCCCCGTCGGGAGAGTGTTGGAGCCTGGGGGTCCCCGTCGGGAGAGTGTTGGAGCCTGGGGGTCCCCGTCGGGAGAGTGTTGGAGCCTGGGGGTCCCCGTCGGGAGAGTGTTTTGGTGCAAGGAGAGGTGAGTAGATGCTGAGGTGTCAGAATGGTAGTATTTGGGTTGGCGGGTGTGAAGATGGTAGCGGGAATGATATCTCAGATGTAACTTGTCAGTCTTTCTGGTAGATCAAATCTGAGATTGGAAATTTAGTAATAAACTGGACAATGAGAAGAATGTTTCTGATAGGGGAAGTTGGCAGGCAACTGGCACTCTGTTGCACCACAGCCATTTGCAACTCTGAGGAATGTTAATTGGTTGGGGGTGAGCCTTCCAACCCTCATTCAGAGAAGACCTATCTCTGAGAGCTGCTGCTTAACCTGACTTGGCCATCTGCAATGTCAGGAATGGTGGCCATCAGTGGGACTACAAGCAACCTCCTGAATCAAAGCACCACAGCCCAGGACACAGACCTCCAGAGTACTTAGCAGGACAGAGTAAACTAACATTTTTTTTGCAGTATACTTGAAGAAAATTTCTGAATTTGCTTTGTGTAATTAAACTAATGAGTTGGAGAGCTGGCACGAGAGCATAGATGGATCGAGGACCCAGTCAGAAGAATATTGGAGAATGGGGCTCTGGGTCTGGAGAGTATTAGAGAATGGGGTCGGTCGGAGGTATTAGAGAATGGGGTCCTGTCAGGAAGAGTATTAGAGAATGGGGGTCCTGGTCAGGAGTGTATTAGAGAATGGGAGTCCAGGCTGGGGGAGGATTCCTGTGGGAGCAGAAATCCATCAGAATGAGGCGTATGCACTGGACGGGTCCCTCGGGACCATATTCTAAGGGGTGATGGGCATGAAATCTCAAGAGGGGTCTGGCCCTGCCCGTACCATGAGTAGAGTATTCTGCCAGTCTTCCTCCATTGTCCCCACTCTGTTTTCTCCCCCCCCCCCCCTTAAAACCCCATCCAGCGTCAGAATTAAGGTCAGGGTGGGAGGCAGCTCTTAAGTGGCACTAATTGTGAAGCCCACCTTGAGAATGTCGTGGTCGTGCCCTCATGCAAGCCCACCCACGGAGTCTGTGAAACTCTGAAACACTGCCTGATAGATCCGCTAGTAAGAGTGTGGAATTCATGACAGGAATCACAAAGGTCACTGGCGCTGTCCTTATCGCATTGTGTGAAGCTCAAATGGACAGATCAGACCTGAGTTTACAGAAGATTACCTTTGTTTTCCACACTATTCTTGTGCATGATGTAGCACTAGATATGTTCAGAGGTCAGCATGCGGGAAAGTTTTAAGTCTGCATCTCCTTTTGAAAACCCAAAGAATTACTAAACATTAAACAGTGCTTGAGAAGGAAATCCTCCTTGTAATCACCAGTCATTTATTTACCAGCATTCCGTCAGTCATCAAGGCCTATGGAGCTCAGCTGAAGGCAAGTGCAGCAATGGTGCGTTTGCGTCTCTATGATATTCTGGCTCTTCTGCCTCCAAAAACCTATGAAGGTAAATAAAATGCAATCCTTTCCCTTTTGAATGTTATTGCAATTTTTTTAATTGAAGTTGCCATTGATAAGAGTAAAGGAAATTGTTTGCATGGTGCCTGCAGAAACAGTCCATTCTGCACAGCATAGCCTGCTGGCATCTGTGCTCCATACAATCTTCCTCCTACTGCACTCCATCTTACCTCACCAAAATAACCTTTATCTTTTCTCCCTTGTATGCTCATCTAAATTCCCCATAATAAGTATGTATAAAAATGTGAGGATTAGGTGGATTGGCCATGCTAAATTGCTCCTTGGTGTCCCAAGATGTGTAGGTTAGGGGGAATAGTGGGGTAACAGGCCTGGGTGTCAGGGGGACTACGTGGGGTTACAGGGATAGGGCCTGGGTGGGATTGCTGCTGCTGCAGACTTGACAGGTTGAATGGTCTCCTTCTGCACTGAAGGGATTCTATGCTATACTCTGCCTTGGTCACTCCATGTGCTGTTCTCACCACTCTGTGGGTAAAAAAGTTTCTTCCAAATTCCTTATTGTATTGACTAGTTTATGTTTGAAGTAAAGTTTACTAGTCACAAGTAGGGTTACATGAACACTGCAATGAAGTTACTGTGAAACTCCAGTGCCTGTTCGGGTACACGGAGGAAGAATTTAGTATGGCCAGTGCACCTAACCAGCACGTCTTTCAGACTGTGGTAGGAAACCAGAGCACCCAGAAGAAACCCACACAGACATGGGGAGAACGTGGAGACTCTGCACAAACAGTGACCCAAGCCGAGAATTGAATCCAGGCCTGTGGTGCCAAGAGGCAGCAGTGCAAACCGTTGTGCCACTGTTTTATCTTTGAATGTCTTTAAATGTTGAATTTTGTTCGAATGCTACTGGTGAATTGGCAAACTCTGACCTGCCATGTACTGCAATAGAGTAAATAATAGTTACATAAATGGTTAAAAGGAAAGGTTACATAAAAGAAGACCATTGTGGAAATTGCCTGTTATTTTGACTACCTGTCCAAATTCAATAATGTATCAACGTTTCCATCACTGGCTTGTGAAAACACTGAGAGGTTCCAGATAATTGTTCCCGCTCAATTATGATTCTTTCCTAACAGGAAGCTTTAACGCTCTGCTTCGAGAGCTGGTTGCTGAGTTTACATTGACTGACAATTCTGCTAATACAACTACTTCCCTATTGCGGTCGCTCTGCCACTACGATGACAGTGTTCTCCTCGGCTCCTGGCTGCAAGAAACAGACCATAAATCAATCGAGGATCAAGTGAGTAGCACAAGGGCCTCTGTTCCAAATAACCTGTTTCATATTTTCCTTTATTGACTGAGCAAGTTAAGTTTGCAAATGTTCACACTTGCTAGGAAGATATTTGGTTTAATTAACGGTAAAGATTGCAAGCATTTATTTGTTGGGAAGAGCACACTGTTTCACAGTTAATCTCAAGAATAGTTAAATATATAAAGAAAGAACTTTAGAAAGACTTCATGATGTCCTAAATTCCCTTACAACCAATAAAATACATTTGCCAAATATAGTGACTTTTATAATATAGATTGTCATAGCCAAATATCACACATGGCACAGTGGTTAGCACTGCTGTCTCACAATGCCAGGGGCCCAGGTTCGATTCCTAGCTTGGGTCCCTGTCTGTGCAGAGTTTCCATGTTCCCCCCATATCTGCGTGGGTTTCCTCCCACAGTCCAAAAGATATACTGGTTTGGTGCATTGGCCGTACCAAAATCTCTCTCTGTGTACCAGAACAGACACTGGAGTGTGGCGACTAGGGGATTTTCACAGTAACTTCATTGTGTTGTTAATGTAAGCTTACTTGTGATAATAATAAATAAACTTCTATACAACTTTTGTCAACTTTAAATTTAATATACAACAAGGTCCCACAGACAGCAATGTGACAAGGAATAAGATGGACCAGTTTTAGTGATACTGAGTGAGGGATAAATATAGGTTTGAATTCCACATTCACTAGTTGTCAAGTATTCAGTGCAGCCATTTTGAGAAAACCAAGTACTTTTCCACGGAACGAAGGTTAAAACTGGATTGTGGCAATTTCCTATCGTTGCTTTGGCCAGGTCAAGAGAGACCTTTCAGTAAGGGATCTGCTACTGAAGTAACAGGAGTAAACCAAAAAGTGAGAAGGGGTTACAATGCTTTCGGTACCAACAGTTAGCCCTTGTATAGCAGAGTACGTTTTCCATGGCTGTTTTCTGGTTAATGACAGGAAAAGCTGGAATGCTGTGAGTTGTGTGCAGTGACCATCATCATTCTCCAGAAGAGAGAAAAACAAAAAAAGGCTGGAAAATCTTAGCAGATCTGACAGTATCTGTGAGGAGAGAATAGAGCCAATGATTTGTGTCTAGATTACCCTTCCTCAGAGCTCTGACGAACGGTCATCTTTTCTTGAAATGTCAGCTCTATTCTCTCCCCACAGATGCTGTCAGACTTGCTGAGATTTTCCAGCATTTTCTATTTTTGTTTCAGAGTCCAGAGTATTTTGCTTTTACATTCCGGAAGAACTCTGCTTTCTGATGGGGTCATGTTAGGATCTAGGACCTCAAATTAGATGAGGACGCCAGATTGGATCGCAACAATCTTTCCATTTTGGTGTAAATGTGAGGAAAGGATACTTCCTTCCAGGAATGATTCTGCTGCCAAATTAGGGATCTTTTATCAAAACCAGCTTTATTCATAACACAGTTTAAATACCACTCCAACAAAGGGAGCAGCTTCACCAATCATGAGCGAACGATACTTAAAAGGTGAAAGGAAGCAACTTCAATTTCTAACTTACCACTGATTCAGTTCCAAATTAGCGACACAAGGGCACAACCTCAGACTAAATGGATGATCGTTTAAAAAAGAGATGAGGAGGAATTTCTTCAGCCAGAGATGGTGAATCTGCGGAACTCTTTGCCGCAGAAGGCTGTGGAGTGTCTTTAAGACAGAGATAGGTTCTTGATTAATAAGAGGATCAGGAGCTATGGGGAAAAGATAGGAGAATGGGGATGAGAAAAAAATCACCCACGATTGAGTGGCAGAGCAGACACAATGGGTGGAGTTGTCTAATTCTGCTCCTATATCTAATGGTTTTATTCCTGCAGACATAAAAGTCACAGTTAGCAGTCAAAAATATACTTGTTAGAATCAGTGAGACAACTTTAGAGTTTTCAGAAGCATGCTAAATTCTTCTGACATCAACCAGACCAGCCAAACTCCAAATCCTTTCTGCAAAAACTCTTTCATTCTTTGCTGCAGATCCAGAACTGCACATAAACCACATCATCACATGACCCTGTCAATCACTGTAATCTAAAATCCCAGGGGAACTTAAGTAAACAAAAGTTCATTAATTCCAGTTAACATAACCACTTGCAAGGTTGAAATGAGTAATTATCCTGCTCTCCCAGCATCTAAACTGTATTCCCTCCAAAGATATTGATTACCTGTAACACAGAATTTTAAATATTTTCCGGAAACACAGAAAAACACACTCTGTACATTTTTTTTAATTCATTTGTGGGACATGGACACGGCTGGCAGGCCAGCATTAATTGTAAGAAGTCTCACAACACCAGGTTAAAGTCCAACAGGCTTGGACTTTAACCTGGTGTTATGAGACGTCTTACTGTATTTACCCCAGTCCAATGCCGGCATCTTCACATCAGCATTTATTGCCCAATCCTATTTGCCTGAGGACAGTTGAGAATCAACCGTGTTGTTGTGGATCTGGAGTCACATGTAGGCCAGACCAGATAAGGATGGCAGATTTCCTTCCTTAAAGGACACTTATAATAAATAAAGGACATACGTAATATGTATTGTATATATCATTTTCACACTCACCACAAATGGAAATTCAGAAATTCTTGTGACACCAAAATAATCCCAATCTTACAGTAATTAAATTATTAATGTCCTAAAAGACCTTAATTACTGTGACTTTATTCTTGAATTATTGGGAGGGATTTGCAGATGTGTTAATTAAAAGAAGCACTAACTCCACTCAATCCTGTTGTTCTTTTCTCCCATTTGCTCTTCATGCCAAAGTTTTTAAGCTTTGGACTTGCTTTTCTTTGCTCATTCTGTGACAGAACTCGATATTATTAACAATTTGCCACGTGCTTCAGAGTTCCAAACATGCTTTACCTCGATGGTTTATGTTCTGAAAGCAGCTCCTGCTACATTGGTAACATGATAGCAGGCTTCCAGGGTGTGAGTTCTCACAAGCAGTGATTAAGGAATGATCCACTTCGTTTTAGGTCATATTATTGAAGGGGGTAATGTTCGGTAAGGCAATAAAACATTCTGTTTCCCCTTTTCCCCAAGCACCCGAGAGAGCAAACAGGGCCTCAGTTTAATGTCCTGACCAAACAACAGCATCTCTGACAGTGCAACACTTCCACAGCATTGCACTGGAGTGTTAGTCTCGATTATGAACCTGGACAGATGGCATAGTGGTTAGGCCTGCTGCCCAACGGTGCCACAGATCCAGATTCGCTTCCTAGTTTGGATCACAGTCCGTGCGGAGTCTGCATATTCTTCCCCTGTCAGCGTGGGTTTCCTCCGGGTACTGCAGTTTCCTCTCTCAGTCTGAAAGAAGTGCTGGTTAGGTGGATTGGCCATGTTAAATTCTCCCTCAGTGTACCCGAACAGGTGCTGGAATGTGGCGACTGGGGGATTTTTACAGTAACTTCATTTCACTGTTAATGTAAGTCTACTTGTGTCAATAATAAAATGAACTGTAAACTCAGCAATGTAACTCCCATTTAAGTTGATACTTCAGTTATCTTTTCCATCTCCTTTGGCTCCTATAATCCGTTTGGAGATGGAACAAATTTATTTTAAAATACTTTTTTCCCCAGTCAACCAGCAGTCTGTAAAGAAAAGATGGCCCTTGAGCAGGTCTTTTTTTTTGCATTTCCTACAAATCAAAGAAGATATCAGTTATTCTCAAAACCAGTGGTCGACCCCAGTACTTAGCTAATTAAACTGTGTAGGGAGTTGTGTCGTTCAGATTAGTAAGACTTTCACCTCTTCTCAGCTTGAAAGTTACCACAGAACTATTTCAAAGAACAACAACAACTTGTATTTCCTCAGTGCCTTTAACACCATGAAACATCCCAAGGTATTTTGTAGGAGTATTGTGGAACATAATTTCACACAAAACTACATGAGGGGTTATTAGGGCGGAGGATCAGAAACTTGATCATTGAGGCAGGTTTCCTAGAATTCCTTAAGGAAGATGGATTGGAAGGGAGCTGGAAAGATGGAGTGAAAATTCCATAGCTTAGGGCCTTGACAAATGAAGTTTAAAGTTTATTAGCGTCATAAGTAGGCTTACATTAACACTGCAATGAAGTTACTGTGGAAATCCCTTAGTCAGCGCACTCTGGCACCTGTTCAGATACACTGAGGGAGAATTTAACATGGCCAGTGTGCCTAACCAGCACATCTTTCAGACTGTGGGAGGAAACCAGAGCGCCTGGAGAAAACTCACACAGACACGGGGGGAACAGAAAAGTCACCAATGGTGGGTGTCCCCGGTTTCCTGGCCAATATTTGTACCTCAAGCAAGATCACTTGGTGATTGTAACGTATAGCACAGGCTGCCATGTGTCCTGCATTAAAATAATAACTATACTTCAAGTCCTTTATTGACAGTGAAGTACTTTGGGATGTTCTGAGGTTATTATTAAACGTATGTCTCTGTTCCAAACTCTGCTGCGTAGTAGCTGGGAACTGACCCACCTGCTCCCCTCACACCTTCCCACTACAAGGAAAATACACTACAATTTCTCCAGTCTGCCATACATGGGACCAAGTCATTAATGGATTTCAGAATGTTCTTGGTTATAGAGTGATGCTAAACACCTGTACATGAACCGGAAAATACTACACATATTTCAAACATTAACAGTGATAAAGGTTATGAGGCAATGATAAAAATTGTTTTACTGATCCAAGTTACTTATTTAGTTTCTTCATGGTTTCCACCTTTCCTGACACAAGTAAAACATGCTAATGTTTGACTTCTTTTCTTACCATGGGGAGACATTAAAAAAACTATATGGCACCACGGTGGTTAGTGCTGCTGTCTCACAGCTCCATGGACCCCAGTTTGATTCCCGGCTTGGGTCACTGTCTGTGTGGAGTCTGCACATTCTCCCTGTGTCTGCATGGGTCTCTTCAGGGTGCTCCGGTTACATCCTACGGTCAAAAGACGTGCAGGTTGGTGGATTGGTTATTTATAAATTCAGCCTTAATAGCTGAGCCTTTCCCCTGAGGCTGTGCCTCTCCCCCACCTTAATTCTAAACTCTGCGGTCAAGGGAAGCATGGAAAGTAGATAAAGGAATGAAGCCTGAGTCTGTTTAAATATCTTATTGAGTGTTCAAACCTAGCACTAGTAGAAACTATCCTGAAACAACGTGTACCCAACTCTCACTGCCTGTGTTTTGTGTTGCTGTCAAAAAAGCTACTGGAAGAGTTTGCTTTATTGAGATTCTCCCTAATTGCTTTGCAGCTCCAGCCAAACAGTGCATCAGGAAGTGGAGCCTTGGAGCATGACCCATCCTCAATTTACCTGCGTATCCCTGTGGGTGAGGCTGTGCCTGGGCCTCTTCCGCTAGGAGTCTCAGTCATCGATGCCTCGGTTGCCCTCTTTGGTGTGGTATTTCCTCATGTCTCTTTCAAGCATCGGTGAGCATTTAATTTCACTTTATTGTTGATCGATGCAGCTATTTTTGGACTTAATAAGTTGGGAAGGATTTGGGTAATGTTGCGGAAGACTCGATGAACCAGCACTGCTATCTCACAGCATCAGGAACCTGTGCTTGATTCCTGACTCGGGTCACTGTCTGTGCAGAGACTGCATGTTCTCTCCATGTTTGTATGAGTTTCTTCCGGATGCTCTGGTTTCCTCCCATAGCCCAAAAGATGTGCTGATTAGGTGCGCTGGCCATGGTAAATTCTCCCTTGCTGTACCCAAACAGGCGCCTCAGTGTGGCAACTAGGCAATTTTCACAGTAACTTCATTGCAGTATTATTGTCAGCTTACTCGTGACACTAAGAAATAAATAAAAAACCCTTCATTCTGTGAAGCAGCAAAGCTAACCACAGTGGAAGGGGGCAGTGCTAACCACAGTGGTGGTGGTGGTGGGGGGGTGAGCACTGACCTCAGTGGGGGAGGGTGGGTGGTGCTAACCACAAGGGGGTGGGGGGCTAGCCGTCATGGGGCAGGAAAGGGGGAGCGGCATGGCTAGCTGCTGACACCTTTGGAGTTATCAATCTATCACAGAACCCATTTCATTAGGAACACTGTTCACTTGTTCCTTGTTTTTAAATTTATGTAGCATTGGAAAAATATTGAACATTCTAATCTGTAATCTTAAATGTGAGCTTGTGTCATGTTGTGTGCATCCACAGGCTCCAGATGTTGGACCATTTTGCTGAATGCATCAAGCAGGCAAAGGGTGTGCGTCAGCAGGCTGTACAGATCAACATCTTCACTGCTGTGCTCAGTGCACTGAAGGTAGGATTCTTTCACTGAGTCTCAATCAAGTCCTTAGGGAGCAAACATGATGTGAGTCCAATATCCCATCCAAAAGACAGTACCTCTGACAGTGCAGCACTCCCTTTCAATACCGCACTAGGAGCTTTTTTTTTGCTTCATTGGATGTTGCTGGAAATGGCTCATTGCCAATGAGATGGCAGTAGTAAGCCAGCCTCTTGATCCACTACAGTCCATGTAGGCTCAGTCACAATGCTATTAGGGAGGGAGCTCCAGGATTTGGCCCATCCAAGTCAGGATGGTGAGCGGCTAGGAGGGGAACTTAAAGCTGCTGGTGTTTCTATGCAGCTGTTGTCCTTGTCCTTTGAGGTGATAGTGATTGTGGGTTAGGAAGGTGATGTCAAAGGAATCTTGGTGAGTTGCTGCAGTGCATCCTGTAATGGTACACGTTGCTACCACTGCGCATCGGTCATGGAGGGCTTTGATGTCTAAGGTGATGAATGGGATGTCAATTTAGCGGGCTGCTTTTGTCCTGGATGGTGTCGAGCTTCCTGAGTGGTGTTAGAACTGCACCCATCTGTAGAATTTCCAGCCTCTGACCTGCTCTTGTTGCAGCAATACTCATATGACCAGCACAGTTCAGGATCTGGTCAATGGTAATCCCCTGGGAATGTCAGTCTAAGCAATGTGCTCATCTCTCTGAAATGGCACTTAAACTTACAACTTTCTCAATCAGGTGGGAGTGCACAGAGCCATGGATAACTCCTGACTGATTCCTAACATCCAGAGCTCAGAACAGACAAGAATATTTCAAGTCTATTCTTGTGGCATATTCTATGTGATGCATAATTTACTTTTATTACAATGACGATAGCTAACAGATGTATTGAATTAATCTTGTCCTGCCCTGTACACTTCCTACATTCCAGCCGATAAGTGAAACATCTTAATGAGCATGTCATTCTCCTTTTTAGGGCCTAGCAGAAAACAAAAGTACCCTGGGACCCGATGAGGTGCGGAAATCAGCGCTGGCACTCGTCATGGGTGTTCTTGATAACCCCAATCCAATTTTGCGGTGTGCTGCTGGAGAAGCTCTGGGGAGGATGGCCCAGGTGGTTGGAGAGGCCACGTTCATAGCCAGGATGGCACAGCACAGTTTTGACAAGTACGGTTTAATTACAGTGACGCTTCAGTCAGAGGCATTCCGAGTGCCTTGTCCCTTTTACTCATCTTCCGCCCAATCTGATAAATTCTTGTCAGCAAGATCCTTCTATTTTTCATTGCTCATTGTCACTGTTTTGTGTATCATTACATTAGACCATGTGATATAGGAGCAGAATTAGGCCATTCAGCCCATCGGGCCTGCTCTATCGTTCAATTGTGGCTGAAAAGTTTTATTATACAGAACTAACAGTCCCAAAGTAGGCCCTTCTGCCCAACAGATCAATGTTGTTGGTAATACTCCAAGAGCCTCCACTCACTCCACTTCATCACTCCCACCAACATATTCTTCTTTCCCTCCTGCTATATTTTCTCTTTAAATGTTTCTTGTT
Organism: Sphyrna mokarran; assembly: GCA_024679065.1. NCBI lineage: Eukaryota > Metazoa > Chordata > Chondrichthyes > Carcharhiniformes > Carcharhinidae > Sphyrna > Sphyrna mokarran. The sequence goes on along the minus strand of JAGIQG010000005.1, from coordinate 122,298,673 downwards.
ACTTCCCTGAACTATTCCCTGTGATAGGGAGTTCTACATTCTCGCCATTCTCTGGGTAGAGTTTCTCCTGATTGGATTTATTGGTGACTCACTAATATTTATGTCCCCAGTTTGGGAATCCTCCACAAGTTGAAACATTAATTCATGCTTCCATATCCTCACACTTTCTTCCTCCCTACATTGGTCCAAACACATCTTGGTACAAAGATTTTAGTTTCCAGGCTGAACTTAAAGCTGCTTCATCCAAGACCTGAGACTTGGTAGATCAAATGATAAGATGCTGGCAGATAGCTTGTCCAAGACCACCAATGGTGCTTGAAATTGAACAAAAACAAATGAATATTTTCACCCAGATGAGCAACTTGCGTTTGTTTCACACCTTGTAGTAAAATGTCCTACGGTGCTCTTCCTGTTCTGACATTCCTTTGAAACAAGGTTCATTTTAACCATTGTTTCTTTCTGTGTAATAATGACACACACTATTTAAATACTGAGTGAAGAGGATCTTTCTTCATATCAGAAATAAAGTCCTACTGAGAATAGTTGGGGCTTCACAGTGGTTAGCACTGCTGCTTCACAACACCAGGGACCCGGGTTCGATTCCCAGCTTGGGTCACTTTGTGCAGAATCTGCACGTTCTCCCCATGTCTGCGTGGGTTTCCTCTGGGTGCTCCAGTTTCCACCTACAGTCTGAAAAATGTACTTGTTAGGTGCATTGGCCATGCTAAATTCTATCTCAGACGTTAGAACAGACGTTGGAGTGTGGCGGTTAGGTGATTTTCCCAATAACTCCATTGCAGTGTGAATGTAAGGTTACTTGTGATACTAATAACTTAAGCTTAAACAATAGATGGACAGCTCCGAATAAAACAGCTTTGTGATCCTGTGCACGGACGTATTTTTTTCCACCTTCTTCCATCAGGAAAGATACAAAAGTCTGAGGTCACGTACCAACCAACTCAAGAACAGCTTCTTCCCTGCTGCCGTCAGACTTTTGAATGGACCCACCTCACATTAAGTTGATCTTTCTCTACACCCAAGCTATGACTGTACCGCTCCATTCTGTACCCTCTCCTTTCCTTCTCCATGAATGGTATGCTTTGTACAGTGCACAAGAAATAACAGCTCTCACTCTATACTAATACATGTGACAATAATCAAATTCATTTAAGAACTAGCTGTGTTTTGGTATTAGGTCTGTCAAAGTGTATTTCCTTATCAATATTTGTTTCGTCAGACTGAAAGCTGCTCGCGACGTGGTGTCTAGGACAGGGCATTCACTTGCGCTTGGCTGCCTTCATCGATATGTTGGTGGAATAGGCTCCGGGCAACATCTGAAGACAAGCGTCAGCATCCTTCTGGCACTTGCACAGGACGGTACCTCTCCTGAAGTACAGGTAAATCCATTTAGAATCTGAGCCCCTGCTCTTGTTGGTTCCACAATGTGAAAGTGGTGGTGACCGGCTTGGACGTATTTATATCTTTCAGACTTGGGCTCTTCACTCTCTGGCTCTGATCGTGGATTCCAGTGGTCCCATGTACCGTGGATATGTGGAGCCCACGCTGTCACTCGTCCTTACCCTTCTGCTGACTGTTCCCCCTTCACACACTGAAGTGCACCAGTGTTTGGGCCGCTGTTTGGGTGCACTAATCACTACTGTCGGACCAGAATTGCAAGGTAGCATGGCAGGGAAAGCAGAGAGCTGCCAGGGAGTCTGTTACTGGCCACGGCTAATTTAACTACCTTTTAAACGAAGGCTGCTTTGAGCATGGAATGTTTGGAATGTTGTTCACTTGTGCAATATTTCACTTAGTTCAGTGTCTCAGTTTTATAGAAATGTTGACTTAGTAAGTAGTAGCTGTTCACCTTTTCAGTAGTGCTACAAGAACATTTATAGAATCCCTATAATGCAGAAGGAGGCTGTTCAACCCATCAAGTCTACACTAACCACAGTCCTACACATTTAGCCCCTGATCTCCTGACACTAGGGTTACTTTAACATGACCAATCAACCTAACCTGCACATCTTTGGACCGTGGGAGGAAACCAGAGTACTGGGAAGAAATCCACGCAGGCATGGGTAGAATGTGCAGACAGTGATCCAAGGTTGGAACTGAACATGGGTCCCTGACAATCTGAGGCAACAGTGCCTAGCCGTTGTGCTGTCCACAGTCCGGAAATTTTGCAGCTTCCCACTAGGGAATTGACTCCTGATCTCCCACGTGACAGGCTGGGATACTAACCATTGTACTGGCAAGGAAATGCATTATGGCGTAGTTTAGTGGCTAGTATTCCGCTCTTTGGAGTCAGAAAGATGAAGTTCAAGCCCCACTGCAGATACCTGCACACAAGCTCTAGGCTGATTCCTGTGCTGTACTGAGGGTGTGCTTCTCTGTCAGAGGTGCTGTCCTTTCCACAACTGGTTAAACCCGGAGCTTGTCGACATTTTCATGTCGTTGTAAAAGGTCCCACGACATTGGATGGGATAAAGTAGGGGAATTCCCCTGGCGAACAGCCAAACTTACCCAAGACAAAAGGAAATTATTTGAAATAAATTTGGATCATTCATCCAGACTCAACATTGGCTCTTCTCTCTCCATAGATGCTGACAGACCTGCTGAGGTATTACAACCTTTTCTGTTTTGGTGACCTAATGTTCCTCTCTTAATTGATTTTACTCAGAACAGATTGCCAGGGCATATATATCATTTACTGTTTATGGACCTGGATGTTTGTATTGGCAGTCCACACTGCGGTGCTGACTGCATATTTAAAATATTTCATTGGGAATAAAGAATCTGAAATGTGCTGAGGATATGATCATAGAATCCCGACAGTGAAGGAGGAAGCCATTCGGCCCATTGAGTCTGTACTGACCACAATCCCGCCCAGGCTCTATCCCATAGCCCCACATATTGACCTTGCTAATCATCTGACACTAAGTGGCAATTTAGCATGGCCAAGACATTGATAAGGCCACACTTGGAATATTGTGTGCAATCCTGAACCTATTATAAAAGGATATTATGAACCTAGAAAGAGTGCAGAAAAGATTTACTAGGATGTTATTGGGACATGATGGATTGAGTTATAAGGAGAGGCTGAATAGACTGGGAATTTTTTCTCTGGAGTGTAGAAGGCTCTTTTAGAGGTCTATAAAATAATGAGGGGCACAGACCAGCAAGATAGTCAATATCTTTTCCCAAAGCTAGGGGAGCCTAAAACTAGAGGGCATAGGTTTAACGTGAGAGAGAAGAGATACAAAAGTTTCCAGAGGGGCAATTTTTTTCAAACAGAGGTTGGTGAGTGTCTGGAACAAGCTGCTGGAGGTAGTAGTAGAGGCGGGTACAATTTTGTCTTTTAAAAAGCATTTAAATAGTTACATGAGTACGATGGGTATAGAGGGATATGGGCCAAATGCAGGTAATTGGAATTAGCTTAGGGGTTTTAAAAAAAGGATGGCATAGACAAGTTGGGCTGAAGAGCCTGTTTTCATGCTGTAAACTTCTATAATTCCGTAAGCAACCTCACCAGCACATCTTTGGATTGTGGAAGGAAACTGGAGTACCAGGAGAAAACCCACACAGACATAGGGAGAATGTGCAAATTTCAGACAGTGTCCCAAGCTGGGAATTGAACCCGAGTCCCTGATGCTGTGAGACAGCAGTGCCAGACACTGTCCCACCATGCTGCTGTGATAAGGCTGTACAGTCGCTGTTATTGTCTTTAATAATCCAGAATTTACAAATTATTTCTGTTTCTTTATTTAATAGCCTGTTGGAACAGTGAAATTTAAGAAAATGGAATATCAGTGAAAGTGGTTGCCTAATGTTGAAATGGTCATTTTTGTATGATTTGCTGTTGGGGTTTCTGTTTGGACCATTAATTGTCTTTGATTCCTTCCAGGTAATGGAGCATCTACGTCTACAATACGTTCTTCATGTCTTGTGGGCTGTGCCATCATGCAAGACCATTCTGATTCCCTGGCCCAGGCAGCAGCGATATCCTGCCTGCAGCAGCTCCATATGTTTGCGCCACGTCATGTCAATCTCTCCAGCCTGGTGCCCAACCTCTGTGTAAGTGGAATTGAACAGGAACAGTGCAGTTTGATGCGGGTGCAGCAAAGCTCGGTGACTTTCGCACTCTGGGGCAGCAGTGGTTAGCATCGCTGCCTCATAGCGTTCAGTTCCTGGCTTGGGTCACTGTCTGTGTGGAGTCTGCACGTTCTCCCTGTGTCTGTGTGGGTTTCCTCCGGGTGCTCTGGTTTCCTCCCACTGTCCGGAAGACATGCTCGTTAGGTAAATTGACTCTAGTGTCAGGTGATTAGCAGAGTAAATATGTGGGATAGGGTTAAGACGGGGTGAAGGCTCAATGGGCCAAATGGCCTCCTTCTGCACTGTAGAGATTCTATGATTCTATTCTGTGTTAATGAAAGGAGTGCTGCCGTATCATCTTTCAGATCAGACATGGCACACGGCTGCTCTTGGGTTAGCAATGGAGATTCCACAGCACAGTTAGAGGGACGATTCTCCAAGATGACCAAGCAACTTGTGTCCCTCAGCCAAGGGTGCCTGGTGTCACAGTGGTTAGCACTACTGCCTCATAGTGCCAGGGACCTGGCTTTGATTTCCAATCTGGGTCACTATCTGTGCGGAATCTGCACGTTTTCCCTACGTGTGCATGGGTTTTTGTCTGGGTGCTCTGGTTTCTTCCACAGTCCAAAGATGTGCAGGCTAGGTGGATTGACCATGCTAAATTGCCACTTAGTATCAGGTGGTCTAGGAAGGATAAATGCATGGGATTATGGGGATGGGGCCGAGTGGCATTGTGGTCAGCACAAACTTGATGGGCCAAATGGCTGCCTTCACATTATAGGATTCTACAAATGTGACTAAAATTGATTACCTGGTCAATATTAGATTGTTTGTGGCCCCTTTCTGTGCACACTTTTTTTCCTGCTACATTTCCCACATTACAAAAGTAACTAACTTCACTGCCTGTGAGCATTCCTGAGGTCACAAAAGGCAGCTTGTCAATGCAAGTCTTTCATTTTTTGCTTGAAAATAAACTCCAGTATAGAATAGATTCCTGCCATCAAGCGCCTTGGCTGTTAGCTTTAAGGCTGAATACAACTGAACAGCCCAGACCATCCAGAGTTCCCATGGTAGCTTATCTCCACAATCCCAGCTGCTGCTATCACTTCTCTCAAGTGGTTTTCTTTTTAATGGTGGTGAAGGTTTTGTGGTGAGGTTTCTAATCTGCTCTCCTGTAATGCAGCATCTAACCATTTCACTGCTGGGCAGAAACCGTAATGCAGGAAATCATTGCTGGTGAAAGAGGCTGACTCACAGCAATGTCTCCTCATCAGAATCCCTTAGTATCAGGACCAGTCACAGATCCAATCCTGACCTCGCTTGTACAATAGCGATCACACAGAACAACTCAGGTGAACAGAGTCGACGCACACAAGAGGAAGCTAAATAAACACATTATGAACTGGATTTGATAGGGTGACTGTTTCTAATGGTGGGGAGATAAAGAGATCATAAATGTAAAATGGTCACTAATCTGTAAGAAGTTCTCACCTCACCAAGTTAAGTCCAACAGGTTTAATTGGAATCGCAAGCTTTTGGAGCACTGCTCCTTCATCAGATGAGTGAAGGTTAGTTCACGAATACGGTATATATAGACAAAGACTCAATTGCACGCGAATGGTTGGAGTGCAAGTCTTTACAAGTAATCAAGCCTTTAGACAATATAAGTAGAAAGAGGTTAATTACAGATTAAAGAATTGTCTCAAGCCAGGGCAGTTAGTAGGATTTTGCAAACCCCGGGCAAATCGTAGGGGTTACACGTAGTGTGACGTGAACCAAAAAATTTATTAGTGACTATCTTATATTGAGGCTCCCTCTCCTCGTGTCCTCATGACTAATAAACCCAATAATGGATTTGTATGAGAGTTGACAAAAAACTTCCTTGCCCAGAGAACGGTGAGAATGTGGAACTGTCACACTGTCTGTACCTGTGAAGGCCTGATTACTGTAAAGACTCGCATTCCAATCATTATCTTGCAATTGTCTTTTTGTTCTGTATATGCTGTGTTTGTGAAACTTACTTCTCCACTCACCTGATGAAGGGGCAGTGCTCTGAAAGCTTGTGCTGCCAGATAAACCTGTTGCACTTTAAGCTAGTGTGGTGAGAACTTTGTATGGATTTATGAGTGACTATCTTATATTTATAACCTCTTTATCTCCTCAACCTTAGAAATTACATTTGAGGTGATTAGTATATGCATTTAAGATAAACCAACTACATATATAAGGGAGAAAGGAATGGAAGGAGAAGCTCATAGTGATATAAATTAGTTGGGAGGAGGCATGTGGAGAATAAAGTACTGGCACAAAGTAGCAGTGAAGAATGTGTAATTTAAACTGTATGATTGAATGCTCAGAATGCAGATATACATTTATGGAGAGCGGTAAGTGTTAAAATAAGTACTCTCAATCCCTTCACCCTAATTTGACTAATGACATCTGATGCTTTGTCTGTCACAGGTCCATCTTTCCAGCTCTCACCTGCTTCTTCGTAGAGCAGCAGTTGCCTGCCTGCGCCAGCTTGCTCAAAGAGAAGCAGCCGAGGTGTGTGCCTACGCAATGACTCTGGCCCGGAGCGCTGGAAACCAGGAAAGCAGCGGCATTGGTGAGTAATCCTCAATTGTAGAGCACTCAGAAAGGAGAGAAATTTCAGAACGTAGCTCAGTGCAGATACTTAATATGATGGTGAGAATGGAAGGCATGTGCTTGTGTGAGGCTCACCCAACCACTTCTCTCATGCTAGAAAAAGGTGGCATGTAGTAACATCACAAATCATGGACTGAATGGGTATGATTGGGTGATTCCTCCATCAGTTTTTTGATTTGACTTGATTTATTATTGTCATAAAACAGATATTTTTTTTTCGAGTACATCTTTAAATGTTTGTCCCCAGAATAAACCTCCCTTCGTCTGCAATGCTAAGGGAGGTTTATCCATGATGATAGCTTTACGTATTTTAGTCTATTATGACACACCTTTATGATGATTTTATTCTCAGTTGGCTGCCAAAGATAGGATACGTATCTATCCTAAGAAAAAAAAACACAGTTTTGATTGGTCTGTTAAGCTAAACCATCCAACCTGAAAACCAGCAAGATCCAAAATCCAGCATGACGTTGGTCCCAAAGCTGGTGGTTTTGAGACGCTTTACCTGTATGAGATGAAGCTATATGCATTTTCCACCCTTATAATGTTCCAGCACCAAAGCAGACCACTTGGCCCATCCTGAATGTGCCTGCTTTTTGGAACAATTAAACAATTAATCCCACTCCCCTGCCCTTATTCCCTAGGCCTGCAAGTATTTCCTTTGAAATGTTTACTCCCTTTTGAAAGTTGTTATTGAATCTTTTAGGCAATACATTCTATATCTGCTGCAGAAAAGAAAAATTCTCTGCATCCCACCTTTGGTTCTTTTGCCGACTAGCTTACATGTCCTCTTGCAACTAGAAACCTGGTGGCACAGAAGTTAGACCGCTACCTCACAGCAACGGGACCCGTATTCGAATCCCGGGTCACTGTGCAGGTTTGCACGTTCTCACTGTGTCTGCATGGGTTCTTCCAAGTGCTCCGGTTTCCTTCCACAGTCCGAAAAACATGCTGGTTAGGTGCATTCTAAATTCTCCCTCAGTGTACCCGAACAGGCACCGGGGTGTGACGACCAGGAGGTTTTCACAGCAACTTCATTGCAGTGCTAATGTAAGCCTATTTGTGACACAAATAAATAAACTTTAAATGTTTCTCCCACTCAACTCACATCAAAACCCTTTCGTAAATTTGAACACTTCTAAGATTCTTGACATTTCTGCATCCGTCTGTGTGTGTTGCCAGCAAAGTATTTGAGATGTCTGATAAGATATTCTTACATAGATGTCTGTCTCTGTCATAAACTGGTGGCACTTGAGAGATATTCTGAGGAACCAGTGTGACAAGAGTTTCAGCACTTGGAGCAGTGGAATGATTGCAATCTGCTTTTCCCACCTCAGATGTAAATATCACGGAGACAGGCCTGGAAGGAGTGCTGTTTGGAATGCTGGACCGTGAGACTGACCGCAAGCTGTGCGCTGACATTCATGACACTTTGGGCCACATGCTTTCATCCTTGGCAGTTCAGAAACTTTCCCATTGGCTGAAGCTCTGTAAGGATGTCCTGGCTGCATCAACTGGTAAGAAACCCAATCAGTACTGTATGTCGTGAGCACGGTCCCTGGAAAAACACACTGCTTCTCACACCCGCTATCTGCTTCTACCTCTGCCCCACACTGAGTGCCATGCTTATCCAGGGCAAGTCCAGCACTCGGGAGCATTGCATGTTCCTCTGCCATTCAGTTAGCTGATGGCTGATCTGTATCTTAACTCCATCCACTTACTTTGGCTAGGGCTCCCTTAAAGGCCTTGTCTAACAAAAACTAGAAGAAATGAGGTTGAATTTGGGATGAAGGAACTGTTTTGATAAACAGCCATAATCCAGTGTGAGAACTTGACACTCCTGTGCTGGGATGATGAAGGGCCTGTTGTATATATCCAGTTCAATTACTTCTAAATCAGATCATCTACATCAGTGTTGTCCAACAGAAACCAATGACCAGCCACAAGTGTGGCTCCAATTGCTGGGGGGTTTTAGCTACGTGCGTGGACTTTTGTAGAAAATGCCATATGCCCAATACATGTTGATATAATTCAAAGTGTGTACATAAGTAAATGGAGCAAACGGCCACCTCCCTGAGCTGTATCATTTTCCATAATTCCAAATATTTACCACCATTCACTGACTAAGGCAATAAAGTGCTCACGATGATCAAAAACACTTGGAAAGGGAGGAATTTTCCTGCCATGGGAATTGTAGCCGGTGGGACACGGACCACGTAAAGATCCGTAGACCTCAGGAAGGATTTTCCAGTCTTGGGACAAGCGTAGCTGAAAATCCCACCCTCGTTCTTCATCTCATCATTTCACCAATTAAAGCACAAAAGGGATCGTGTTCCTCAGAACATGGTGACACGTGATCGCTGTCTGTGACTCGTTATTTAATCTGTTACGCAGCTTGCCGTGTCTGGATTCCCAATTAACCACACGTGGCCAGCGACCAGCATGTTGAACAACATTGTTCTACATCATATGTAGCCACTAATAACAATGATGCTAACTTCAGACTCTTACCTGTATGAGTTTGTTCTCCTTTTGCTTTTGGCAAGCAGTGCTGTAAATCTACCATAACACAAGTCTTAGGACAGAAGAACAGGAGGAGGCCATTCAACCCCTCGAAACTGTTCCTGCATACAATAAGATAGTGGCCAATCTATGTCTAACCCCACCCACCCTTCTTCTGATTCAGTTACCCTTAATGCTTTTGCTGAATAGAAGAGCTATCGCTTTTGACATTTCCAGTTGACCCTGGACCTCAGCACCTCTTTTGGAGAAGTGCCACAACTGTTTGTATGAAGAAGCAATTCCTGGCATCATCCTGTCTCGTAATTTAAACTTTTGAGCCCGAGCTTATACGATTCTGGTAGAAAGTCCTCCAGTTGCTGAGGGGGTCTGGTTTTAGATTTCAGTAGTGTTGAGCCCATTTCCAGCAGCCAGTTTGCGAATAGTCAGATCCCAGTGACCAAACCATCTGTATTAATGATAACAATTGGCCAGGACATTGGGGAGAACTACCCTGCTGTTCTTGAAAATAGCACAACAGGGTATATAATGTCCATCTGAAAAATTATGCATCCTTTAGTGTGACACTGGAGTTTCAGTCTTGATTTTATAGTCAGATCTCTGGTGTGGGATTGAACCCTTCATTCCTGTGCCTCAGAGTAAAATGATACTTTGTTTTTCAAGGAGTGATGTTCAAAATTGGGAGTTTTTCTTGGGTTTACAGATGCGAGTGCTGCGGATCAGTTCGAAGGAATGAAGGATGAAGACGGGGAGAAGAAGGACGAGATGGACGATGAGATTATGTTTGCCAGCACGGGTGATGATGAGAAATCCAAGCCCTGCGTCGCCCCGCGTTGGGTCACCCGCGTGTTTGCTGCCGAGTGCCTGTGTCGTATCATCCTGCTGTGTGAGAACACAGACCCGGCCCACTTCGATCTCGCCAAAGCCAGGGCTTTGAAACTGAAGAACCCCAAAAGTAGGTCTCCTGCTCAAGCGTTGACTATTGGTCAAGGTGCTGTCCGAACAGGGCAAAGCCTCATTAGCTTTGCATGGCTAAACAATATTTGACTGACGCAAATAATTCCACAAAACTATCAGATTGACTTGAAAGTGTCCATATTGCAGAAGTATTTAAGTTATCTGATGACAGTGTTTATAACATAAGGAATTGAGTGCTTTGTAAATTTGCTTAGAAGGGCAACATTTCATTTTTGTTAGTCTTGACTTGATTATTCCACTGCTGTTTCGTCAGGCATGTCACCTTCATAAATGTGAGTTTGTGCACTAGTCCCATTCACCTTCACAAGAACTAGGAGCAGAAGTAGGTTATCGGGTCCCTCGAGCCTGCTGTGCCATTCAATAAGATCACGGCTGATCTTTTTGTGGACTCGGCTCCACTTACCTGCCCGCTCTGCATAACTCTTAATTCCTTTACTGTTCAAAAATGTATCTATCCTTGCCTTAAAAACATTCAATGAGGTAGCCTCAACTGCAGGGAATTCCACAGATTGACAACGCTTTGTGTGAAAAAGTTCCTCTTCAACTCAGTCCCAGTTTCCCTTATTTTGAGGCCATGCTCCTAGTTCTAGTTTCACCCGCCAGTGGAAACAATGTTCTTATCATCTACTTTATCTGTTCTCTTCATAATCTTATATATTTCCTCACCTCCGTGCTCAATGGCCTATATTAGCTCTCAGTCCAGCAAAATCTATCTTAAATTTCTGTCTCACTCTTGTTTAAGTCCCTCTTGTTACCTAGACCTTCCTATCTGTGTAAGCCCTCTCAGCCCTACAACCTGCCAAGGTCTGTGTGCTTGTCCAAGTTTGGCTCCTGTCCACCTCTGATTTTCACTACTCCAACATTGGTGGCTGTGTCATCAACTGCCTTGCTGAAAGCTCAGGAATAGGAATGTGGGAGCATGAGTAAGCCATTCAGCCCATCCAGCATCTTCCATCATTCAAACAGATCATGGCCAATCATCTCCCTCTACACCAGTTTTCCCCCCTAGCCCTGGATATCATTAGTGTTTGCAAGTCTATTGATTTCTGCACAAGCTCAGTGATAGAGCTGTACAGTCTTCTGGAGTAGAGAACTCCAAAGGTTCAAAAACTTCTATATCTGAACCTCTCTGCTTCTTTCTACTCCTTTAAGACCTTTCTTAAAATCTACTACTTTAATTGAGCTTTTGATCAGATGCTATGCTGTCTTATATACCTCTATTTGGTAACACTCATGTTGGGCCACTTTACTGTATTAAAGGAGCTATGTACGTGCGAGTCGTATATAGAGCAAACATTAAATCAAGCAATTATCACCAATCAAACAAATACATTTAAAAGAGCCTGGGTAATGTAGGAGATGAGGTGAATTTGAACATTGTATGCATGTTTCCTCAGTTTTTACTCTCCTCTCTGACCTTTCTGCAGGTGAGCTGTTAGTGTTGCATCTTTCTGACCTCATTCGCATGGCCTTCATGGCTGCTACAGACCACAGCAACCAGCTGAGAATGGCCGGCCTTCAGGCTCTCGAGGATATCATCAAGGAGTTTGCTTCTGTCCCAGAGCCTGAGTTTCCTGGCCATGTGATCTTGGAGCAGTATCAGGCAAATGTAAGATTGGCACCGTAGGAAAGTGCAAACTAGTAATGCATAAGTGCTGAATTTGTTGCACGGTTATAACATGAATTGATCATGTGAGTGAAGTATTGAATGGATAAGGTGTCCGTGTGCACTCCTGCCAACTTAGCTCAAAGGACTGTTTTTATAATAGAAACTGCCCGTGTAATTACATTGTACTGTCGTTACAGCTTCCCATCAGTGGAGATACTTCCTTGGCAGAAGAGTGCATTTACAATATTGCAGGTTTATATTTGAAAAATAAAAATAATGTTTTAAAATGTCACAGGCAGGTAATGGCCTAGTAGTATTATTGCTGGATTATTAGTCAGGAAACACTGCTAAGGCTCAGGGACCTGGGTTCAAATACCATCATGGCAGATGGTGAAATTTGAATTCAATAAGAAAAATTTGGAATTAATAATCTACTGATGACCATTAAATCATTGTTGATTGTCAGAAAAAACCATCTGGTTCACTAATGTCCTTTAGGGAAGAAAATCTGCCATCCTTATCTGGTCTCCATGTGACTCCAGAGTCACAGCAATGTGATTGTCTGTCAACTGCCCTCCACTGGAGATGGACAATAAATGCTGGCCAGCCAGTAATGCCCGTGTCCCAGGAATGAGTTGAACTAAAACAGAGATTTTTGCTCATTTTATGGCCAGTGATATAGAATACAGAAGTCATGTACTAGTGAGTTTCTATAAAGTTTTGATAAAACCACAGTGGGAATATTGTGTGCAATTTTAGGCTTTTCCTTATAGGAATGACATTGAAGCAAAAGAAGGGACAGTATAAATTCAGTCAGAAGCTGTCTTGTGGAGAAATAAAAATACGCAAGGCATAATTAGATCAATTGAGGTTGTTCTCAATATAAATGATTTGTTTGGCTTGAAGTATGAGAGTAGATAGAAACTGACTGGTGATTAAGGATCTAAAGTGTGAAAATGTGGTTACAAAATGTAGGCATGCAGGTCACTATCAACATTGAGGATGGGGATGTTTGTAGCCTCCTCCCATTAATTGTTTAATTGTAAACCATTTATGTTCCAAATTTCCATCACCCTCTGGATGGAAAAAGTTTTCCTCAGATTTTGTCTAAATCACTTACCCCTCACCTTAAATCTGTGCCCTCTGGTCTTAGAGGCCTGTTTTAAATTCATTCTTATGGAATTTGTGAATCTGCTACTACATTAGTAGGTTCCCAGTACAGGGAGGCAATGGCCTAGTGGTATTATCACTAGACTATTAATCCAGAAACTCAGCTAATGTTCCAGGGACCTGAGTTCGAATCACGTCAAGGCAGATGGTGGAATTTGGATTCAATAATAAAATTATCTGAAATTAAGAATTGACAGGCAACCATGAGATCATTGTCAGTTGTCAGAAATGTGGTTCACTCATGTCCTTTGGAGAAGTAAATCTGCCATCCTTACCCAGTCTGACCTACATGTGATTCCAGAGACACAGCAATGTGATAGTCTCTCAACTGCCCTCAGGCAACCAGGGATGGACATTAAATCCTAGCCAGCCAGCAACGCCCATGCCCTATAAAGGAATAAAAGAAAGCATGTGTTCTGAAGATAACTTGTGTAATGCAGTGTGCAGTTACAACTATTTCACTATGCACCCTCGCAATATAAAGTCCCAATATCACTGATGTGGAGTAGGATGTGCACTCCCACTTTTATACTGGAGCCAGCTTGGGTCTCAATCCTCGGTTTCCTGTACTGCACAGCAGAGTTGCCTGATTGTGGACAGTCAGTTGACAATAAATTGCTCTAAATGTCCCCTGCCCTTTGTTGTACAGGTCTTATTTGTCTGTAGCCAATGAGGAGGGCTGTACTTGCCATTGAATGGTGTGAATTGCTCATGCTGCATTAATGATCACCTGAATTTTCAGCATCAGCGATATGTGTTTTTTTAATTGTTTTTATCCAGGTTGGAGCAGCCTTGAGACCTGCCTTTTCCCAGGATACTCCATCCGATATTACCGCAAAAGCCTGTCAGGTAATTGGTCAGTTGCTGTTAAATCCACAAGGAGGCATCGGATCCTTACCACATTCAGGTTTCACTGAAAACCATTTAATCCGTACCTTTCCATAAATCCATACGTTATTGACAATAGTCTCTTTGATAACACGAGTGATTAATAACAACCCTGCATTTATGTCACACCAGGTAACAGATAGTATAGTTAATGTTTCAGCTCAGGAAAACCTTCGGTCCACTTCCCTGAATCTGTATGGTGGCACCGCCCCTCCCAGCACTAGGGACACAGGTTCGATTTCCAGCATGGGTCACTGTGCAGAGTTGCACGTTCTCCTCATGGGTTTCCTCTAGGTGCTCCAGTTCCCTCCCACAGTCTGAAAGACAAGCTGGTTAGGTGCATTGGCTGTGCTAAACTCTCCCTTCATGTACCCAAACAGGTGCTGGAGTGTGGTGGCTCAGGGATTTTCACAGTAATTTCATTGCCGTGTTAATGTCAGCTTACTTGTGACACTAATAAATAAACCTGAACTTAATCCCATTCATTGAGGCTGTTAAATTCCCTCCTGAAACCCACTGAAGAACTTAGTCCTATCACCTGAGTGGATAATCTAACATACTCACCACCCTCCAATAAAACAAGCTCTGTCCTGATTTCTGATTTTAGTTTGTTTGTCACCATAGTTTTGTTCTCACGTGGCTGCTAGTCCCTTGCCATTAAGCAAGCATTTCCATTTGTCTTTCAATGATTCAAAGTGGATGACCTCACACTTCCTTATACATTCACTATCCATCTGCAACAATTTGGCCCATTCAGTCTGTAAGTTTCAATTTAATTACAATGTCTTCTATCAATCCTCTGCAAACTTGGATACACAGCTCTATGTTCTTTCATCCAGTTTACTATCACACAAGATGAAAAGCTAAGGCAGAACAGATGATACGCGGGAATACCGCTTCTTATATCCCTGCAATCTGTTCTCAATTTGAAAATATCTCGTCTTGTTTTTAAACTTTAAACATGGAGCGGAACTGTTACTTCGTTGTGACCAAACCAAATAACAAAGACTTCCACTCTGTCTTCTCAACAAATTCCCACAGTGTTCAAAGTTTATTAGTGACACAAAGTACATTAACATTGCAATTAAGTTACTGTGACAATCCCTAGTCACCACACTCTGGTGCCTGTAATGGTACACTGAGGGAAAATTTAGCAATGCACCTAACTAGCACACCTTTTAGACTGGAGCACCTGGAGGAAATCCACGCAGGCATGGGAGAAAATGCAGACTCTGCACAGACAATGACCCAAACCGGGAATTGAACCTGAGTCCTTGACTCTGTGCTAACCACTGTGGTACCATACTGCCCCATGAATCCCTGTGTTCCTCCAGTTCTGACCTCATGTACATCTCCAAGTTGAATTGCTGTGCTTTTTGCAGCCATGCTTGCAGGTCTGGCATCCATCCCTTAAATCTGCAACAACCCCTCTCCCCCTTTAAGATAACCCTTGAACTTATCCCTTGAGAAAGTCTTTGGTCACTTGTTCGATCTTCTTCTGGGCTTTGGTGTCACGTTCGGATTGATGATGGTCCCTCGAGGATGTTAAAGACATTATCCAGATCCAGGATGTTGCTGTTTTTGAAAGTAGGCTGGTGTGTTAAAATTCCTCTCTCTGCTTTTACGTGAGTATTGATTGTGATTATTGCCTGTCGCAGGTTTGCAGCACCTGGATCGGAAGTGGGGTGGTTAGTGACCTGAATGATCTGCGCAGAGTTCACAATCTGTTGGTATCTTCTTTAGACAAAGTGCAATCTGGAAAGGGCTCCCTGAGCCAACTGTACAGTGAGAGTGCTACCACAATGGAGAAGCTGGCTGTGCTTAAAGCTTGGGCAGAGGTAAGCTCACAATGGTTAGCCTCGTGTACGGATCAAATGTATGATTTAATTGCAATGAACGGCGTGGTGGCACAGTGGTTAGCACTGCTGCCTCACAGCATCAGGGACCTGGATTAGATTCCCGGCTTGGATCACTGTCTGCATGTTCTCCCCATGTCTGCATGGGTTTCCTCCCACGTTCCAGAAGATGTACCGGTTAGGTGCATTGATCCTTAGTGTCCTGGAGTGCATAAATTAGAGGAATTAGCTGGGTAAACATGTAGGGTTACGGGGATTAGGATTGTTAATGGTGCAGACTTGAAGGGCTGAATGGTCTCTTCTATATCGTACAGTTTCTATGACATTTATGAAAACAAACTCAACAAAATAAATCTAAGTGAACTAACTATAAGCATGATTCCATTCTGACCCTTAATTTATTTTATTAGTGTCACTAAGTAGATTTACGTTAAAACTGCAATGAAGTTACTATGAAAATCCCCTAGTCGCCACACTTTGGCACCTATTCAGGTGCACTGAGGGAGAATTTAGCACTGCCAATGCACCCTAACCAGCACGTCTTTCAGGCTGAGAGAGGAAATGGAGCACGAGAGGAAAACCACACAGATGTAGGAAGAACATACAGACTCTGCACAATGATCCAAGCCAGAATCGAACCTAGGTCCCTGACCCTGTAAGACAGCAGTGCTTGTCACTGTGCCGACCTCTCCTTCCCCATGCTGGGGACTCAGATCCACAGATGCCAGCATCCCTACAGTACCTCACTCATTTAGCATTGAGAGTTGATTATTTGACTGCCGGCCAAAGCAATCCTGCTCTGATTTGTTTTCCAGTGAGAGCCATTAGTACTTAGCTACCAGAAGCCAGAGTCCTGGCTGATTTTAAGTGCCACACTCTGATGTTAAAACTAATTGTCTGTTTGTGTTAACATGAAGCAAAAATCACTTGTTTAATTAACTGCAGCTTCTGTATTGAGCCTAATAATACTGGAATATTCCCTGTATTGACTACTTAACTCATGCAGTGCTAGTTGTGTTCTTTATTTCTGACATTAATCCCTGCAACAATCAGATCCTTTGCTTTGACAGTCTGTCTCCCAGTAGAAGGTAGCAGTGACCGAATAGTTCATTGTTGAGAGTGTGTACAGTGGATTGCTTTGACAGCTGTTTATTAATAAACTCCAGAGCAATCATGTTACCCAGTTTCTCATTAGGTGGTTATGTCCATGATCTTGTAATCTCAGTAAAATGTGCTATGTAGGTGAAGCAACATTATTGTAGCCCCGTCTGTCCTGTGTTCCCTTTGGATGCAGCTCCTCAGGGGGATCAAAGAATCCTGCAGTGCAGAAGGAGGCCATTCAGCCCATTAAGTCTGCACTGACCAAATCCCACCCAGGCTGCATCCCCATAGCCCCATGTATTTATCCTAGCTAGTCCCCCTGACACTAAGAGTCAATTTAGCACGGCCAGTCCACCTGATTTGCACATCTTTGGACTGTGGGAGGAAACCAGAGCACCCTGGAGGAAACGCACGCAAACAAGGAGAATGTGCAAACTCCACACAGACAGTGACCCAAGCTGGAAATCAAACCCAGGTCCCTGACACGGTGAGGCAGCAATGCTAATTACTTTACCACCGTGCCATCCTAAGATCTTGGGATTATTCCTATAAGTCACCCTGACAAATAAGATACCCCATCACAATCCTCCCACATTCACATCTCTTTACCAATCCTGTAACTAGGGTTCAGCTGGAAGCATGATTTCCTACTTCTGTCTGCGGTATCCAAGCACTGGCACGTCAAGCACAATTAAGCAAATGGATTTATGATCTGGGGAACACCATTCACTTTTTATTTAACCCAATGCTTGTCTTTTATCCCTCCAGGTCTACATTGTAGCCATGAAAACCAAAAAGGAAGCAGAGAGCAAACCAGTCACATCTTTGAGGAATAAGGATGACAATAATGGTTTCAGTGCCGTGGACGAGCTCCCTCCAGACAGCTTGATTACATTAGTTCAGCCGGAACTGCCTATTCTCAGCCGTCTCTGGCTGGCTGCACTGAAGGACTACGCCCTCTTAACTCTGCCAGCTGAATTTGCCAGCCAGTTGCCATCTGATGGTAAGAGATCCGGTGCTGTAGCTGAGCCCTTGGTTGTGTTGGGTTTTATACATTTTGTTAACAATTTCTTCAGGTCCAGTTGCCAATGTGCCCACAGTGTTTGGCCTGAAGCCAATGTAGAATTTATGCCAGCAAGTCCTTACGATACAAGTGCATGGATGTACTCTCCTTAACCACCACCTCTGTAGCCATCCGAGACCTCTGCGCTTCTCCAATTCTGCTCTCTTTCCACATCCCTGATTTTTGAATTTGGTTTATTATTATCACATGTATCGGTATACAGTGTTTCTTGCGTGCTATGTCGTTAAAGCATACCGTTCATAGCAAATGAAAGGAGAGAGTGCGGAATGTAGTGTTACAGTCAGGGGGTAGAGAAAGACCAACTAAGTGCGAGGTAGATATGTTCAAAAGTTTGAAAGCAACACAGAAGAAGCTGTTCTTGAGTCGATTGCTACCTGATTTAATGACATATCTTTTTTCCGATGGGAGAAGGTGGAAGAGACAATGTCCAGGGTGCATTGGCGAGTGTGCCTTCACCTGCTGAGTCTCTAAGTTCTTGAATTCTTATCCTCTTCCTCTACCTCTCCCTTTTGAAGATACTCAATAAAACCTCCCTCTTTATCAGACAAGTACTGTCTGAAGCACCATGAGATTTTTTTTTAATTCTAACCTGCTTTATTTGTTCATGGGATGTGAGTGTTACTGACACAATCCAGCATTTCTTGCCCATCCCTAGTTGCCCTTGGAGAGCAGTTGAGAGTCAAGCACGCTGCTGTGGCTCTGGAGTCGCATGTAGGCCAGACTGGGTAAAGATGGCAGATTTCTTTCCCTAAAGGGCATCAGTGAACCAGTGTTTTTTTCCAACAATCAACAGTGGTTTCTTGGTCATCAGTAGACTTTTAATTTCAGATTATTTTCATTGAATTCAGATCTCACCGTCTGCCATGGTGGGATTTGAACCCAGGTCCCTTAGAGCATTACCCTGGATTACTACTTTGTGGCAATACCACTACACCAGCTCCTGCCCTTCAGCTACATTAAAGGTATTATATGACTGCAAGTTATCTATTTTTCAAACCCAGGTTTTATTGGTTTCATTCGATATGTGTAATACACAGAGCTACAGTGTACTTTTATCCTCTTTCTATCAGGTCCGGTTATTGCACAATGGCAGATAGCCACGTAGTGCTTCTTTTTTTTTTACAGTTTTGTTGAACTTCGTATCATTGTTGTAATGTTCTATGTTCTATTTCATTCTGGTATCAATGAAACTTTGTCAATCAAACAGCTTTCAGTTTTGTCATATAATCTGTTCATCAGCTAGGTCGCTCGGCAGTTTCCCTGAGTTTGTTTAGGGGAATGTTATCAGCAACAAACTGGCTGCTTTCCTCATTTCAAGCCTGTAAACTCCTCTGACTAGCCATGTGTCTTCTGAAATATATCCAGAATGTTGGGTGGATGTGATTTAATCATGATAAAAGTCTGTTCATTGAGTCAGAAGAGAACCTGCGTTTCACTCATTGAATCATGGAGATTTATAGCATGGAAACAGGCCCTTTGGCCCAACAGGTCCATGCAGCCCAGTTTTTACCACTAAGCTAGTCCCAATTGACTGTGTTTGGCCCATCCCTCTATACCCATCTTACCCATGTATCTGTTTAAATGCTTTTTAAAATTTTACCTGCCTCTATCACTACCTCTGGCAGCTTGTGCCAGACACTCACCACCTTCTGTGTGAAAAAATTGTCCCTCTGGACCCTTCTGTATCTCTCCCCTCTCACCTTAAACCTATGCTCTCTAGTTTTAGACTCCCCTACTTTTGGGAAAAGGTATTGACTATCTAGCTGATCTGTGCCCCTCATTATTTTATAGACTCCTCTAAATAAATGATGTTGAATTGAGTGAAGGTTAATTTGCCTCGGACCTCTGTTGTTGTCCATGGGTACATTTCTTTCCCTCTGAGATAGGGAGCTGATGGAAACCATAGGCCAGAGTTTATTCATGTATTTTCCAACAACTGGTGGCAAGGAAAAGTCACTCTGTGAATTGCCACAAACTGTTGTCCATATTGCATTGCCCGCCAGATTAGCCTAACACTGCTGCCTCACAGCGCTAGGGACCCAGCTTTGATTCCTGGCTTGGGTCACTGTCTGTGCAGAGCCTGCACATTCTTCCTGTGTCTGCATGGGTTTCCTCCAGGTGCACCAGTTTCTTTCCACATCCAAAAGGCATGCTGGTTAGGTACATTGGCTGTGCTAAATTTTCCCCCCGTGTTCCCAAACAGGCACTGGAGTGTGGTGACTAGGGGATTTTCACAGTAACTTCATTGCAGTGTTAATGTAAGTCTACTTACCACATTAATAAATAAACTTTAAACTGAAAGACAGCATCCCAACCTTGCCCTCCCTATCAGTTTAATGAAATTGCTACACTTGCCCATGATTAAACTTGCCAAAATGTCTTTGCTTTTGGTTGCCCAGGCTGTGAAGTCTGGAATTTCCCTCATAAACCTCTCTTTATCTCCTCTTCAGGCTGCTTCATAGAACCAACCCCTTCAATCATGCGTTTAATCACATCTTGCATCTCTCTGTCTAGCTTGGCAACAGATTTAGTTTCATTATACTCCTTGTGCAATGTTTTGGGTTGTTTTCCTAGGTGGAGGTGATGGCCTATTGGTAGTATCACTAGACTATTAATTCAGAAACTCAGCTAAATAGTCTGAGGACCCTGGTTCGAATCCTGCCAAGGCAGACGTGGAATTTGAATTCAATAAAAAAAAAAATCTGGAATTAAGAATCTACTGATGACCATGTCGATTGTCGGAAAATCCCATCTGGCTCACTGATGTCCTTTAGAGAAGGAAATCTGCTGTCCTTACGTGGTCTGGCCTACATGTGACTCCAGAGCCACAGCAATGTGGTTGATTCTCAACTACCCTCTAAGGGCAACTAGGGATGGACAATAAATGCTGCCAGCGACTCCCATGTTGCAGGATTGAATAAAAAGAAAGGCGCTGTATGATTGAGTTCTGATAGATTCTGATGCTCTTTGTCACAGGAGGTGCCTTCTATACTCCTGAAACCATCGACAGTGCGCGGCTACACTACCGCAATTCCTGGGCCCCAATCTTGCATGCAGTGGCACTTTGGCTGAACAGCACAGGATTCACTATTGCGTACGAGAGCACGGAAGTGCCCGTCCAAAGTGGGCCCAAGATCCAAACAGGTACCTTTCCAAGTCAGACATCGGGAACTTCGGGCAAAACTCTGCAAGAGATCAACATAGACCGACTCCAACTTATTTTTGGTAAGCCAAAGCATTCAGGATGATGCACAATTTCACGTCAAACCAAATTCTTTTTCTGTATCGAGCCATATTCTCTCTGAATGATGCAATGTAGGAGATCATTCAGCCCATTGTGTTTATGCCAGCTCTTTGATAATCCCACTCTCTCTGTCCTTTGCCCATTGCCCAAAACATTTTCCTCCTCAGTTAGATATGAGATTTTCTTTTGGAAGTTACTGTAATACTGTAGAAGGCAAATGGTATGTTGGCTTCATTACGAGAGTACAGGAGCAGGGATGTATCATTGCAATTATACAGGGCCTTGGTGAGGCCGCACATAGCGTATTGTGTGCAGTTTTAGTCTCCTTTACTGAGGAAGAATGTTCTTGCTCTCCAGGAAGAGCAGTGAAGGTTTACCAGGCTGATTCTGGGGTCGGTGGGACTGATGAATGAGAAGAGATTGATTAAGTTAGGATTATTTTTGCCGGAGTTCACACAAATGAAGTGGGAATTTCATATAAAAATCTAACAGGACTAGACAGGATAGATGCAGAGAGGATATTCTTGATAGTGGCGGTGTGCAGAACCAGGGTCACAGTCTGGATTCAGGGCAGATCATTTAGTACAGAGGAGACATTTCTTCATCCAGGGAGTGGTGAGCCTGTGGAATTCATTACCACAGGAAATGGTTGATAAGAAAACATTGCATGTATTCAAGAGGCAGCTGGATATAGCACTTGGGGTGAATGAAATCAAAGGTTGTGGGGAGAAAGCAGGATTAGGGATTGAGTTGGATGATCCGCCGTGATTGTAATGAGTAGCAGGTTAGGCACAAAGGTCAAACGGCCTCTTCCTGCTCCTATCTTCTGCGTTTCTATGTATTGAACGTGCTTTGAACACCTGTTGAAGCACTTCTTTCCAGATCATAACAACTTAGCACTTAAAATAATTTCTCCTCATCTCCCTACCCTGCTTCTTCTGCCAGTTGATCTGAAACAATATACACCATTGATTATACACCATCCTGCCAAAAGAAAAACATTTCTACTGGTAAATACTTCATTTTGTACACCTCAGTTAACTTTTTTAACATTCTCTGCTCGAGGGAGAAGAATCCCAGTTTCTCGTGCCTCTGCATGTAAGTGAAGTTTTTCCTCCTTGGTATCGTTCCAGTAGATCCTCTGCACACTTAACATGAACTCAATCGTCACATTTTTCTTTTTGTACGTTTAAGGAAACTGAGGCCAAGAGAGAGAATTTGTCTGTTGTGTTTACAGGTATCAGCATTGAGTTCCTATGCTCCCCTCGTCCTGAGAATCCTCTTGAACATGTAACATCCTGCCTGAAGGCTCTTCACACTTTGCTGGACTCCCCTTGTGCCAGAACCTACACTGCAGAAGATCAGGTATGTCGTGAATGTGGAACTTACTGTTTGTTCACCAAGTTGCCACTTGTGCCAGTTTTGAACTGGATTATGGCATAGTTTTGTGTTGCCAACCTGAGCTCAATGGGACTTGGATTGAGACCAACAAGTTCATTGCACACACATCTCTTACAGCTGCTGGGAGAAGAGTTGTGCCTTATTGAATTGGTCTACACAGGTCCTTCAGGTTAAAAACCTATGTATCACCTGGGTAAGTATCCATCACCAGTGTGCCTGAAAAAGATAACACATTGGAGCAGTACACAGTGGCTCACTAGTTAGCACTGCTGTGTTACAGGGACCTGAGTTTGATTCCCAGCTTAGGTCACTGTCTGTGTGGAGTCTGCATGTTCTCCCCATGTCTGTGTGGGTTTCCTCCAGGAGCTCTGGTTTCCTCTCATGAAAGACATGCTGGTTAGGTGCATTGGCGCGCTGAATTGACCCTTAGTATACCCGAACAGGCACTGGAGTGTGGCAACTATGGGATTTTATAGTAATGTCATTGCAGTGTTACTGTAAACCAACTTGTGACACTAATAAATAAACATTGTGTAATTTTATAGAATGCATTGCTAATGTTTTGATACCATCTCTGTCCTAGTGAAGCGGCATGGATCATCATACAGTAACTGTGGGCAATTTTGCACGTCGTTTAATATTGTAAACATCCCATGATGCTTCACAGGCGCATGATCAAGTTAAATTTGAAGTCAAACCAAAAGAAGAGATAATATCACTGTCAGCTGACTAAAAACCTAATCAGAGAAGTTTTAAGGAGAATCCCAAAGCGGAAGGAAACAGCATTGGACAAGTGAAGAGGTTTGCAAGGGTGGAGTTGAAGAGCTTGGGGCTGAGGCAATAGGAGTACCAATGGTTAGGACAAAGGAAGTGGGGGAATACACATCACAGGATCAGGCTGAAGGAACATGAGATTCCTTATAAGGTTGTAACCTGAAGGAGGTTAGAGAGAAAGAGTTCCTAATTATTCCAAACTCAGCACGTTAATGTTGGTGGAACAACATTTAGCATTAGTTAAGGGGCAGAAAAACATAAAACATGAAATGAGTCACTCAGCAGAATAAGTTTATTAATATAACATCTAATTTTTCACCTGTACTTCAGAGCAGTTCCAAAGCAATAAAAAAAACAAGTTTTCTTCATCCATCCAGGACAAGTTGCTTTGGATGAGAGAGGAACCCGAAAGGGTCCTGTTTTAGTCCTTACAGCAAGAGGAGAATGAGCCAGTCATAATTTGACTGCTGCTTCAGTATCGTGGTATTTTTATTAATCGCAAATTGGCTTACATTAACACTGCAATGAAGTTATTGTGAAAATCTGCTAGTCAGCACACTCCGGTGCCTATTCGGGCACACTGAGAGAGGACTTAGCACGGCCAATGCACCTAATCAGCACGTCTTTCAGACAATGGGAGGAAACCGGAGCACCTAGAGGAAATCCATGCAGACACGGGGAGAACATGCAGACTCTGCACAGACAGTGAACCCAAGCTGGGAATTGAACCTGGGTCCTTGGCATTGTGAGGCAGCAGTGCTAACCTCCGTGCCACCCCAGTATCCGACCTATGTGAAATATATTTTTACCATGCAAAACTTACCAATGATAATGTTTACACAGACAAGTTGATAAGAGAGACAGGATTCCAGTTTATTTTCTTCAATCTTACTCACTATGCAGAGAATTCAACAGATTGTTTTATTTCAAGGTGCTCTACAAGTAATTCCAATACTGTCAAAAACAATCCACCAATTCAATAATAATCATTAAGTACATTTACAAATAGAAAGTGAGACACTGCAGATCTATCGCATTTTCATGCTCTCAGCCTGTCCCAAAGACAATTACATTAGCCTGTATGTTACTGTCGATGTATAGTCATTGTTAAGATGTGACACTCAGTTTGGACACACCATGAAACCATTGTCCGGAAAACCCCATCTGGTTCACTGATGTCCTTTAGGGAAGGAAATCTGCCATCCTTACCTGACCTGGCCAACATATGACTCCAGAATCACAGCAGTGTGGTTGACTCTCAACTGCCCTCAGTGATGGGTAATAAATGCTGGCCAGTCAGTGACACCCATGTTCGGAGGGATGAATAAAAAAAGAAGTATTTTAGATGTTGATTGAGGATTAATTATTGGCCAGGATGCTGAGAGAACTTATCAGTTGATCTTCAGTATAGTACCATGGAATCTTTTTAAGTTCAGCTGAGAAGGGAAGACTAGGCAAAAACAGAAAATGCTGGAAAATTTCAGCAGGTCTGACAGTGCCTGTGCAGAGAGACGAGAGCCAGTATTTCGAGTCAGGATGACCCTTCGTCAGAGCTCGAACAATCACAGCTCATTTGTTTCAGATTCCAACATCCGCAGTGTTTTGCATTTAACTTAAGACAAGGCCTTGATTTAATGTCTCATTCAAAAACATTCCTTCCCACAGTGTATCAGGCCGTCAGTACCACACTGTGAGTGTCGGACTGAATGTTGTGCTGAAGCTGTTGAGCTGGGTCTTGAATCTCCAACCTCTGACTTGGAAGTCAGAATGTTGCCCATTTGAGTTGCAACTGACATCTGAACTATTCAGAAATAGAGTGACTCGATAACCCTGGGGTGCCATGCGGGCACAGTGGTTGGCACTGCTGGCTCACAGCACCAGGGACCCAGGTTCAGTTCCCAGCTTGAGTCAGTGCCTGTACGGAGTCTTCATGTTCTCCCTTTGTTTGTGTGGGTTTCCTCCGAGTGCTTCAGTTTCCTCCCACGGTCCAAAGATGTGTGTGTTTAGGTGGATTGGCCATACTAAACTGATCCAGGTGTCAAGGGGACTAGCTTGTGGGGTTAGGGGATAGGGTTTGTGTGGGATTGTGGACGGTGTAGACACAATGGGCCGAATGACCTCCTGCTGCACGATAGGATTCTATGATTCCATCCACAATATGATAACAATGACAGTCCAGCCAATTTTCTGATGGTTCTGAACCTGGAATCACATCCACCAGCTGCGGTTTTGTTCTAAACACAGTCTTCCTTTGCTTGTCTTCCAGCTGCTTGCCGTTGAGCTTTTCAATGTGTTACATCGCCTTTTGCTAACGTGTGGACCTCCCTCTGTTCAGCAACAAGTGACTATGGTTGTGCAGCAGACCATCCGTGCAGCCCAGGATCATCTGCAAGGACTGGTGAAGAAGGGCTGTGGTAAGACTTGTATCTCCCTGTGTCTGCGTGGGTTTCCTCAGGGTGCTCTGGTTTACTCCCACAGTCCAAAGATGTACGGGTTAGGTTGATTGCCCATGCTAAATTACCCCTTAGCATTAGGGGATTCGAAGGGTAAACATGTTGGGTTATCGGAATAGGGTTTGAGTAGGATTGTGGTTGGTGCAGAGTCAGTGGGCCGAATGGCCACCTCCTGTACTGTAGGGATTCTATGAATCCGTGAACCCTTGAGCTCACTCAATAAAATCGATTTTCTACCTGAACTCCACTTTCCCTCTTCCCCATTCATTCCCCACAGGCTCCAAAACTCTCTTAATCTCAATCTTGAATGTTTTCACATCTCAAAGATTTACCATTCCCTTTTAGTAAGAACATTCTATTAATCTCAGTTCTAAATAGATATATCCTGAGAATATGACCTTTGGTTCTGGACTCTTGAATCAGGCAATCAAAAAGCTCCCACATCTACCCAGCCAAACCCTCATTACTCTTTCTATTTTCTTGTTAAGTGTTGTATTTTTGATTTGTCTGAGGTGAATGTGGTTGTCTTCCAGATGGCAAAAGTGTGTCCGAGGAGGAGCTGCTGACTACGTTAGGGGAAGGAGGGAAAACTGGTGGCCTGATTCCTGGCAAATCTGTCGTTTTTGCAGCTTTGGAGCTGCTCATGTTTATCCTGGTACGGCATCTCCCGCAGCTAAATCCTAAAGTGACAGACTCTCCGAGTCATGTTATCAGCAAGACACAGCCATTAGCAGAAGAGAGTGCCCAGCTGGTAGCTGTCAGTGTTTCTATCCTCGCTGACTTACCGTCACTTTGTTCTCCAGCAGGTAAGAGCAGCTTATAAAACAAGTACTATTTAATACAGATGGTGATCCTGCAATGGCCCGGTGAATGAATTTAATTTGCAGATCATTATGTCTCACTGATTTCCACTAACCTGTTAATAATAATTGCTCTTAAATTTAATTTAGTAAAGTTAGTTTAATTTAGATTTGATGATTTGATTTATTATTGTCACATGTATTACAGTGAAAAATACTGTTTCTTGCACACTATACAGAAAAAAACATACCGTTCATAGAGAAGGAAAGGACTGCAGAATGTAGAGAAAGATCAACTTTATGCAAGATAGGGCATTCAAAAGTCTGATGGCAGCAGGGAAGAAGCTGTTCTTGAGTCAGTTGGTCTGTGACTCAAACTTCTGTGAGTTTTTCCCAAATGAAGAAATGGAAGAGAGAATATTTGCAGTGTGTAAGGTCCTTGATTCTGTTGGCTGCTATGCTGAGGGAGTGGGAAGGACAGACAGAGTCAGTGGATGGGAGGCTGGTTTGCATGATTGACTGGGCTACTTTAGTTAAGAATGCATAAAATGCCGTTGCAGCTCTAACACAGCAACAACCTGATCTCCCAACTGGCCCTGATTTGTGTTTATGTCCCACAGAGTAGCGTAGTGGTTTGCACTGCTGCCTCATAACACCAGGGACTCGGGTTCGATTCCCACCTTGGAGAGTCTGCACGTTCTCCCCGTGTCTGCGTGCGTTTCCTCCAGGTATTCCAGTTTTCTCCCACAGTCCGAAAGACGTGTTGATTAGGTGAATTGACCGTGCTAAATTCTCCCTTAGTGTACCCAAACAGGCACTGGAGTGTGGCAACTAGGGGATTTTCACAGGAACTTCATTGCGGTGTTAATGTAAGCTTACTAGTGACACTAATAAATATACTTAAAAAAAAACAAAGACCTCAGTTGACCCCTCAGCCTTCCCATTTCTCTTGGGGGGAAAAACTCCCAGCTTATTTGATAATCCTGATAGATCTAACCTCTCAGTTCTGCGATCAAATGTGTAGATCAATTTTGCGCCGTCTCTGGTACCTTTATCTCCTTTCTAATAAAATACAGAGCAGCACAGTGCTGCACATGCTCCAAAGAATAAGTGTTCCACATGGAGCAACTATGCCTTGTGGTAGTGAGTTCCACAAAGGACTATGCTCTTTTCTCATTCATGAACCCATCAGGTTATAAAGCAGTGGATGTTTATGGTTTATAGCACAGAGTTACACAAGGCTGACTCAAGATTTTGGAATGCAGCACACTGAGTCGAGTTGTTTGCTGAAGCAGGGATCACGAGATTGAACCTATCTAGTTGGCATGTAAGATGAGGAAGGGAAATGCGAACTGTGTTCTCAGGTTTCTTCCTCAAACTGCACAGCAAAACATCATCACCAGTGACTGAAAGAATAGAGGGATGAAGTGTAAAGAAAAAGTACCTGCGTCTTGAGATCTTTGTGATCACAAGTTGTCTGAAAGTATTGCAGAAGTGTAATTGTAATGTAGGAAACACAGCAGCCAATTTACCAACAGTGAGTGAGTTCCCACAAACAGCAATAAAAAATTAATCTCTCTATTGATCTGATAGGATAAATATTGACCAGGAAACCAAGCAGAGCAACACGTTCTCTCTCATATCCTTGGGATATTTTGGGTTCACCTGAGGTGATAAGTGGCACAGTGGTTGGCACTGCTGTCTCACCACGCCAGGGACCCGGGTTCAATTCCTGGCTTCGGTCACTGCCTGTGTGGAGTCTGCACATTCTCACCGTGTCTCTGTAGATTTCCTCCGGGCACTCTGGTTTCTCCTAAGTCCGAAAGACTAGGTGGCCATGTTAAATCCTCCGTGTACCCGAACAGGCCCCAGAGTGTGGTGACTGTGGGGGTTTTCACAGTAACTTCACTGCAGTGTTAATGTAAACCTACTTGTGACACTAATAAATAAAGATTAAAGCTAAGCTTTAAACTGAATGCAAAATATCCCATGGCATGACATGAGAAAGAACGATTGCTCTCCTTGATTTCCCAGTGGGTCTCAGTTTAATATCCTAGCTGAAACAAGGAAGTGGTGGCTTAGTGGTATTGTCACTGGGACTAGTAATTCCAGGGTAACGTTCTGGGACCCAGGTTCAAATCTCACCACAACAGATGATAGAAATTGAATACAATCAATAAGGGTTTGGAACTAATAGTCTAATGACCATGGAACCATTGTCGATTGTCATTAAAACCCATCTGATTTACTGCTGTGATCTACGTATGACTCTGGATCCATGGCAATGTGGTTAACTCCTAAATTCCCACTTGAACCACTCAATTCTATCAAACTGTGAGAAAGACAATAAAGACTGAAACTGGGCAGAATATCTGGTATCAATCTAAGCACCAGAATAGAATTCCTGCAGTGCAGAAGGAGGCCATTTGGCCCATTGAATCTGCATTGGTCACAATTCCACCCAGGCCCTATCTGTGTAACCCCATGCATTTACTGTAGCTATTCCCCAATTTAGCATTGTCAATCCACCTAATGCACGCGTGTTTGGACTGTGGGAGGAAATTGGAGCACCCGAAGGAAACTCGTGCAGACACAGGAAGAACGTGCAGAATCTGCACAGACAGTGGCCCGAGTTATATTTTTCCTTTCAGTTCAGTTCTCTGTGGAAGATGTGACAGTGCCTGCTTCAGCCTCTTGTGGTAAAGTATCCAATTTTCTTCAGAGTGTGTACCTGCTAATGGTTTGCATTTGGTTCACTTTTCACAGGAAGCATGACTGTACTACCTACAATCCTTTATCTGATCACTGCTGTGCTGAGGGAGACAGCAGTGAAGGTGTCTGATAACCACTTATCACTGCCAGTCAGCGCCGCACTGCAGGGGATCAAAACTATCATCACGTCTCCACTCGCCAAATCAGATCCCATCCAGAAATCGTGGAAAGATCTTATCTGCAGCTCTCTGGCTTCCATCTTGGAGTATTCCAAACCAGGTAGGGCTCACAAAGTGTAGCCTAATAGAAGATGTTATCCCGCTGACTGCTCTGCTCGTATTGTTTGAGAACTGTGGCTGTCCTTCATCACGCACTGTGACCAGTGAAGGGAGCGACTGCTTTTTGCAATGGATAACCCAACGTTCGAGGCCACTCACTTTCTCCTTGCACCCAGCCAGAGGGTGAGATAGGGACTCAGCAGCATATCCCATACGGTGAATAGTGTGTTAGTGGCCCAGGCATGGGAATCCAAGGGAATTAGCCATCCTGGCTGATGATGAATGTCAAGCCACATTAAGGTGATGCAAGTGATTTTGAGAGACACTGGGATCGGGACTGGTGGTGAGAGACGCTGGGATCGGGACTGGTGGTGAGAGACACTGGGATCGGGACTGGTGGTGAGAGACACTGGGATCGGGACTGGTGGTGAGGGGGGAAATTGGGATTGGGGCTGAGGGGACTCTAGGATCTGCATTGAGGTTGAGGGGACACTGGAATCGGGATTGGGGGTGAGAGGGCATTGGAATCGGGAATGATGGTGACGGGATTGGAGGCGAACACTGGGACACATTGGGAATTGGGAAGTGGCTTTCCAGTCTCTTGTCCTGGGGTTTTAGTATGAATGTGAGTTGGGGGCCATGTCCTGTGCTCATTGTATAATGCCCCGCTCTCCCCTCTGTCTCGTAGATGAATCAAAGCCCAGTATGGATGAAGTCAGCATGCTCACAGCCATTACCCTCTTCCTGCTGTCTGCCAGTAACGAGATTGTTGGGATTTCTTCTCTCCAGAACTCCTGCATTGAGAGATTCGGAAGTGCTCTAAATTCCAGAGACCCCTGGGTAAGAGGATTGTGTTTAAATCCCAGCACTGGGTAAATGAAATGGAAGTTGACATTCGTTTCTGCCTGGGAAAAGTAATGCTTGGATCGGGTATATTTGCGAGGATCTCCGCTTATATTTTTTATTAACTTTTAGTCTCAAAGAATATTCCCATGGGGATAGATCCTCTTCCCTCTAACTCCATGGTCCTCTCCCTTCCCAGCCTGGCTGCAACCATCTTTGTCCTGACTTGATTCTCTGACTCAGCAGTTTCCAGGTGTACACTGACGCTGCCCAACTGCACGTGCTCTCCCCTAACCGTGCTCCTGTGACAATACAGTGGTTAGCACTGCTGTCTCACAGTGCCAGGGACATGGGATTAATTCCTGGCTTGGGTCACTGTCTGTGCAGAGTTTGCACGCTCTCCCTGTATCTGCGTGGGTTTCCCCCGGGTGCTCCGGTTTCCTCCCACAGTCCGAAAAATGTGCAGATTAGGTGAATTGACCATGCTAAATTCTCCCTCACTGTACCCGAATAGGTGTGGCAACTCGGAGATTTTCACAGTAACTTCATTGAGGTGTTAATATAACTCTATTCCTGACACTAATAAACAAACTTTAAACTTCCTTCTGTTCTGGGACATCACCTGACTATTGGACCCACTAGCCAAATGTCCTGTAACAGACAATAAAAACCTGTTGCCTCTGAACCCCAAATCCCTGTTATCCGGTTCTTTTGCGCTCACACCCACGTCCAATCCTTGTCTTTGCTGCCTCGTTTGGGCTAAAGCAACTCAGAGCCAGCCTTTCCACCCTGGGGCCAGAGTCTAGTCCCTCCCCCCACCCTGAGGCCAGGCCCCCCTCTTCCCCCATCAAGAGACCAATCCCCCATCCCTATTCTGGCTCTAGGCCCTCCCTTCCAGTCTCATGTGGGATAATCACATTTGCAGCCAATATTTTCTAAGCAGCCTGTTAATAAATTTTGTGGAATTTCTCAGACAATCTCTTTATGGTAACAGAGGCTGTGGGTTGGGAACGATGCATGAAGTGTAGTTCCAGGCTGTCCAACTTCACTCAATCTGGCAAGGTATTATTCACTACGACAAATACCTCACCCATCGCTGCTAGGAACAGAAGGAGGCTATTCAGCCCATCGAACCTGCTGTGAATTTCCACTGTCCTTGGTGTGAAAATGCTCTTACACCTAAACTGCGGAGTTCTAATTAAAAATTACTTCCTTTTGTTTTCGATTCCCCCACCAGAGGCAAAACTTCATGTGCGTGCATCTCCTTCCAGTGCCCAGGCCTGCTCAGCAGCCTGAAACATTAACTCTGCTCCCCTCTCCCCAGATCCTGTCTGACCTGCTGAGTGTTTTTTTGGGTTATGTTATTAATACATATATAACGCTTTAACGTGATGTAGGTGCTGAAAGCCCCAATGTGTGGCACAAAATTAAGAGCCTCTTGTCCTTTGTAGGTTCAAGCGAAATGTTACCAGCTTCTGCTCTCAGTCTTCCAGCAGTCGAACCGAGCCCTCTCCTACCCCTACATTCATGCTTTGGCCCCACTGGTGGTGGAGAAACTAAAAGCAGCGGGAAGTCAGAAACCGACTAACAGCGCTGAGCTTCAAGCGATACAGGAAGGCATCAAAGTCCTCGAGACACTAGTGAACCTTGCAGAAGAGCAAAACAGTAAGTGAATCCCTCCTGTTTGGTACCTCTGTGTGATCTGTCTGTCAGACCAGGAGCACGTGGCAGGCACAGCATACTGTAATACAGATAATGCCCAGCGTAAGATGTTGTGAAGGGAGATCATTAACTTCTGCAGGTAATGGCGTTGTGTAATGTGTCCAGACCTTCAGTCTAAAACATCTCTCCATTACTGCTCCGCTCCCCTGATATCCCCAAATATCCTCTTCACTTTGATGAGACCATAAGACGTAGGAGCAGAATTAGGCCACTTAGCCCATTGAATGTGCTCCACCATTCAATCACGGCTGATATTTTTCTCATCCCCATTCTCCTGCCTTTTCCCCATAATTCCTGACCCCCTTATTAATCAGGAACCTATCCATCTCTGTCTTAAAGACACTCGATGACCCGGCCTCCACAGCCCTTTGTGGCAAAGAATGCCATAGATTCACCACCCTCTGGCTGAAGAAATTCCTCCTCCTCTGTGTGTTAATGGATCGTTCCTTTAGCCTGAGGTTGTGCCATCTGGTTCTAGTTTTTCCCAGTAATGGAAACATCCTTTCCATGTCCACTCTATCCAGCAGTTTCAGGTAAGTTTCAATAAGATCCCTCTCATCCTTCTAAACTCCAATGAGTACAGTTCCAAAGTCCTAAACTGTTCCTCATACGACAAGCTCTTCATTCCAGGGATCATTCTTTGTAAACCTCCTCCCCTTTCCAAGGTTAGCACATCATTTCTTAGATAGAGGGCCCAAAACTACTCTCAGTACTCCAAATAGGGTCTGACCAAAGCCTTACACAGCTCAGAAGTACATTCCTGTCTTATATTCTTGCCCTCTCAACATGAATGCTACCATTGCATTTGCCTTCTTGACTGCCAACTGAACCTGCTCATTAACGTTAAGAGAATCTTGAACAAGACTTTCCCTTAAGGAGAACAATCCCACCTTCTCCAATCTATACACATAACTGAAATCCATCATCAACAGAATGATTCTTTAAATTTTCTCTGCATCCTCCCAAAATCTTCACATCACTTCTGAAGTGTGATGCTAAGGATTGAGCAAAATGCTCAGATTGAGACCATTCATCATCGTCATCTTACTTTTGCAGATAAGTCCAGGACTCCAAATATCTTTTTAAATCTTTCTTTACCTGTCCTGATATCTTCAATGGTTGAAGCTGTTGTTTCTCCCACGTAAGGCACTATATAGACACACACAATTCCACCAAGCCCTGTCTTCCCAACACTTGAAATGAAATAATTGCAATGTAGGCAGCCAATGTCACAAGTATGCTTATATTAACACTACAGTGAAGTTACTGTGAAAATGCCCTAGTCGCCACACTTTGGCGCCTGTTCAGGTACACTGAGGGAGAATTTAGATTGCCAATGCACCTAACCCATATGTTTTTGGACTATTGCGAAAACCCACACAGACATGGGGAGAACTTGCAGACTCCACACAGACAGGGACCCAAGCCAGAATCGAACCCAGGTCCCTGGTGCTGAGGCAGCAGTGCTAACCACTGTGCCAACATAATGTCCTAATCTTGAAGGTTATGAAATAGTTTAATAGGATCGATGCAGAGAAAATATTTCTGCTTGTGGGGGGGGTTTCAAATGTAAGATAAACCCAACACAGAATGAAGCTTCTTTAACCAGAGAGTGGGGAGAAGGTGGCACTCATTACCACAAGGCATGGTTTTGGCAAGTCACATATATTCATTTAGAACAATAACAGGGAAAAAGAAACAGGGCAGGTAGGTCTGGAGTCACATGTAGGCCAGAGTAGGTAGAGACAGCAGATCTCCTTCTCTGAAAGGCAGCAGTGGAGCAGATGGGTTTTGACTACAATCTGCTAGTTTCATCATCATTACTGAGGAAAGCTTTTTATTCTAGATTAATTTATAAAATACCCCAATTGTCATGATGGATGTGAATTTGTGTCTCCAATTATTCACTACTCGTTAACAATTACTTGTTATGCAAGCATTCTGGTGATTGTACGCAGTCACTGTCACGCGTAGATGTGATTTAATGATTATGACCTTAACGAAAGCCTCCTTCTTTCTTTCTTTCCTTAGGAACCCAGCTGCTTGCTCTCTTGGTTCCCACTCTCATCTCATACCTGCTGGATGAGAAGACTTTCAGCTCAGCCCCCACAGCTTCCAAGGGTCTTCATGAACTGGCTCTGCAGGATCTCATGCGCATTGGCCCCCTCTACCCCAGCGCCTTCAAGGTGGTAATGGGGGCAGCTCCTGACCTCAAGTCCAAGTTGGAGGCGGCGATCCGAGCCAGCCAAGCCAGCTCACGGGCAAAGGCTGCCACTCAGCAAGCAAAGCCAGCCGTACAAGCAGCGCCCACCATCAAGCTGAAGACCAGCTTCTTCTAGAATAGGCAGAGATGTTTTCATACTGACTTAAAAACCATTGAATGGTTCTACTTCCCAATACTGCGATGCGAGTGTGCGAGGTGACCCCACCCTCCCCCAATGTCCTCTGTACAGGTTTACGGTTTCTGTTAGCTATGTAAATGGTTCAACAAAGAAAGCAATTTGGGTTGATCGGTTTAAAAAACTGTTTTGTGAATAGGTATCACAATTATATCACAAAGTATGTTATAAATAAAGATGAAAAGAGTTTTGTAAAGGAAGAGAACTGTAATATTTTTTATCATTTACAGTGACCAATCTGCTTCACTAAAAATTCAATGCATTAGTTACTTTCTCGATAATATATTTAACTTCATACATGGAAAACTTTCCTTGTAGAAATAAAAATATTCTTTGTGGCTCCCTGTAACACTGTTGCATGATACTGTTATCTTTTGCTCACATTTTCTTGGTATCTTGTTTTAATTCAAGATCAGTTACATTTCACCATAAACACTCCAGTCATTATTTTTTATATCTTTCTGGCTAAATATTTTCTTTAAAGTTAATTTATTAGTCACAAGTAAGGCTTACATTAACAGTGCAATGAAGTTACTGTGAAAATCCTCTAATTGCCACACTCTGCACCTGTTTGGGTACAGTGAGGGCCAATCCACCCTAACCCACACATCTTTCAGACTGTGGAGTACACAGAGGAAACCCACAAAGACACGAGGAGAAGTATAGACTCAACACTGAACCAAGCTGGGAAATCAAACCCAGTTGCTGGTGCTGTTGAGATAGCACTGCTAACCACTGTGCCACCCTTACCATGTCTCAGATTTAACAGTTCCACCCAAAAGTCCGAATGTAAATGCTACAGTTGAAGCATGCACCATTTTCCAGGATGTATCAGTAGCGTTAAGTCTGTTGAAACCCTGATAATTTTCCATGACTTACGACAGTTTCTGTGTATCTGCTGTGTATCTTCTTTGAAAAAAGAAAGGGGAGAAATTTCAAAAGCTTTATTCATCA
Source organism: Sphyrna mokarran (assembly GCA_024679065.1). Lineage (NCBI taxonomy): Eukaryota > Metazoa > Chordata > Chondrichthyes > Carcharhiniformes > Carcharhinidae > Sphyrna > Sphyrna mokarran. The sequence goes on along the minus strand of JAGIQG010000005.1, from coordinate 122,263,146 downwards.
ACAGCATCTTCTATTTGTATATTACCTTTGTTTTATCCAGTTAAAGAGAACAAAGAATAATATAGCAGAGGAACAGGCCCTTTAGCCCTCCAAGCCTGCACCAATCGTGTGTTCCTAACTGGACCATCCATTTGTATTTCTCTATTGCCAGTCTGCTCATGTGGCTATCTAGATAAGTCTCAAATGATCCTAGCGTATCTGCCTTAACCACCTTGCTTGGAGCATTCTAAGCCCCACCACGCTCCGGGTAAAGTATGTCCCCTGCATGTCTGTAGTGAACCTTACCTTGAACTTGTGACCTCTTGTGTTTGTCATTTCTGCCCTGGAAAAAAGCTTCCAACTGTGCACCCTATCTATGCCCTTCATAATTTTATAAGCTTCTATTAGGTTGCCCCTCAACCTCGATCTTTCCAGGGAGAACAACCTTAGTTTATGCAATCTCGCCCCTTAGCTAATACCCTCCATACCAGGCAATATCCTGGTAAACCTTTTTTGCACTCTCTCCAAAGTCTCCATGTGCTTTCGGTAGTGTGGCAACCAGAACTGGATGCAGGATTCCAAATGTGACCTAACCAATGTTTTATATAACTGCAACATCATATGCCAACTTTTATACTCTATGCCCTGTCCAATAAAGACAAGCATGCCATATGCCTTTTTTGCCACTTTTTCCACTTATGTTGCCACCTTCAAGGATCTGTGGATTTGCATATGCAGATCCCTCTGTGTGTCAATACTCCTGATGGCTCTGCTATTTATTGTACAAGTCCCCCCCTGCATTAGATCCACCGAAATGAATTACTTTGCGTTTATCTGGATTAAATTTCATCTGCCATTACTCCACCCAATTTTCCAGCCTATCTATATCCTGTTATATTCTCTAACAGTGTTCATCACTTTCTGCAACTCCAGCAATCTGTGTGTCATTCACAAACTTACTAATCAGACCAACTACATGTTCTTCCAAATTATTTATATTATTTATATAAATACACACACACACAAACAGCAGAGATCCCAGTATAGAGCCCTGCAGGAACACCACTAGTCACAGACCTCCAATCAGAGAAAGATCCCTCCACTGCTACCCTCTGTCTTCTATGGCCAAGATGTGGAGATGCTGGCGTTGGACTGGGGTAAACACAGTAAATAAAAATCATCATTTTGTAAATTGAGTTTGTGTATGTCCTGTTTGTGAACTGAAATCCCGCTCACCTGATGAAGGAGCAATGCTCCGAAAGCCAGTGGTTTGTGCTACTAAATAAACCTGTTGGACTTTAACCTGGTGTTGTGAGACTTCTTACTGTGGAAGGAAACCCATGCAGACACAGAGAGAACGTGCAAACTCCACACAGACAGTGTCCTGAAGATGGAATTGAACCCAGGCCCCTGGCGCAATAAGGCAACAATACTAACCACAGTGCCACTATACCGCCCACCGTGCTGCTCTTATTTGAACAACTTTCCAATACAATCTTATTTTATTCAGTATTTTATTTGTTCAGTTAAAGTTTTCTGCTCGTTAAATAAATAAATCGTTAAATATTCATTTTAAAGTGAGTGTCAGGTATTTCTGTTAGTTAACTAAATGTTACTGAAGAACAGTTCACACCTTCCCACGCACTTTCAGAGAACACATAGTGATGTATTCCTCTTTGGGGATTTGGAATTATGCCTTAAAGGGGGAATACCTCCGTGTTGTAACAATTTTAGAAGGCATTGGCAAACCCCCGCAGTGCTGTGCCACAACTTTCAATGTTTGAAAGGTCCTGGGCAGAGCCTCTGCTATGTTCTGACTGACTCAACTCAGCATCACACCCACTTTCACTGCCACCAGTACACACAATACTACTTTCAGATCAATAGCCCATCCGATCTCATTCTTGCTGCTCTTGTAATTACTAATTCCCCACTACCATGCTGTTCTATAAATACTAAGACAAAGCCTTCATTCAATCTCCTTTGCTTATTATGAAATATCCTTTATCGTCTTTAATCATCCTTGCCCTTAAAGTATTATTTATTAGTCAGAAGTAGGTTTGCATTAACACTGCAACGAAGTTACTGTGAAAATCCCTAGTCGCCGCACTCCGGCACCTGTTCGGGTACACCGAGTGAGAATTTAGCACAGCCAATGCACCGAACCAGCACGTCTTTCAGATCGTGAGAGAAAACGGAAGCACCCAGCGGAAACCCAGACAGATACTGGGATTACGTGCAGATTCCACACAGACAGTGAGAATCGAACCCAGGTCCCTGGCACTGTGAGACAGCAGTGCTAACCACTGTGCCACTGTGCTGTCCTTAATATCTGAGGCATGAATGATGTTTATAAGGTAGAGTATATTCACTACCACAGAAAACAGGAAACTTTGTCTGGTCAAATTCAGTCCTCCCATTTCTGGCTTCTCATCATCAAATCCCTGACTTTGCTCTTGCTGCCTCTCTGCATCAGTTCCATCATGTCCCCATGCGGAATCACTTTAAGAAGCAGTTAAAGCACAGTGAACAAAGGATATGAAGGGGCAAGTGGGAAGAAGCTATTGAGTTGGATGATTAGCTACGATCATGATGAATAGCAGAGCAAGCTTCAAGGACTGAATGCTCTACTCTGCTCCTATTTTCTTCATTTCTATGTTTACTTATTATATGTTTAAAAAGTACATCAAAAATAAGAAAGGAAGACTCACCATTATACCGTATATTTTATGAGTTAACGACAATCCAAAGTATTTCAAAGCCATCAAAGTATTTTTTTTAACTGTAATGTAGCAAAAGCAGCAACCAATCTTATTGTGGACAAAATCCCAAAAAGACCATCTCAGGGTAATCTGTTCTGGTGATGCTGGTTAAGGGGTAAATCTGACCAGAATGCTGGAGAGGATTTTTTCAGCTCTTCTTCAAATAGTGGCTTTGAATCTCTTGTATCCACCTGAGAAGACAGTGAGCGATCCTATGTATGCTTAGCTCTGTTTGTTGGATTAATGCAAAGACTTCACTTTAAGGTATTTCTGTCTACGCAATTACATTTAAACACTAAGCTTATGAAGTTAACTTGACCGCATTTTAAAACGGACATGCTGGGATTAGCTAGAAAGGTCGACTGCGTTTTTTGTACGTACAATGCCCCAGCAAACTCAGGCTTTTTTATCAGCTAAACAAAGTTTGTCATAAACAGCAGCTTTTCATATCTGCAGCTGCAAGGTCTTATAACAAGCTACAAAAACCTGCTTTTTGCGTGTACCAAACAATTTCAGCACAGATACAAATTTATATTGTAGTCACAGTTCCAGGTTTAGTTAGTTCAGTCCAGAGTCTGTTTTGAGTGCTGCTTTAACCAGCACAGGACTGGCTTTTGCCAGTATCTCGGTATCTCCCTCTCTCCTGTTTCTTTTTGCTTTCTGTAACATGTTCAATAAAAAAAATTCAACTTCGTACCCGTGCCATCTCCATCTATTCAGAGGAATGAAGGGGCCCTACGTTCCTTGGTTTAAGGTCTCATCTGAAAGATGGCAGGTGGAAATTTCCCCGCCCATGGGATCTTCCTGGTCCTGCTGATGGCACGGCGGGTTACCCAGTAGCGTGGGGTGAATTCAATGGGAAATCCTACTGACAGCGGCAGGACGAGGTAGATCACGCTACCGGCCTCCAGCGGGCTGCTTCCCACTGGTCACGTTGGTGGGGATGGGGGAGGGGTGATTAGAATCCCACCCGGTATCGCTGACAGTGCAGCACTCCCTTAGTACTGGATTGCAGAGTATCTGCCTAACTATTTACAGCAAGACTTGAAAATTGAAATGTAGCTTTTACACACGAGAATTAGGAGCTGGAGTCAGCCATTTGGCCTCTCATGTCTGCTCCATCATTTGATAAGACCACGGCTGATCTGAATGTGGCCTCACCACTGGACCCCCCCTTCCCCCCGCCCGCCACCACCCACCATAATCTCCCTGACTCCCTGATCAGTCAAAAACCATCTAACAGCCTTACATCTATTCAATGACCCTGCCTCCACTACTCTCTGACAAAGAGAATTGCAAGCCCTCTGAGAAAATAAAATTCCCCCTGTCTCCATCTTTATAAGAGATCTCTCATTTTAAATTGCATTCTTTATTATAATCTCTCCCACAAGAGGATGCATTCTTTAGGCATAAACTCTGTTAAGTGCTCTCAGGATCTTCTAGGTTTCACAAGACCATTAGATATAGGAGCAGAATTAGGCCATTCAGCCCATTGAGTCTGCTTTGCCATTCAATCATAGCTGATAAATTTCTCAATCTCATTCTCCTGCCTTTTCCCTGTAACCTTTGATCCCCCTTACCAATCAGGAACCTATCTCTCTCTGTCTTAAATACACTCAGTGACCCGACCTCCACAGTCCTCTGTGACAAAGTTCCACAGAGTCACCCACCTCTGGCTGAAGAAATCTCTTCCCATCTCGGTTCTAAAGGGTTGTCCCTTTACTCTGAGGCTGTGCCCTCGGATCCTAGTCTCTCCGACTAATGGAAACATCTTCCCCATGTCCACTCTATCCAGGCCTTTCAGTATTCTGTAAACTTCCGTGAGATCCCCCTTGTCCTTCGAAACTCCATGCGGTAGAGACCCAGAGTCCTCAAACGCTACTCATATGTCAAGATGTTCGTTGCTGGAATCATTCTCGTGAAATTCCTCTGGACTCTCCCCAAGGCCAGCACATCCTTCGTAGCTACGGAGCACAAAATTGCTCCCAATATTCTAAATAGGGTCTGATCAAAGTCTTATACAGTCTCAGCAGTTGATTCACTGCTCTTGTATTCTAGTCCTCTCAACATGAATGCTAACATTGCATTTGCCTTCCTAAATGTTGACTGAACCTGCCCTGAACTGGGATTCCCAAGTCCCTTAGTGCTTCCAATCTCTGAATTCTCTCCCTATTTAGAAAATAGTCTCTGTCTCTATTCTTCCTCCCAAAGTGCATAATCTTGCATTTTCCATGTTGTATTCCTTCTGACACTTCTCTGCCCGTTCTCACAACCTGCCCCAAGTCCTCTGCAGCCTCTCTGCCTCCTCAATACGATCCAGTCAGCTTTGTATCATCTGCAAATTTAGCCACAATGCTCTCAGTTCCTTCACCTGGATCACTGATAGAAAAGGTGAAAAGTTGTAGTCCCAACACTGACCCCTGCGGAACTCCACTCGTCAACACTTTCAGTAAGAAGACCTCTCAAACTCCCGGTGAACACAGATACAACTTGCCCAATCTTTTATCATCCGATTACCCTTTGATTCCAGAAAGCTGTTGTGTGACCTTCTCTGAACCGCTTCGAATGTAATTACATCCTCTTAGCTAAGGGGACCAAACTAGAGGGCAGAACAGTGGTTAGCGCTGCTGCCCCACAGCGCCAGGAACCCGGGTTCAATTCCCACCTTGGGTCACTGTCTGTGCGAAGTATGCACATTTTCCCCGTATCTGTGTGGGTTTCTTCTGGGTGCTCCAGTTCCCTCCTACAATCCGAAAGAGGTGTTGGTTAGGTGCATTGGCCGTGCTAAATTCTCCCACAGTGTACCCGAACAGGTGCTGGAGTGTGGGGACTAGGGGATTTTCACAGTAACTTCATTGCAGAGTTAATGTAAACCTATTGGTGACACCAATGAAATAAACTAAACTAATAAAACTGTACACAATACTCCCAACGCAGGCTTACTAAGATCCTGACAGCTGAAGCATATAAACACACAAAGTAGAGCAGGAGGAGGCCATTCAGCCCCTCGAGCCTGCTCTGTCATTGGATAACATCATGGCTGATTGGATGGTGGCCTCACCTCTACTTTCCTGCATAGGCCTTAAACCCTTTGAGTCCCCAGGCAATCAAGAATTTACATCAATCAGCCCGAAAAGTGTTTTAAACAATAATCTTAAGGTTGAAAGTTTAAATGTAGATCAGATAGCTGAGTGCATCTGGCTGAGAAACAAGCAGATGTAATTTAAATAATCTTGAAGTTAATTACACTTCAAAGCTAACCTGCGTTTTCTTCGCAGGGTCAGAGAGGGGAGTAAACACTTTAACAAAGAGTGACCCATTCTTCAGTCTAGATGAAGCTGAAGATCTCCACTTTCATCAATAAATGCTGCATTATGAGTGGAATTTTTGAATGAGTGAAAGCTGAAAGAAGCTTTATTAATATAAGGGGGTGATCTTACTGCCTTTTCATTCCAGTTGATTGTTGTGGCAAACCAATGAAATTGGGCGAGAGACAAAAAATGGAGTTTGTGCCCCAGTTTCTTGCCTCTCACAATGTTGCTGTCACTGATTTGCCAGCGAAATTGCTTTGCACTCAGAAAAGGCTCAAAGACTCTTTCAACGTACATTAGTTAATTCATATCTAATCAGTCAGATGCAGACACTATCGTCCGGACTCACTTGTCCTTACCTGCTCATCAACTGAAATCCTACCAGCAAGCATCACGTATGGTTCCCACCGACAGGATCGGAGACCAGTGGAGCCCTTTGGGTATCCTGGCACTGCCAGCCTGGCACCCTAGACTGACAATGGGAGTGAGGGTGCTGGCGTTCAACCAGGACGATGATGGGAGGAAGGTGGGGATCGGCCAGAATGGCGATTGGAGGAGGGTGGGGGAGATCAGCTGGACTGGCAATTGAATGAGCTGGGCATTAATTCAAACAGCAATTGGGGGGAGAATTAGCTGGGGCAGCAATCATGAAAGTGGGGATCAGCAATATCCGGGACAACAATTGGAGTGGGGGGAGATCGGCAATGGCCACGGTGATTATTGGGCAGGTGTGGTGTCTGTGGGAGCACACTGGGAGATCAATGGTGCCCCCAAGAATTCAGCAGTTGGCTTCCCAGCAAGAATAGGCTTTGTCCCACCCCCTACTGGCGAGAATCACATCTGGGCTCTTTTTGCTATATGATAATGACTGAGAGCATTGCAATTCTCTCCTGTTTTCATGCCCATTCAGCACTTAAACCTTTTTAGATAAAATTGACCCCTAAGAATTTCTTTGTGAGTCAGAGTCTGAAGAAGGGGGCAATCATATGCATCAGCAATATAATGTTTTTATATGGATCTCAGAATCAGAGGGAAGTTTACAATCAGGTTGTAAAAAGAGAATGTTATGTAATTCATTTTCTTCTTCATTGACAGAATTTTTTAGATGGGGAAATTAACCTAAAGGTCTGTTTGAGGACATTACAAGTATGCCCTATTGTCACAGAGATAAGCTTTGGGATATGGGAGGTTCTTTTGTTGTATTTAAATGACTACTTTCTGTCTGTTTTACTAAGGAAGTTACAGGAAATCTCCCAGATATAGAGATCTAATGGACTAGGGGAAGTGCTGAGTTGAAGGAAATTGTTATAAGTAAGAAGTCATTGGAATATTGGAGTAGTTTTAACAGGGCTAAAAATGGATAAGCTCCCAGGACCTGACATGCATCCAAGAGTGTTGAAACAGGTTGGGATAAGTGACTGATTTGTGGTCATCTTCCAACATTCTATAGATTCTGGAATGGTTCCCGAAGATTGAAAAGTAGCAAATGTCACCCACTTTAAGAAGTGAGGGAGGAAGAAAACAAAGAACTGCAAACCTGTTAACCGTATTTTAGTAGTTGAGAAAATGCTGGAACCTATTTTAAAGGATGTGATAAAATGGGCACTTGAATAATCATGATCTAATTGAGCAGAGTCAGCATGGATTTAGGAATGGGAAATCATATTTGATGAACTTGTTGGAGATTTTTGAGGATGTTACTAACAAAATTGATAATGGAGAGTCAATGGATGTAGTATATCTAGATTTTCAGAAGGCTTTTGAGAAAGCTTTCTATGGTGCTTTCATAATGCAGGAGATTGATTGGCAGAATAAAAGGACCTGGGATTGGAGGCAACATACTGTCATGGATTGAGGATTGGCTAACAAGCAGAAAACAGAGGGTAAAAGTAACCAGGTCATTCTCAAATTCGCAGGCTGTGGCTACTGGGGTATCACAAGAACTTGATTTATTATTGTCACATGCATTAATATACATGTTATACAGTCAAAGCATACTGTTCATAGAGAGGGTGCTGGATATAGTGTTACATTTACAGCCAGGGTGTAGCGAAAGATCAACTTAATATAAGATAGGTCCATTCAAAAGTCTGACGGCAGCAGGGAAGAAACTGTTCTTGAGTTGGCTGATAGGTGCCCTCAGATTTTTGTATCATTTTCCTGAAGGAAGGTGGAAGAAAATATTCCATGGTGCATGGGTACCTTGATTATGCTGGCTGCTTTTCCAAGGCAGCGGGAAGTGTAGGCAGAGTCAACAGATTGGAGGCTGGTTTGAGCAATAAACTAGCCTACATTTATAACACTTTGTAGTTCCTTGCAGTCTTGTTCAGAGCAGGAGTCATACAAAGCTGAGACACATCCAGAAAGGGTGCTTTCTATGGTGCTTCCATAAATGCTAGCGAGAGTCATAGTGGACATGCTGGCTTTCCTTAGCCTCTCCGGGAAAACTAGAGGCGTTACACAGAGTGGTGAATCTTTGGAATTCTATACGTTTAAGGTGGAGATTGATGGTTTCTGATTAATAAATATCTGGGGGTACGTCAAAGGGAATGAAATGGAATTGAATGGTAGGGCAGGCTGAATGGTGAGGCAGGCTGAATGGTGGAGCAGGGTGGACGGGCTGAATGGTGGAGCAGGGTGGACGGGCTGAATGGTGGAGCAGGGTGGACGGGCTGAATGGTGGAGGGGTGGACGGGCTGAATGGTGGAGCGGGGTGGACGGGCTGAATGGTGGAGCGGGTGGACGGGCTGAATGGTGGAGCGGGTGACGGGCTGAATGTGGAGCGGGTGGACGGCGATGGTGAGCGGTGAGGCTAGGTGGCGGGGCTGAATGGTGGAGGGGTGGACGGGCTGAATGGTGGAGCAGGGTGGACGGGCTGAATGGTGGAGCAGGGTGGACGGGCTGAATGGTGGAGCAGAGGGTGGACGGGCTGAATGGTGGAGCAGGGTGGACGGGCTGAATGGTGGAGCGGGGTGGACGGGCTGAATGGTGGAGCGGGGTGGACGGGCTGAATGGTGGAGCAGGGTGGACGGGTGAATGGTGGGCGGGGTGGACGGGCTGAATGGTGGAGCGGGGTGGACGGGCTGAATGGTGGAGCAGGGTGGACGGGCTGAATGGTGGAGCAGGGTGGACGGGCTGAATGGTGGAGCAGGGTGGACGGGCTGAATGGTGGAGCGGGGTGGACGGGCTGAATGGTGGAGCGGGGTGGACGGGCTGAATGGTGGAGCAGGGTGGACGGGCTGAATGGTGGAGCGGGGTGGACGGGCTGAATGGTGGAGCGGGGTGGACGGGCTGAATGGTGGAGCGGGGTGGACGGGCTGAATGGTGGAGCAGGGTGGACGGGCTGAATGGTGGAGCAGGGTGGACGGGCTGAATGGTGGAGCAGGGTGGATAGCGGGACAGACTGGATAGGTTCAATGATGGAGCAGGCTGGATGGGCTTGATGGGCTGAATGGTCTACTCCATGACTCCATGTTCAAGATAGCTGCCAGGGTTGGGCTCTGTGCCTCCGGATTGCGCTCCACGGGAATCCCGCTGGTTCACACCGACTGAAACCGCGGACAGACTTCCCGACGGATAGGTAGCCTAGGAGCAAGCTGCGCAGGCGCGAAACTGAAGGAAGGGGCGGGGTCGGGAGAGCTAGTGACAGCTGGGGGGGCGGGCCGTGTGACGTCATTGGCGTAGCGCGAGGGTGATTTGAACAAATGCGCGTGCGCTTAAAGGAGCAGGCGAAGGGGCGCGGTCTGGAGACGAAAAGGGGGCGGGGGCTGGAGAAGAGGCGGGGTCTGGACTGCCGTTGGTCTGGACGGGAAGGAGGAAGCTGCCAGGTGGGCGAGGTCTGGTGCGAGAAGGGGCGGGGGTTTACGGGTAGAGGCGGGGTCTGGGCAAGGAGAGGGGTCAAGCGATGAGCCGACAAGTGGGCGGGGTCCTGGAGTGGGGCGTGGTCTGGACTGGGGTTCGGGCGGGGTCTGGAGTGGACGTGCTCCAGCGTGGGGGCGGGGTCTGGAGGGGACGTGGTGTGGCGTGGGGGCGGGGTTCTAATCGGAGATGGCGATCCCGGCAATGGGCGCATGCGCGTGGTCATGGTTGAGGGGGAGGGGGGGTTGGGGCAGGCTAACCGTCAGTGGGTGGTTCCTGTGGTGACAGTGAAGTGAGCGGCGGCAGCAGCAGCAGGGTTCCGAGCGCCTCCTGAGCCGCCCGTAGCCATGGAGCGCACAGCGCGGTTTAAATCCTAACGGGCCGCCCCGTACGCGCAGCCAAGCACAGCCAGGGGGGCAAAGGGGAAGGGAGGGGAGGTCGGTCGGTCTGACCTACCGACCGGGGCCAGCCAGCCAGCCAGCCAGCCGGGCGGGCGGCGTCACCGTCACCGCGGTCGCTGCTCTACAAGCCGTCGGTGTGGAGGCCGAGGGGGCGGACGAAGGGTTTTGGGGCCCAGCCATGGACGAGCACCCGGGAGCCGGGGTGTTCTTCGGCAATAACTCGGTGCTGAGCGGCGGCGGCGGCGGCGGCGGAGGAGGCGGCCCCGGCATCGGAGGCAGGAACCCGCAGCAGCCAGGGGCCGAGGGGGAAGCTCAGAGGCCGCAGTACAACATCCCGGGGATCCTGCACTTCCTGCAACACGAGTGGGCCCGCTTCGAGGTGGAGAGGACGCAGTGGGAGGTGGACAGAGCCGAGCTACAGGTAAATGTGAACCCACCCCCCCATCTCGGGTTAGGCCGCACTTCAGGCCTGGACCCTCGAGTATTGCCTGACCACCACCCCCCAAACCAGGGGTAAGGGCAAGCTAAAATGGCCGTCACTTCTCCCCTCCTGTCAGACAGGCTTGGGGTGAGGGGTGAATGCATGTTTTTCGTGTGTTTCCAATGCATTCTCCCTTTTGGCAGTGACATTTTAAACCGGAGAAATCCCCTGCATTACTTAGTGTCTGTGCAAGCATCACATCTAATAATAACTTTCTAGTGCTAAGCCACTTGTTGGGGGGGGGGGGATAGGGAATGTTAGCTGGCAAAGAACAAGGGAATGCTATTTGTTTGTGTCAAAGAACCAGTACGAGCACACTGGGCTGAATGGACTCCTATGCTGTGCTGTAAGGTTCTGTGAAATGCCAGAGATCTATGTATGATGGTGATCAAGATTGTCAGTAATCAGAGGCCATAGGTTTAGTTTTAGTCCAAGTTGTAAGTATGATTCCATTCTGACCTTTAGCTTAATAAATTAGTTTACAGTAACACTGCAGTGAAATTACTGTGAAAATCCCTGTGTTGCACACTCTGCTTTCTCATGGTCATGTGTAAAACTGTAGCATCTCACAGAACCATGCAAAAATCCATTGGTTCACAGTCACCTGTTTGGATACACTGAGGAAGAATTTAGCATGGGTGATGCACCTAACCAGCTCATCTTTCGGATTGTGGGAGAAAATCCTCATAGATATCGGAGAGCATGCAAGTTTCACACAGACACCCAAGTCGGGAATTGAACCCAGGCCCCTAGCCACTGTGCTGACCCGCATGGTTCTTTCAGAGAGCCAGTGTGAGCACAATGGGCCGAATGGACTCTTGCATGGTTCTGAGATGCTACAGTTTTATATATGACCATGGGAAGGTGGTCAGGATTGTCACTAACCAGAGACTTAGATTTAAGATTACTGGCAAAATAACTAGAGGAATGATTGCGATTTATTTTAACACGAGTTGTTATGATCTGGAAGGATAGGAGAAGCAGCTTTATTAGGAATGAGAATCAGAAAAATACTTTTGCATGGGAGTGCAGAACTGTAGAGATATGGGGCAAAGACCAGGACAGTAGAACTAACTGGATAGTTCTAACAAGGAAGAGAAAATCCAGCAAGATGTGTTGAATGATTCTGATGTGTTTGGAAAAATTGAATAATTGCCCTCTCCCCACCCAATCCAGTATCCTTTTCCATAATTGTTTCAGTCATTTAGGGTGCATGGGGTGATCTGAGTTAGTTGCATCTGCTCGAATGTTGATAGTTTTTGTGGAGCATTATAAAATGTCAGTGATTTAATTTGTTGGTAAAGAAGTGAGGAATTGGTATTCTAAACATTGGAGGAGGGGGCATCACTTGAGATTTAAATCTCATGGTTTGGCAATCTATGGTTGATGTTTTATGTGTTGTGTTATCAGTGAATCATTGCAACTAAAGGTTACACAATGACATTCCAGAGGAAGTAAAACAGTTCTGAATAGCTAGATGTGGTTGTAGTGGCTGTTGCTGTAGTGCAGAGGATTCCTGATGACTTTAGACAAATTAAGCATTCGGAGTTCCCAACCCTCAAAGTTGATTTTGAGATGTTTTTCATCAAGATATACCACAGGAAACATCTTTCTCTCAAATTGTCAAATTCATTTCATTTGGGTGATGATGTAACAGTTTACACACTTAGATGTGGGCTGAATCTTGCATATTTAACAGCAAAGCACAGTGCATAATATTTCTTGTTCAAAATAGCATTTTAACAACTTGCATTGTGCCTTTAATGTCACTTTTTTCCATGATGCTTCAAAAGGATATTTGAAAAAACTGACAAATTTGTAGAAAGGCTTGATGAGATTGTTGAATGCTCTAAGAAAGAGGACAGAACGATAAATGAAGAGCAAAAAAAATCTTTGCTCCGGTATTTCTGATTAGGACAGTCCCCAAAATTAGATCTTGGTTGCACACGTATCTTGTGAACTCTCCATCACTTGCGTATTATCAGGAAGTAACCATGGGATACTGTTGATGCAGTTGGTTCTATTAATATGCCTATTGCATTGTTTTCAGGATCCCACAGGATATGAGGCAATCCCAGCTATTCTAATTGTATAAATTAAAATAAAAATATAAGAAAAGCTTCATTTTACTTGACTTCATTTTACTTTTCTATAATCATATATGTAAAGTTTATAATATACCAAATAGGTCAATTTTGCTACTTCAATACTCAGCCTCTGAGCACTGTTGCTAACTGAGGTAAATTATTGATTTGCTTATCAATTCAAGAGCTGTTCTGGTTCAGTATTGATGCTTGGATTTCTGTAAGATAATTGTGCCCTGACTCATCAAAATGGGAAAAAATTCTGCACAGAACAACTGTTCGCATTTGTAAAGTATCTTTGACATAGTTAAACATCCACCTTGCAGCTTTATTAAGTAAAATATGACTTTGAATCACTTGGTCAAAGAAGGAGCAACCGAAAGGAGGAGTAAGAAAAGGAGTAGTTTGAAGTTTATCTATTGATGTCGCAAGTAGTTGCCATGCTCCGGCGCCTGGTCAGGTACACAGAATTTTTTTTAGCATGACCTAACCAGCATGTCTTAGACTGTGGGAGGAAACCGGAGCATGCGGAGGAAACCCATGCAGACACAGGGAGAACTTACAGACTCTGCACAGACAGTGACCCAAGCTGGGAATTGAACCTGAGTTCCTGGCGCTGTGAGGCAGCAGTGCTGACCACTGTGCCATCATAAGGGAATTCCAGACTTGAGGAACAATTGCCAATAACAATTTAAATTAGGGGATACTCAAGGCCTGTGTTGGAGTCTTTTTTGGGATGTGTTACTGACAAAGCCAGCATTTGGTACCTACCCCTTAATAGCTCTTAAATTGAGTTGGCTTGCTAAACCATTAGTTAGAAGTCATTTATTTTGCTGTGTATCTGGGTAAGGGCAATAGATTTCTTTCCCTAAATCCAGCTGGTTTTTCAGAAAGTTAATAGCTTCTTTGTCCTCATTCAAATTCCATGGTTGCAATGGGATTTGAACGTGCGTCCTGACAGACATCCTGGATCTCTGAGTTAGTAGTCCAGTGACATTATAAGCACGCCACCTTTCTGAAAGGTATGCTAATATCTCAGCAGGTTGTAGAAATGGGCAAATCCATGAATGAATTTTGAGGCAAGGATAAGAATTTTAAAATTGGGATATTGTTTATTTGGGAGCCTCTGTCGGTCAGTGTTCAGAACAGGCAGCAGAAGTTTGAGGGTGTTAAGTTTATAGGATTGAACAGTGGAGTCAGGAGTACATTTGGAAAGTCAAGAGTCAAGTTATCAGACATGAGGGTTTCAGCAGAGGTAAAGGTGGAATTATGCAGTGTTAGAGATGGAGAGAAGTGGAGATATGTGGCCTTGGTGATGGTACATATATTGGTTGCTAGCTCTCCTCACAGAATAGCAACATCTGAAGGGGGGGGATTATGTGATGTAAATGATAGGATGGCTATATTTTCATGAATTGTGATACTTATCCTTTTTACTTATCCTGATGCATGGCCCATAATTACCTAGTCGTGGTCTGTATACTCTGATATTTTCTCTGAAAATCAAAGTTAAGTTTGAATGATGGGAAGCCAAGCAAAATCAAAAAAATCTTCATTTAATCAAGGTCCTGCTGGTATAGGGCCTTGCTCACATTGGTCGTGTCGCTGTTGAGTGGGCTCATGCTCTGGTAATGTTATAAGCATTGAGATGATGGCTGATATTGAGAGTAAATTGGGTAGCACAGTGGTTAGCACTGCTGTTGATTGGCCATGCTAAAATTGCTCCTTAGAGATGTATAGGTTAGAGGGATTCGTGGGTAAATATGTAGGGAAATGGGGGTAGGGCCTGAGTGGGATTGTGGTCAGTGCAGACTTGATGGGCCAAATGGCCTCTTTCTGCACTATAGGTTTCTATGATTCTTAAAGTTGTGGATGATGATTTCAGCCATCAAAAGAAAATCATTGGCACTCATACCCAAAAGAAAGTGAATGAAGTGGAAGAAAGAATCCTGTCAACTGTGAGAGTAGTTTTCTGGGTGGAGGCTAGCAATTAGTCCTTGGAAATCCTGCTGCATGGTATGTCAGACATCCTGGCTAATTCACCACAGTGGGACTGGAGAAGGAGTATCCATGCAGCTAATCTCCTGAGGGCAGCGGAGGATAAATTCCTGGCTGAATTTGAGAACTGTCTGCCATGCTTTTGTAATCTCACTTTGAAGGCTGGGCAAATCAAGTTCAGAGAGGCATAATGTATCCAAGTCTTTGAGATCTGGGATTGGTTATATATCCTAACTACTGGTTTTGCATTGTCATGACCTTTGTTCATCGAGAAGGACTGGAGGTGGCAGATGTGATGGGACCTCACCACCTGCTGAGGCCTAGATTCCAGCCAGATTTACTGGGCGATAACACAGTGAAGGTGTAGAGATCTTGGTGAAACTGCATGGATCCTTAACGTTGCTGAACAATCCTGTCAAGGCTTTAGCCTTTTCAAGCTACATGGATGTCTATATAATCCTGCAGTTATCACTAATGCCAAACTTCTCCCCTTGTGATTGTAATCCTGATTTTGTGATATCTTTTATTGTGATGAATGTTTGATATGAGCTTGGAGATATGTCGCCTGTTATTCTTTGAAATCCAGGGATATACATTTATTTGTAGTGGAATGAGAGAGTCAAATATTTTACTGTTAAATCTTGGTCTTTCCATTTGGTACTGGGGGAGTGGGTACTTCTGGCCATATGTCACATTCAAATTCTTAGCTCTGGTGTTTGTAAAGTGGAGATATCTGGGTCTCCATCATTCTATTAGGGAGTGTGCTGGAATGGTTGTATGGCAACAGAATTGAGCAATATTGTAATCTTGGCATTTTAGAAGTTTATATTGTACCCTTTATTTTAACTGGGTAAATTAAAATACATAGCAGGATGGTGGGAAAATATGGTTATATGGTGGTAGTTATGTCCTTGTATGGTCATAATGGATGAACAAACCTCCCCCCCCCCCCCCGCCCTCCACTTGTTATTTTGAGGTTAAAGAATACTTGTTGATTTCCTATGAAAGCAGATGGATCATGCATCCCAAAAAAGTGAGTTATGTTGTGATTGACATTTCTAGCATATCTAGAATTGGGGGAAGTACTTACTAGTTCAGAGTCGGGTGTGGTCGAGGAATTCTTGGTTGTCTAGTCTTACCTGTATTTTGGTTTCCTACATCTTCCTTGGCTGCACAGAATGTGATGTTGGCTACTTGGTAGTTGAGCTCCTGGAATGTATAGAGAGCACATCATCCTGTTGGGAGGAGATCATTGTCCTTTCCTGTAATATTGTGACAGTAGATGTCTGGATGATTTCCTCCTGTTGCAAGGGTTTCCTTCATAGGATGGGAAATGGGTGCGATTCTGTTGATGAACTTGAGTGACCTTTCCATATGACTGTAAATAAGGAAGGTTTGCTTTGTTAGAAACCCAGGAATGGTTTGAATACTCCTAGCTTCAGCCCTTCTCAAAAGTATTGTTCTATGCTTATCTTGGCTATGATTACCTGCTCCTAGATCTTGTGGATAATATATAAGATGAGGGAGTAGTTTGTCCTCTCCTGAGATGTCCCATTTTTTGGGACTTCTGGACAGCTCTCTTGAGGTTTAGATTCTCTGAGGGGGCAGTATCCTTTGTCTACAGGGCCTGAGTATGAGCCTAGATTCTTAGGCTTTGCATTATACGAGGTTTTGAGGCTCTGATCCTGATCTCCTGCTTGCAAGATGGGTACACTGTTGAACCATATCTTGTGTCTGTGGACTTATCCTGGTGTTCCTTTCGCTCCCTGAAGTTTCTTTTTGTTATTTGGGGAAAGTGGGGTGCTGACATAGGCTCCGATGTTACTGATAATGAATTAAAATCGCACAAGGAAAATAGTCGATGAGTACTGGGATTTTGGCTGAAGTCCATTTTGCCGTTGTTGATGTAGTATGGTGACAGTGTTGTAGACCCAGTTGTGAGCATTCTGTATTTTGTTCTTTTATACCTGCACTCGAGGAGAGGAAGGTTTGAAGTTTCACATTTTTCTGTTTAAAATGCAAATTATACACTGACTTTGTGCTCCATTGCTGACACTGGTTTCAGTGTACTTTGTGCTTTCTCATAAATTTGTGAAAGTTGTAACTTCTGGCGTTGTCAGCTGAATACATGTACTTGTAACAGAGCCTGTTAGCAGCTGCAAGACAGCTAGTTACTGCAGAAGTACTACTGGAGAAACAGCAGAAACAAGATGCACTGAACGTGTATTGTGTCACAGCTCTATTCTTTATTCGTTACATTAAAAGGATTTACTTCCTGATGTCTGATTAACTTGGTATATTTAATGATTAGTTTTAATCAAGGCGCTTTATGCACTTTGGATCTTGACCCTATGTTAGCAGCAGCTTTGTTTTCTGGATAAGTGACGTTTCCATAGTCAAGTTTGTTCTTATGAAATGGCACATGTCATATGTGCAGAACATCTATTAGGGCATAGTGTATGTGGTGAGGCCATTCTCCTTTGAGGTATGCACTAGAAACAGTATGAAATGTCACCATACATTCTTGAATCTCTCTGAACCATTGATGAATTATTTTGTTCTGGATAAGCTACTAATTTGAGTTAGCTTCTGTTACTGAGAAGCACAAAAGGAACAGGAGATAGATTACAGAATTCACTTAACTTCATGCCATCTGTTCTCTTCAGTAATTTTGAGTCATGAGTTCATGTCAGAAAGCTATACATGAGAAATGAATCTCATTGAGTCCTTTATTAAGCTCCCAATCTGCAAAACAGCAGGGAAAAGTCAGAGACTGAAGAACGTGGGCTGCCACTACTGATAACTCGCTCACTAATACTTATAGATTATATAATTGCTCATGATCTAAAACTTAACAGTCCTTCATATCAATTATAAAGGATGACAAGTTTCAAATCAGGTGTCGACTCGGGTATCAGGTAAATCAGCAGATGCTGACTTTTAAAACTCAACTTGTAAATATAGGAAGCTGGAAAGTTTTGGAATAGGATGACTGAGCAGATGATGATGTTTTGAGGCTTGATTTCAAAGTACAAGTATAAAAATATGTAGATTATTGCATTTTGAGCATCAGAAGAATGAGAGGAACGCTCGAGAGCAGTGGCTCTGTAACAAGAGAGCTGAGAAAGGGGTGGGTAATGCTCCTATCAGCTGTGGACTCTAATCACAGAATTCTTTAAAAAATTATCTTGTCCTGGATTGTAAGGGAAGTACTGTGACCCTTGCTAGTTGGAGCAATATTAAAATTGTGGGCAAACTTGGGATTATTTGTTGAGGTATGATGTATAGTTTTATGATATTAAGTAACTGCTGAACAAAAATGCAAGAATAAAATTCTTCCTTTCTATTAGATTACAAGAAAGTAATTGAAGTTTAATTTCAAAGGTGATTTACTTGATTATTTGTCTGATTGTTCAATCAGTGAAAATGATAAATGGAATTGGCAAGATATCTTCAGCAATTTTTATTCTGCCAAAATTCATTACTACAATAGTGTTCTGTTTTTGTACAAGGAAATAATTTTTTATTGTACTGGAAATCACTGCATTTTAATTTGCACAGATCAAAATGTGATTCATAACCAAATTAACAAGGGATTGAAAATAATTTGAGTTTGGGTATCCTTTACTCCCTTGTCCCAAAAAGATGGTAATTGTGCACCTTGAGTTAGTACTAGAAACTTGCTTGAGAAATGAACCAAAGGTATGCCTCAACAGAAAAAATACTTTGAAGTACAATAGAGATATCTCAATGTGGAAAATGATTTCAGCCGGGACAACAGGCTGGGCGTGCAGCAGAGTAATGAGATGTCACTACACTCTCCAAATCCACAACGTCACTGTGAAAATCTAAATGTAAATCCTTCTACCAAGAGCATTTGTCCTCTGATCCCAGAAGTATCTGCAGTGTGCCACAAAAGATAAAAAAATGGAAAATAGAATTTGAGCACTGTAGGATAGTGTGGGAACAAGAGGTGATTTGATTGGCTCCCCAGGCCTTCTGTGAAACCTATAAGGAACTGCGTGGTATTGATTAAATTATATTTAGAAGCCTCACAACACCAGGTTAAAGTCCAGCAGATTTATTTGGCAGCACAAACTTTTGGAATCTCACTCCTTCATCAGGTGAAGCAGGACTTGTGTTCACAAACAGGGCATACAAAGACACAAACTCTATTTACAAGATAATGGTTGGAATGTGAGTTTTTACAGGTAATCAAGTCTTAAAGGTACAGACAATGTGAGTGGAGAGAGGGTTAAGCAGAGGGTAAAGAGATGTGTATTGTCTCCAGCCAGGACAGTTAGTGAGATTTTGCAAATCCAGGCAAGTTGTGGGCATTACAGAGTGTGTGACATGAATCTAAGACCCTGGTTGAGGCCGTCCTCGTGTGCGAAACTTGCCTATCAATTTCTACCCAGTGATTCTGCATTGTGTGTGTTGTGTCGATCGTGACTGCAATCTGGGGCATTCAGCCTCTGATCTTCGGGTAAGCGTTCTCCGAGATGGCCTTCACGACACACCACGGCGCAGAATCAGAGTAGAAACTGATAGCCAAGTTCCGTACACGTGAGGATAGCCTTAATCGGGATCTTAGGTTCGTGTCACACTATCTGTGACCTCCATGACTTGCTTGGGCTTATGAAATCTCACTAACTGTCCTGGCTGGAGAAAATACGCGTCTTTTAAACTTGTGCTTGGTCTCCTCTCCGCTCTCATTACAGGTAATCAAGTCTTAAAAGTACAGATAAAGACTCACATTCCAACCATTATCATGTAAACTGTTTTTGTCTGTATGTGCCCTGTTTGTGAACACACTCTCATTCACCTGTTGGAGTGAGACTCCAAAAGCCAAATCAGTCTGTTGGACTTTCACCTGGTGTTGAGACTTCTTACTATGCTTACCCCAGTCCAGCACCGGCATCTCCACATCTTGATTAAATTACCCATGTCAACAGAACCATTTTTATAAAGTTTACAGAATTGACCCTAAAATTGGAAATTGGTCCTTTGCAGCAGGATGAATTGGTGAAAAAGAAATATGAATAATGAATGTCCAACATACATAGTGATTCCTGATAGAACATGAATGAGCTACTTTTTCTTTTAAGAGCAAATATATGTACAGGTAGTCCTCAGACTTGCAAAACATTTAGTTCCTGAAAATCAAGTTGTAAGTTAAAACGTTTGTCTGAACCAATTTTCCCATTGGAACAATGATATAAATGAGGGATTGGTTCCTGAACAAGGCTGGAAATTACCCCTGGAGAGCTGTGTTGTAAAATGGTCTCGGCTCTTATCCTGTTAATTGCTGAGGCGACTATTGATACCTGCATGCTTCAGCACCAATTTCTTGATTAATGTAGATTAATTGATCGATCAATTGTCTATTTAACTTTGAATTTCTGACAGTCCTAGTAATACTAAATAGAAGATAAGTGTATAAATGCATTACAATTGTAGCGGTTGCGGGGAAAAAACTAACAGAATAAAACACTGATTTCCCATCTGATAAAGATAATTTGACCTTTCCAATTATATACATAGTACAACACAGAATGTCATTGTGCTGGTATGGCACTGTCAAGTCAAAACTGATGTAAAGTTGAAATGGGATGTCGATTTATAAATATTGTGAGTGCCATTTGTCGTAACTCAAATGTTATAAAATCAAACACTATAGTTTAGAATTGGATAGTAACTTGGAATACGCAGTGCTCTTCACTAGAAGGGAGTATTCACTTGGGAATACAAGACATAGAAGCAAGAGTG
This sequence comes from Sphyrna mokarran, assembly GCA_024679065.1. NCBI lineage: Eukaryota > Metazoa > Chordata > Chondrichthyes > Carcharhiniformes > Carcharhinidae > Sphyrna > Sphyrna mokarran. The sequence continues at coordinate 122,242,503 of JAGIQG010000005.1, read as the reverse complement.
AAACAAAAGCACACTATATAGCCAGTCGGATCTGCCCCATTATTCCATATGATCATGGTTAATCTTGAGCTTCAACTCCATTTTCCCACCCATATTCCTTAATTCCCTGAGACAAAAAGATCTGTCTGCCCCAGCCTTAAACAATGGAACATTTGCAGTCCTCTGGGGTAGAAAATTCCAAAGATTCATAGCCCATTGAGTAATTTCTTCTCCTCTCTCGTCTTAAATGATGGGTCCTAATTATTAAATCCTAAATGAAAAGACTTTCAGGCCATTGCTTGCTTAAGTCACATGTCTTTTAACAGGACTTATCAATGTCCTTGGTGTATGTGGAGTACTTGATAAATATTGTACTCGCATTGGAAAGTATTGGGTAGTTCAAGTCATAGATGTCTAAAGAGAAGATATATTCAATGTATTCTTGGAAAAATCATTAATGAGAAGTAATGTTGTTCAATATAATTTAGTAAATTGAATTTGGAGAGCAGTTAATGTAAATTCAGCTTCACATAGGGGCTTGACTGCATAGAAGCAATTACAATGTAAAACCTGGAGAAGGAAAAATGGCTAGAAACTGAAAAAGCTGTAAATTTGTATAAGTCATACAGTGGAATTCTATCATTTGTTTACGCAGTATGCTGTCTGTGTGGTTGCAGAGGTTCTGCTGAAACATTTCTGAACAATGTTCAGCTTCACGTAGGGGCTTGGATTGCATAAACACAATTTTCATGTGATCATTTTAAATTCATGCACCATTCCTCAGAAGGCTTGTATTGACCTGCAGGGGTTCAGTGTTAATTCACCAGAATGGTGACTAGGGCTTAGATGGTTAATTAAATAAGACCGTTTAAAAATGTGGCTTGCATTGCTATGAATATAGGAGAATAATGCTTATAGAAATTAGAAGCAGGAGTAGACAATTCAGCCCTTTGAGCCTGCTCTGCCATTCACTTTGATCATGGCTGATCATTGAATTCAGTATCTTGATCCCCACCCTCATCCCTTGATACCTTTAGCTGCCTGACCTACCGAGTATTTTAAGCATTTTTTTGTTTCACATTTCTAGTATTTTGCTTGTTGTGTGAGGGTTGATCTGTTTGTGTTTGTAATTAAAAAATTTGACAGGTTAGGTTCAAAGAATTTCTCCCCCTTGAGAGAATCTGGACTATGAGGGAATAACCTTGTAATTCAAGCTATCCATTTAGCACTGAATGCAAGAAAGACTTTTTCTCACAAAAATGTAGTGAAAATTTGTAACTCTCCCCAAAAGGTAAGGGTACCAAATGACATTGAGCAATATGTCAACCGAATCGAAGACAGTTGAAGTTGAAACCAAAACACAGAGCTGTGCTTTACTGAGAATTTATTGACTATGTTCAGTTACATTGATCTCCTTGCCCCAGGTGCCTCAACTGTCCCCATTTCTATGTAACTGAAGTACTGAATTAAACAATGCCCTTCACCTATGTGTCTAATCAATGGAATTGACATGTTAGGCGGTTCTCCTTTTTTTGAAACAAATTTTATAAGTCGAAATTTCACAAATCAGAGCAAGCAATGATTTTTCATACTTCATATAACGCATAATACGTAATCAAGACTATATCAAGTTCCTGTGTCAATGAAGTGTTGGAGAAATGTGTTTTTGACCTTATTTCATACCTTCAAGTCAACTGCTATAATTTCGCTAAAGCTTTTTGCTAACTGGGAACTCAACGGGGCTATGATGGGATCCTCTCTTTTTTTTTATATATGTATCACATTTCTCACTTTTATAAGAAATACATTCATCTACCATAATGCATAGTGACACAGTGGTTAGCATTATTCCCTCACAGCGCCAGGGATCCAAGTTTGATTCCTGGTTTCTCATGTGCAGAGCTTCATGTTCTCCCCATTTGCATGGGTTTCCTCTGGGTGCTCCGATTTCCTCCCATAGTTGGAAAGCCGTACTGGTTAGATCCATTGGCCATGCTAAATTCTCCCTCAGTGTACCTGTTCAGGTACAGTGATGACTTGTGGATTTTCACAGTAACTTCATTGCAGTGTTGATGTAAGCCTGTTTGTGACACACGTAAATAAATATCCTTTAGTAGCTGTTTTTTCCTTTGACAAATTATTTGGGCAAGCTATCAATGTATTTTATAACAAATTTCATTTTTCCTTCACTCCTGTCCTCTGATGTCATCACTTCTAACGTCATGATTAGAACAAAATAACATCTCGATTGTGTAAACCATAAATCTATAGATTCCTCAAAAATAATTTCCTTATGTTCCATATCTAAACTTATTTGAGCCCTTTTCATTAAATACTCAACATTGAGACTATTTCATTGGTGCTGATCAATTGGTTTATCCTGGCAATTTAATAGTAAATGATCACTGTTTAGTGATTCGTGTTGTTGTCCCCAAACATGAAGTACGCACAACTTTCATATACCTTAACATCAGACTTTACTATTTAGAGAATCCAAGTTATGCTTTAACCAATCCACACCACATACTGTGGACCTGCATCCAATGTCTAACACAGCTCAACTAATCCAGGATGACAAATATGTCTTGGGAGCAGTGAGACCTTTGGAAATGATTAGAAATTAAAGCATCATCATCAAATGCTGCAGTTCTAAATGCCAAAAACCTGGATGATGCTAATATGATGCAGACATAACAGCCTGTCCAGTCAAATCTGTTCAAGAAGTATGCAAATTGCAAGTGAAATCTCATTTGTTAAAAGTACTCAAAAATGGACACTTAGGATATATATTTCTCAGGAATCAAAGTATTTAATATGTGGAAAAGATGTATGTCTATCGTGGCTATCAGAGCAGTGATGCTTGAAATGTGCCAAAAATGATATTTGTAGAAAATGGACTCTTGCTTAACTGTCCATTCATGTGTAGGCATGAAATGTTTAATGTGGAGTAAGGCAGGAAGGCAGACCCTAATCACAATTCAATTACATTGATCTGTTTCAATATACCCTAACGACAAAAATCACAACTGCTTCCTTTCCTTTATCCTGCAAATACATGCAGCAACGGGGCATTGAGTTTAAAAATTGGCAGCTTTATAGAATCTTAGTTAGGCTGCACTTGGAATGTAGTGTTCAATTCTGGTCACCACATGACCAGAAGGGTGTGGAGGCTTTGGTGAGGGCACAAAAGACCTACCTAGTATGGAGGGCATCAGCTATGAGGACAGATTGGAGAAACTTGATTTGTTCTCACTGGAGCAATGGAGGTTGAGGGGAGACCTGGTAGAAACCTACAAGATTATGAGAGGCATGGACAGAGTGGATAATCAGAAGCATTTTCCCATGATGGAAGAGTCAGTTACTAGGTGGCATAGGTTTAAGGCGTGAGGGGCAAGGTTTAGAGGAGATGTACAAGGCAGATTTTTTTACAGAGTAGTGGATGCCTGGAATTCATTACCGGGGGAGGTAGTGGAAGTGGATATGGTAGTGACTTAAGGATTATCTTGATGAGTACATGAATAGAATGGGAATAGAGGGAAATGGTCCTCAGAAGGATAGGGGGTTTTAGTTAAGTCAGGCAGCATGGTCGGTGCAGGCCTGGAGGGCTGAAGGACCAGTTCCTGTGCTGTAATTTTCTTTGTCCATAGTGTATCCTGGTCAGCTTATATTCCGTTTTCATAGGATGAATCTGAATCAGACAAGAAGTGCAGAACTGCACCTTGAATGCAAAAGACTGAAGCATTGCTTAGCAGGGTCTCTGTTAGTCAGTGTGCTGTGCTTCTCTCGGATCCCTGTCTTCAGTTGATTCAATTGGGTAAAGTCAATGTTTTCAAACTGGAGTCACTACTGTTAGGGGCAAGTTTTTAAAGTTTCTTCATTTGCCATTATGTCTCAAATATTAAGAAAAGTCAGTTATTCTTCTAAAGCATTGGCTATAACAGGTCATTGAAACAGCTGACCGTATGCTAGCAGACAACAAAATGTATTTTGTTTAAAAGTACCCAATGTCTAGCTATGTAGACAAGCCTACCAGGATTTCCAAAATACTTTTGGAAACATTTTCAGGTTTTGCATCTGGATTGAGAAGGAAACTTAAATGTTCATTGCAATTGAAAGTGCACAATTTTGTCTGAGTCAACATTGTGATACTAAAACAATATTCTGCATTTATTTTGTAAAAATATACTAGAGATTATTGTGGAAGTGTGCATGTATTCTATCTAATATTGTATTATGTTGTAATATATGTTTAAACCGGGTTAGGACTTAGTTAATAGTAGGGTGTTGGGGAGAGTTACAGAACAAAGAGATCTCGAGGTACATGTTCATAACTCCTTGAAAGTGGAGTCACAGGTGGGCAGGGTGATGAAGAATGCATTCAGCATGCTTGCTTTCATCGGTCAGAACATTGAATACAGGAGTTGGGATGTCTTGTTGAAGTTGTACAAGACATCGGTAAGGCCACACTTGGAATATTATGTGCAGTTTTGGTCACCCTATTATAGAAAGGTTATTAGCCTAGAAAGAGTGCAGAAAAGATTTGCTAGGATGCTACCAGGACTTGATGGTTTGAATTATAAGGTGGGGCTAGATAGACTGGGACTATTTTCTCTGGAGCGTAGAAGGCTGAGGATTGACTTTACAGAGTTCACAAAATAATGAGGGGCGTAGATAGTCACTATCTTTTTCCAAAGGTAAGAGAGTCTAAAACTAGACAGCGTAGGTTTAAGGTGAGAGGGGAGAGATACATAAGGGTCACGAGAGGCAAAATTTTCAGAGGCTGGTGAGTGTCTGGAACAAGCTGCCAGAGGTAGTAGTAGAGGTGCATAATATTTTGAATTCTAAAAAGCATTTGGGTAGTTACATTTATGAGATGGGTATAGAAGGTTACGGGCTAAATACAGCATTTGGGATTAGCTTAGGGGTTTAAAAAAGGGCAGCATGGACAAGTTGGGCCAAAAGGCCCATTTCCAAGCTGTAAATTTCTATGATTCTGTCTTGCATTTTGGTTGTGTATATCTGTAGACCACTTCCTTGTTTGTAATTGGAGTATTTATGGGCCCCATTCCCAACCTGATCAGCTTTAACCATGTTTTGAGCTATCAAAAAGGAAAATATTTGAGAGCAAAGTGCTAGCTCAAAGAGACCGATTCAGGATTCCCACTCGAGGCAGCAGGTCAGTAACAGAATAAATCCGAGAAATGGTGAAACAGCTGGAAAAAGTACAAGTGGCAGAAACTGAATGACAATCAGCAGAATAGATAAGAAGGGAAAAGACAGACAAAAAGATTGAATAGGGAGGAAGCTGAATGACAGCAGAATGATTTTAAAAAAAAGCTCTAAAAGTAGAGGTGTGTGTACGTAATAGTTGTATATAAATAGTGTAATGCTAACTTAAGGAAAATGGGTAATAGATCTGCCTGTCTTGTTGGGAGAAGTTGGAAATACTTCACAGCAATAAAGCTTAAAAATATCATATCCCTCATTTATAATTGGTCTTAAGAAATGTGACAGATTGTATATTGCAAACATGGTCAGCATGTAGTTGCTAAAGAACAAATTTTGTGAGCTCATTCCTTTCCAGCCAAGGCTCTGCCATCCCATTTCTCTTGTCCTCATGTCATCTTGTAAGATTATTTTTACTTAATTATTGTCTACTGAGATTTTATTTCATTTTTATACAATTCACACACAAAATAAAAGATCATCATTGCAGCATTTGTGACAATTTTGAAATTCAAATACATCAGTCCTTGTGGATTGGTGTTGTGTATTTGTATGGAAAGGGGAGCATTAGCTTGAAGATTGATTTCCCCAAAATGCTTTGAGATGAATTGCAGATTTGGTTGTTGAATTTTATTCCTCGAATATACAGGAAGAGTTATCATAACTTTGATTTGCTTATTGCTGAAAATACTTTGAAGATTTTTCCAGAAAGCTGACTTTTTTTGTAAAATGAAAATTTTGCACAACTAATTTTCAAATCTTTTTCTCTTGGACTATTTGTCATCCTAAAAATGAGAATTTTTAAATCTTAATTGTCTGTCATTAGCAGCTGGGTTTTGTTCATTAGCTAGCTGTCCACTGCCGTTAACTTATGCATTGTTTCATTTTTATTTCATAAAAGACATCATGTAAAAGTTTGTTTTCATTACTTTTTAGGATCTTTTGGTTGCCAGGACACAGCTGTCGCTTCAAAGCCATTTAAAAATGGCTCAGTCAAGTTAACTTGATTCGAGGTGATACTGCCAAATTCTGTCAGATTTACTATTTGCAGCAGATGAGTTAATTAGCTTATCCATTTTTTATTTAAAGAATTTAAAAGCTTGTTAGCATCAACTTTCTTTCTTTATCCTATTACACTGGCAGAATGTTAGAATTTAACAATAAATTTGGCAGGGCCAAAATAATTCTTCAGCCAGGAGAACCTTTAACACCCATTATGATGAACATTGAATGGAAAACTACCATTAACCTCTGAATTGTGCTGGACTCCTGTTCAGGAAGCAGCAGTACTGTTGTTATGATTGTCCCAAGCCTGGGTTCTTATCCTTGATTGTTATTCAGTGGATCCTATTGCATGGTTGCCATATATTCTGCCAGCACTTGTCCAGTATTTTGAATGAAGCAGAAGATAGTGGGAACATTATCCTCATATGTGTCCTAAGCAACTCAATAGGAACCTCTATCCTTACATTGTTAGAAATTTAAAGGGTGAAATGATATTTTGGAGGTAGAGATGAAACTCAAAATTAAGTTGTAATTCATTGAAGTTGAGACCATCTCTACCATTTAGCTACTGATTTGTACAAGTCTGTGAATCCCAACTCTCCAGTTCAAGGAGAGTTCTGTGTGTACATGTGTAAAGCATGAACAGCCTTCCCCTCAGTGTTGGATGTATGAGCTGTAGATGGGAGTTTACACACTCAAAACAATTAAAATAACTCCTACGTAATTTGTGTTCTGTTATATTCCATGCCAAAATGGTTTTAAGACCTTCTAGGAAGTCTTCTATCACTGTTCTGAAAACAAGTTGGTGCCTGACCCTGTCTTACTGCCACCTTTGCATCACAAGTGGAAACTATTCATACTGTCCTTTTGCACTTCTGAAATATTTATTGTTTTTCCGTGATTGCTTTTTTATTTTTTAAATGTTTTATACTGTATAAACAGCACCATATTTTCATTTTGGCTATTGCTTCTGCACTCCTAAATCAACTAATGTACTGGTTGGATAACATTTTTTCTCTGTTTACCTTCTCATTCTTTCTTAATTTTGAAAATGTCTATTAGATCCCTTTAACTTTGTTACAGTAAAGAGAAACCTCAAATTTTCAATCATTCCTCAAAGTTATAACTTCTATTCCTGGTATAATTTTCTGTTTCCAATGTTTAATTACAGTGCACAACGGGTAATGTACAGCATGTCACTGTCTTTTAAATAATGAGTTTAACTGAGAGCCCCCGCCGCCCTTAGATGGATCCTGTGGCACCATTCAAAGAAAAGGAGAGTTCTTTCCAACATCCTATCTAATATTTATCCCTTGAACAGTATTGAAAACGAATTTTAAGTTATCTCCTTGCTGTTCAGGGACCTTACCGTGCACAGATTGACTGTCACATTTTCCTACATTGCAACTTTAACTCCATTTCGAAGTGCTTTGGGGTAATGAAAGATGTGATAAATAAAATTCTTTAATCTCTTTGTAAGAGCTTTCTCTGTCGTGCTCTCACACACTTCTACTTTTTCTCATAGGTAAGAGCAAGTCCAGTACTGCAAGTAATACTTCCACACTGTTTTAACTAATGCCTAACACGAACTCTGCATCATTTAGTTTATTTTCAATGTAGCTATAGCTAAAACCTAGTACTATATTTGTTTTTTCTGCCTTTTTTAGTCTTAAAAAGATTTGCAGATCTCTATTCCCAAGTTTTTCAATTCCTCTAAAATCTTTATCATTCAGGTTAGATTTGCCTTTTATATTCCAATGTGATTTTGCTACCAGGTATCCTTAGATTTATTACGAATGCCAATTTGAAGGCACATAAGCAACAGTCTCGCACTATTCTTGTAAGAATCCCACCATTTTTCGGTTATTTTTCGATGCTTGACAGATTTTTTTAGCTTGCCACACTGCAGAGAGTAAGTGTACTTATTATTGTGCTAAATAGGCTTACGTTAATATTGCAATGAAATTACTGTGAAAAACCTTTGAGGTAGACAAAACAACATGGCATACAATATTTTTCCCCAAATGATAATGCAGCTCCTTTTCCTGGTCAACATTGGTAATGAGTCGTCCCTGCGTCATCTTTGTGCAGAGTTGTTAGACATAAAATGGGGGTACTGAACCAGAGCGAACTATATCCTGAAGGGGAGAAATATTCAGAGGGAGATGAATGCAAGTTTGTGGGAAAGGAGGATGGTGGGATTAGTTTTGAATTATTTCACCCGATAAAGTCAAGATTTGCTGAATAGTTTCCTTCTGTGCTGTAACCCTCTTTGGTTCCCTATGATAAAATTATGACCTATTTACTGATGCCTTGTTTAGAATTGTTTTTTTAAATTGTCCAGAAATTCTACCATTTCAAATGGAGTTGATAATGTGAAAGAGTTGGTTTTACAACAGTCTATAGCATGAATAGCAGCATAAGTGAAATATTGCAATATAGCTGATATTGTGTAAACTAACACACCCACTCTATGTAACTATGCAGTTCCCTCCTTGAAGGTGTGCCTTCTGTGAGTGCTTGAACAAACAGACTTAGACTTGTGAAACAACTGACAACATTCTCTCCACTTCCTTCTCTCTGAATGCCTTCTCCATTAGATAATAAGAATACTATGTACGTATCTGAAAAGTTACAAAAGTCTGCATAAGTAGCTTCAACATTTACAAGTTAAAAGTAAAATAAGCTCTAATAAATGAAGGGGAAGCACAACTGTTTCCAGAAGAGTGGAGAGCTGCCTCTTAAAATGTACTTTCCTAAATATCTTAATGTATTGTGGCCTGAATTGCAATGGAAAAACAGGTAACCTGCATTGTTTTGTTGACTAGATAGGCTGACTGCTTACACAATGTGAAACTTCAGCAAACTAGGGAGCTTGACAATCTGGGAATTTGGGCTGTTGGGGTTATGTTTGTTATGGGCAAGTAGAATAGAACCTAATGTTTAAGCTCTTGGTTTCATTGCACTTGCTGAGAATGGGATACCAGAAGGGAGAAGCTGTCTGGTGATCAGGCTAGCTGAAAACTGAGTAGCTGGCTAGATATTGCAATAGAGTTCAGGTTCTGTGGACATTGGTTTCTCTGAGAAGCAGGAGATACTAAAAGAGCTGATAAAAAGGCAGCAGCAGGGAACCTACAAAAGGTTTTTAAATGGGAAATACTGTGTTAATAATGGGATTTATTTTATCCTTAGTTTCTGGATTTTCTCCTTGCTGTGTTTGTTAACTTAAGAATTTCTTTTAAAAATATATCATTCTCAAAATAGAGTCTATGGCTGTATAATGGAAAAGTGGTTTCTACATTTGCGTTTGTTGTTTAAATATACAGAAATTCAGATATACCAGTGGTATATTGGTTTGTTTTGGGGCATACAGTCCTCAAGTGCAAAAGTAATTTGCATGTGTTTGATGACTAATAACATGACAGCTGAGGACAGCCCTGACTTTAAAACAGAATTTGACATCCACTACAATGTGGTTGCTGGTATTATTTTTGGATATTCCCTCCGAAAAGACTGCCATCTGAAAGGTGAGATTGAGTTCAACAAAATAAAAGCCACTTTTATTTCCCCTTCACCATATGCCTTTTGAAAGGAAAACTGCCTCCAGTCCCTTCAATAGGATTGGAGGCAGCATTTCTTTCCTTTCCTGATGTGTGTTTCTTGAGAGAGAGACTAGCTGCAAGTAGCAGCTTTCAGAAAAGAGATCTTGACTGCTGAAAAAAGGATGTACTCCATTTTTAGAGTCTGGAGAACGAGGTTTGCATGGAAATTTTTGAAACCTAGTTTCTCTAATATTTTAGGTCCCAGTGCAAGATCCTTTTGTCTCCTGAAATGCAGTCCTTCCAGCCTATCTCTTCCTCCACCAAGCTTATTATCGCAGGTTAGAAAATCAGTTATAAAAGCCCATAAATGGTACATTGGAAGTTAGTATGGTAAAAGCTGACTTGCCTTTGTTTTTTATATTGTTAGACGTTCTCTGTTTCATTTACAACCTCTTAGAGATTGCCAGTGTGAATCTCCATCCTCCTCTGCATTATAGCACATTGCTATTCATCCAAGCCAGCTTTCTGTAGAAATTGCTAACTGTTGATCTGATGAGATTAGTGCTACTGAAATCAGTTGTTTCAGATATTAGTCCACTGTGTTAAATGTACTACTTGTTTCATAAACAATCTACAGATACTAGTTTGGATCAGCATTATTTGGCATCAAATAATTTCATCACATTAGAAAATGTAGTACAGTGGACTAACATGAATCTGGTTGGGTAAAACATTTAGAGGAGCATATGTATATTGGGAAACAGGTTCCCATTTTAAGACTGCTCGTAATTGGAATTTCTAAATAAACTTGAGAACAGAGCATTATTTTAAAAACAAATGTGCTTAACAACTAAAGGAAAATTGGCATAGCTGAGTGAGATTTTCCTGTTTCAGATGCACAGTAACCATTAATCTTCCTGTCAAAGTAGTAGAATGGCTTGAAGAGGAAATCCTGTACTCTGCCAGATTTTTGAGAGGAGGGAAGGAAGGAAGACAAATCAAGAGATGTTGGAAGAGAAAAAGTAGGTTTGAAAGTAGGAGTTTTAGAAGTGGTGTTCTGGGCCAGGAGCCTCCAATCTGTACTGGGGACTTTGGGCACATAAAAGCTGCTTCTGGCCAGAAAGTAGATTGAGCATTGGAAAGTCAGGTAGGCTGGGATGTCCAATTGCAAACGTTGGTTGGTGGTTTCAGGGACAAGCATACAGCAGAGTCAAACAAGTGGGAATAACAGGGCTAAGGGTGCTCTAATTGGAAAGTGATTTAAGATTAATTAGAGATTTGCGAAAAATGGTGAATGGAGTAAATAGGGAAATCATAGATCATAGGACCCTGAAATGCAGAAAGAGGCCCTTTGGCCCATCAAGGCTGCACCAAACACAATTCCAGCCAGGCCCTATCCTCATATCTCTATCCATTATATCCACTAATCCCTCTAACCTATGCATTCTTGGACACTAAGGGGCAATTTCTTAGCATGGCCAATCAATCTAACCCACACATCTTTGGACTGTGGGAGGAAACCGGAGTACCCGGAGGAAACCCACGCAGACATAAGGAGAATGTGCAACTCCGCACAGACAGCCGGGAATTGAACCCAGGAACCTGGAGGCCTGAAGCAGCAGTGCTAACTACTGTGCTGCCTGGAAATGGCAAAATGTAGCATATGTCATTGTATATACAGTGTGTTAACCCCATTGGAATCTGAACAAATGAGTGGTTAGTCACTTTGTAGAACTTGAATATTCCTGAAAAGAGACATATTGATGAAGTTTTTCATCTTGTACTCATCAGGTCAAACTAAGAATGCAAAATCTCAAATGATCACAGCAATTTATATTACAGGAGAAAAGGAATGTAGTCGGTTGACAATATAACCAAGATTGTGGCATTAACATGGTGAAAGCAACTGGGAGCTATGGGCTCCTTATGCTTATGAGTAATTTGAAAAAGTTATGAGGCTTGAACATCCTCTTACTTTGTCGAGGTCAGGTTCCTGCGTACAAATGTATGCCACTTCTCACAACATAAATGAGCCATGTTACAAGCTCAACCAATCATAAATTGGTTGTTAGTGTAACCGTTAGCATACTCAGGATTGTTCAAGAGCTGTTTAATGATAGAACCACATCCAGTAGTACACTTGTTAGTTTTGCAAGTGCGGGCTGGCTGTATGTTGACTATTTCAAGAAACCTGCGGAATGTGTATGGCAATATGCCTCAGTGATTGGCTGATCGAATTAAACAGCTCTAATAACTATACTAAGCATCAATTTAAGTTAATCAGTCAAGTTTGCACTCTGGCACGTACATGCTTGCTAAAAGTGAAATACATTTATATACAAAACCCTTGTATACAGAGGAGTTTTTTGAAAGCAAAAGAAAAGTGTTCAAACCTTCTGCCTCTTTTTTTTGAATTCCCAGAAATGTGGGGAGTCCATCATGCCCTATTCTGTTCTTTAGGGCAATACCTTGGCCAAGTTTGACTTGCCAACCAATCAACATTCCTTTTCCCTTGTATAAGTTGTTGTGATCCTTTAAAACTTAGCTTGTTTATCCTGAAATATGCAAGATAAAAAACTTTAGCAATTTGTCTCTTTTTGGCAACATTGCGTGAACAATGAAAAGATAGATAGGTGGGACTGATGTATTCTTAGGAAATGGTCTTTGAGTGGTGGATTGTTTACACATCTGGGTACACAATTGCAATTTATTCAAACCTTCACATTTCATTGCCAAACCAAGGAGAATTGTAAAATTGTTTATCTGAGAAGCATTTTTTAATTGATTCGATTATTTTGTTTCTTGGGAAATAGCCTTTAGGATTTCTGATTTGTGTTGCCTGAGCTGAAAGTGTACCTCTTAATATTATAACATTTTCCGTGTATCTTATTTTCTAAGGTTGAAATACTCAAGAAGTGAGACATTTTGTGCTTGGAATCAGGCTATTACTGCATGACAGAATTATTTTGATAAATGGAGGGGGAATTCTACACAAGTAGGGTATCACCATATGCCTCGCGCTACCGGATAACTCTGGGGTGAAATATCAATTGCAGTTTCAAGCTCAAACTGTTGAGTGAGGCTGAAGTCTCATGAAGCTATTCTAACGTGTGTAGGTAAGCATCACTATATTGTTCAAAATGCTTATCCAATACTTCAGGTGATAACAACATAGTTTAAAAATTATTTGGAGCATGTTAAAGGTAGAACACAACACGTGCATAAATAATGATCAAAAATTAGATTTTAAGTAATGTTAACAGCAGCAATTTCTGTTGCAATTATTCATGGTGAGCAAGTTAAGCCGTCGCTAATTTATAAAATGTTGTAAAAGATTATGGATGCTGTGCGCATAATGCTGATCTAATATACTAAGTAGAAATGACGCTTTATCTAAAAAGGTGGTGACAAAATATTTGTTAATATCAATTTTATTCAGTGCTGCAACAAGATTTTTGGCTCTAGTGTGAATTTATTGATAAGCTATTAACGTGCAGATGGTTCTATAATGTTGAATAATCACTAAGCATATCAACACCTTTTTTGAGAGTTAAATTTTTTGTTTCACGTGGAGTTGAGCATTGAATCAGTGCTAATGCTTCAGTACAGTTCTTGATGTATCCTCCAAGTTCTGTCATGATCACATGCAAACTGATGGGCACTATTGGACATACTGACTTAGTAAAATCGAAGAATATTCTATTTTACTGCAAACATTTGGCAGTTTTGTGAGCATGTCAGAAATTGATAGTTGTTTTCTGCTAGATTAGACTCATTGGTTGAAGCAAAATGGACAAATGGCGACAGGCTTAGTTTTATAGGTGTTGATCTTCCTAAAATTAGTTTTGATGACTGACAAGTTATTGGAATATGTATAGTAAATTTGATTTGATTTATTTGTGTCACATGTATTAGAATACAGTGGAAAAACATTGTTTCTTGCAAGCCATACAAAACATGCATTCCATAAAGGAGGAGAGGAGAAGGTTCAGGATGTAGTGTTACAGTCATAGCTAAGATGTACAGAAAGATCAACTTAAATATTAGGTAGGTCCATTCAAAAGTCTGACGGCAGCAATGAAGAAGCTGTTCTTGAGTCGGTTGGTACGTGATCTCAGACTTTTGTACCTTTTCCTGATGGAAGAAGGTGGATGGACTATCCTTTACTGTCAGTACATTGTAGTTTCAAATGCTTATTGTTAATTAATCCTATTTTCAATTAAGTGAGAGGCCAATGCAAAAGCAGGCATCCACAAGATTAGAGAATCTTTAAAATCAATTTATTTTTAATAAATTTATATTTCTATTCCGTAATGGGTATGAAGAAAATAGACCATTTAACAACAACTACATAAACCTGTATAAAGTTTTGGAATAAAATGTGTGCTCCATAAGAGGCTACATCTATGCAGTTTTGAACAAAATGGATCAGATGAATTGTCATGATTATTGGTTTTCAATTGCTATAGCTCAGCAAATTTTTGAGCTTTTGGTTACTGATAATTCAAAATCCAATTTTTTGGACCTTTGCAAACGCGTTTTTGTGTACAGTATATTCGATCAGTAAAATTTTCATTTAAAACTTTGCACTTTTTCTCAGTTTCCAGTGGTGAGACGTGAATGCTTTCACATTATCAACAATTAGACAGTGTAATTTGTATATTTCACTGGATAGCATCAGTACTTGGCAAGCCACTAGGAGGCATGTTTGAACTTTGTCATATTCTGTCTCCCAGTTTTTTGGCAGTTATGAATAAGATGATGCTCTATACACCAGTTGCCTACTGTAGAAGCCTACAAGCTGTGCTGTCACTTAGTGCCTAAAAATAGGTACTTAAACTTTAGCAAATACCACACAAATATTGAACTGTTGCTTTGTTGCATATTAATGTCTGTCAGTCAGTCTGTCTCTCGCCAAAAGCTCAGGAAGCATCTAATAGGTTGAAATGAGCGACACAGTGACAGTGGTTAGAACTGCTTCACAGCAGGGACCTGGATTTGATTCCAGGCTTGAGTCACTGTCTGTGTGGAGTTTGCACGTTCTCCTCATGTCTGTGTGGGTTTCCTCCGGATGCTGCGGCTTCCTCCCACAGTCGAAAGATGTGCGGGTTAGATTGGCCATGCTAAGAAATTGCCCCTTAGTGTCCAAGGATGCATAGGTTCAAGGGATTAGTGTATATAATGTATAGAGATAGGGCCTGGGTGGGATTGTAGTTGGTGCAGACTCATTGGGCCAAATGGCCTCTTTCAGGGTTTCTACGATTCTATGAAACAGCCTGAATCCATCAGAAAATACTTAACCACTTCTCGTTTTCTGAACCTATTTCAAAGTTCTTGAGGCCCTATTATTATTTTCTCATTTACCTCCCAATACTCTATAATAGCATTTTATTTCCTTATTATTCATTACCCAATGAAACCTACATTTAGTAATGAGTTTGCATCTGATAACTTTCTTTGATTCAGAAGCTTAATACAAACTGATTATGTATCCAAAAAAAATCAAGCAAGTTGTGAGCTACACTAATTAAACTTTGAGGATTTAGATATTGCTGACAAAGTTGGTGTTTATTCTCCATCTCACTTAGCCAGTAGTAGTTGATACAACTGTTGATGTTAGAAAGTAGAAATATTGCCATGGGTTAGGGTGATATTATGTAAGAATGACAGGTTTCCCTTCCTACAGAACAATAGCAAACAAGTTTGGTATTTACAATATGTGTCACTGTTACTTTTGTTGATGCTATCATTTCATTTCAAGATTTTTTAAAATTATAATTGACTCAGTTTTTGAACTGCCATGTAGGGAGAGTTTGGAGCAGTTTTCCAGATGTTTAATTGGATAACCAAAACACAGCACTACCTTTTAACATAATCTGGAATAATGGCACAAAAAATGTAATACAGACAAGTAGAATATAGTGCCCATAGGAAGAAAAGGATGATCCAACTCCTCAATCAACATTGTTGAAATAACTAAAAATCAATGAGATGCCAAGGACTTTAGTAATTCTTGTTAAAATCAATGCAAAGCATATAGAATACTGAATTATGTGGCAGTGTAAGAGGAAATCATTCTCAAAACAGGTTAGCACCTACGCAGAACAGTCATTGAATTCATATCATTTTGAGTCAGAAGTGCAAGGGATGTTCAAACCCATAAGATATAAGAACCATTCGGCTCATTAAATTTATTACGCCATTAAGTGTGACTCATCTGATATGATCATCTTTAAGTCCCATTTTCCCACCTTATTTCCATAACCCATGATTTCCCTACTGATTTAAAAATCTGGCTATCTCAGCCTTGAGGATGGTTCAAGAAAAAGCTTAGCCTCAGGTGAGGGAAGGCTGGGGAAATGTTGTGAACTGAAGTAGCTGAGAATGACCAATGTACAGGTCTTAAGATAGCAATTACTAAAGTTAAAGTAAATTCAGATGTCTAGTTGAATTGCCATATGGGTATATAGAGTAGTAAGATGCTTGATTCTTACATGCTTTATTTCACACTTCTGTAGACCAGTTTAGGATCAGTAATTGCTAGTTCAATATTAGTGCTTTCTATTAACAATTTTCACATCTCTACCAGAGGAATTGTAGGAACATGGTGAGGAGTCAAGTATCTAGTGAAGATATGGAATGTATTTTTAGATAAAGAACACTTGAGAAATTAACAGACCCTGATGGCGTACAGCATGGTATTTTAAGAGATTACTGTGGAGATAATGAATTCAATCCATTTAAATTTTCTTGTTCCTTAGATTTTAGAAAGGCCCCTTTGCTTTGAAAGGTAACAAATGTAACTCAATTCTTTGAGAAAGCATTTCATTGATAACTCAACAGGGAAAAAAGAAAGTCACTGATACCAAGTTTTTACTAATCTCATATAGGCAGTATGTACTAGGGAATGGACCCATAGATCTCAATCCATCACTCAGAAAATTAGAAGTAAATAATTCAACACTAATGAGTATTATGTCTACAGTTCCTGTGGAAATAATAGATCTATAATCCAGAGTACAAATTAAATCCTAGGTTAAATCCTGTGTTCACAACATGGAATTTTAATGGTCTTTTGATGATTATCATAGAATCCTTCAGCGCAGGAAGAGGCCATTTGGTCCATTGACCCTGTGACAACAATCCTACTCAGACCTTATCCCCGTAATTCTATGTATTTATTCTGATAATCTTTCTGACACTAAGGAATAATTTAGCATGGCCAATCAACATAATCTGCACATTTTTGGACTATGGAAGGAAACAGGAACATCGGGGGGGGAAATACATAAACTATGTGAATTGTAAAAGTTGAGTTGCAGTGGATATGCAAGATTTCCTTTTCCTTCTGAGAAAGTAGAGGTGTTAGCGGGCTTTCTTAACTATAGCTTCAATGTGGAGTGACCAGGACAGATCGTTGGTGATCTGGACACTTAGACATTTGAAGCTCTGGACCTTTTCCATTTCATCATCGTTGATGTAGACGGGCATGAGCTCCATTACGTTTCCTGAAGTCACTGACTGTCTCCTTATCACTGGCATTGAGGGAAACATTATTGTCGTTGCACTATTTCATCAGATTTCCTGCATCTTCGCTGTATTCTCTCATTGTTTGAGATCTGACCCATTATGGTTGTGTCATCAGCAAATTTTAAAAACTTGGTTATGCAATCACAGGTGAATACAAAAGATAATAAGGAGCTGAGGATGCAGCCATGTGGGGCACCACTGTTGAGGATGATCGCAGAGGAGGTATTGATGCCTATCCTTACTGATTAGTCTGTGGATTATAGAACATAGAACATTACAGCGCAGAACAGGCCCTTCGGCCTTCGATGTTGCGCCGACCAATTATGAAAAAAGCAATGACCTTCCAAACTAAACCATTCCCTTCTCTTCCATAAACTTATCAACTAACCTCTTAAACGCCACCAAACTTGGCGCATCTACAACTGCCGCAGGCAGGGCATTCCACTCCCTAACCACCCTCTGGGTAAAGAACCTACCTCTGATATCCGTCCTATAACTATCACCCCTTAATTTAAAGCTGTGTCCCCTCGTGCTAGCTTTCTCCATCCTAGGAAAAAGGCTATCACTGTCCACCCTATCTAAACCTCTAGTCATCTTATATGTTTCGATAAGGTCCCCTCTTAGCCGCCTCCTTTCTAACGAAAACAACCTCAAATCCCTCAGCCTCTCTTCATAAGACCTGCCCTCCATACCAGGCAACATCCTGGTAAACCTCCTCTGTACCCTCTCCAATGCCTCCACATCTTTCTTATAATGTGGGACCAGAACTGCACACAATACTCCAAGTGCGGCCGCACTAGAGTTTTGTACAGTTGCAACATGACGTTGCGGCTCCGAAATTCAATCCCCCTACCAATAAAAGCTAAGACTCCATATGCCTTCTTAACAACCTTATCGACTTGACTGCCTACTTTCAGGGATCTATGCACACATACACCAAGATCCCTCTGTTCATCAACACTATTAAGAGTCCTACCATTAGCCCTATACTCTACACATTTATTATTCCTGCCAAAGTGCATTACCTCACACTTTTCCACATTAAACTCCATTTGCCACCTCTCGGCCCAGCTCTGCAACTTGTCCAAGTCTCTCTGCAAACTATAACACCCCTCTTCACTATCTACCACTCCACCGACTTTAGTGTCATCTGCAAATTTACTAATCCATCCTTCAATACCCTCATCCAGATCATTTATAAAAATTACAAACAGCAGGGGCCCCAAAACAGACCCCTGAGGTACACCACTTGTCACCGAACTCCACGATGAATATCTCCCATCAACCACCACCCTCTGTCTTCTATCTGCTAGCCAATTCCTAACCCAATTAGCTAAATCACCCTCTATCCCATACATCTGCATTTTCTGCAGAAGCCTTCCATGGGCCACCTTATCAAACGCCTTACTAAAGTCCATATATACCACATCAACTGCCTTACCCCCATCCACCTCTTTGGTCACTTTTTCAAAAAACTCAATAAGGTTAGTAAGGCACGACCTACCCTTCACAAAACCATGCTGACTATCCCCAATCAATTCATTTCTCTCTAAATAACTATAAATCCTATCCCTAATAATTCTCTCCAATACTTTACCCACAACAGAAGTAAGACTCACTGGCCTATAATTCCCTGGAAAGTCTCTCTTCCCCTTCTTGAACAATGGGACCACATTCGCTATCCTCCAGTCTTCCGGAACTACACCCGTAACCAACGACGACCTGAAGATCAGAGCCAGAGCTCTGCAATCGCCTCTCTTGCCTCCCAGAGAATCCTAGGGTAAATCCCGTCCGGCCCAGGGGACTTATCCAACTTCAAACCCTCAAGAATATCTAGCACATCCTCCCTATCTACTTCAATACTTTCCAGTTTGCAACTCTGTACCTCAGTGTTCTCCACAACTACATTTACATCTCCCTGCGTGAATACCGAAGAGAAATATTTATTCAGTGCCTCTCCAATCTCTTCAGGCTCCACGCACAACTTCCCACTGCTGTCTATGACTGGCCCTAATCTTGCCCTAACCAATCTTCTATTCTTAACATATCTAAAGAAAGCTTTAGGATTCTCCTTAATCCTATCAGCCAAAGTCTTCTCGTGTCCCCTCTTAGCTCTCCTCAATTCACTCTTTAGCTCCCTCCTGGCTAATCTATAGCTATCCATTGCACTAACTGAGCCTTCAAGCCTCATCCTGACATAAGCCTCCTTTTTCCTTTTAACCAGCGAATTAACTTTTTTCGTACACCAAGGTTCTCTTACTCGACCATTTCCTCCTTGCCTGACAGGGACATACTTATCAAGGACTCGCAGCAGCTGCTCCTTGAATAAGCTCCACATTCCAGATGTTCCCAGTCCCTGTAGTTTCCTAGTCCAATCTATGCACCCTAATTCTCTCCTGATGGCCTCATAATTACCCTTCCCCCAGCTATAACTACTGCCCCCAGCTTCATGCCTATCCCTATCCATCACTAAGGTGAACGTAACCGAATTGTGGTCACTATCACCAAAATGTTCACCAACTTCCAAGCCTAACACCTGGTCTGGCTCATTGGATTTGGTGCTGGGCAATGTAGCCTCACCTCTAGTTGGCCTATCTACATACTGAGTCAAAAAACCTTCCTGCACACTTTGTACAAAAACTGATTAGGAAGTCTAAGATCTAGTCACAGCAAGAGCAGCTAAGCCCTAAGCCGAGGAGTTTGGATTTGAATTTTGTTGGGATAATGATGTTGAAGGCTAAGCTATAGTCAATGAATAGGAATCTGACATGTCCATTTTTATCCAGGTGTTCCACGGTCGAATGTAGAGCTGGGCAGATGCCCTCTGCTGTGAAGTTGTTGCAGCAATAGGCGAACTGTAGTGAATCCAGGTAATCAGGGAGACCGGAATTGATCTGTGCTTTGATTGACCTTTCGAAGCACTTCATTACAATGGATGTCGGAGCCACCAGGCTGCGGTCATTAAGGCATGCTGCCTTGCTTCCCTTTGGTACAGGGATGATGGTTATTGTCTTAAAGCAAGTAGGGACCTCAGATCAGTGTAAAGGAGAGCTTAAAGATGCCTGTGAATACCTCCACCAACTGGTCCATATGTGATCTGAGTGCTCATCTGAATCTGTTGCTTTTTGTGGGTTAACTTTCAAGGCCAGTTTGACATCTGAACCTGCTTTATGCATGCAAGTTATTGAGAATAGAGCTATGTAATTGATGGTATTGAATGGCATAGTAGGGTACCCTCATCTTTGTTTATATTGGCTCAGAATACCTCTCCTATATTTTCCTTTGTATCTCACGTTTTCCCCCTCATTTCTGATGTACCAGTCTGAAACTTTCACCAGTTTTTCTAATTTTGTTAATCCCAATTTATTTCACACGTTGTTGAACTAGTGATATAACCTCACTCATTTCAGTCACTTGTGACCTTTTTAATACCTGTTGCTTTCAATATTTGCTACCATTTAAATTTTGTCATGGAGTGATTGATATTTTGCTGATGCTGCAAATTTCAATTTTTGAGTTATTGTCACATTATTAGAATACAGTGAAATGTATTGCGTGCTACATGAACAAAACATACTGTTCATAGAGTACATAGGAGAGAAGGAAAGAAGAGGGTACAGAATGTAGTGTTAAGCTATTTTTGAGTCGGTTGGTATGTGATCTCAGACCTTTATCTTTTTCTCGACATAAGATGGAAGAGAGAATGTCTGGGTC
The DNA here is from genome assembly GCA_024679065.1 of Sphyrna mokarran. Taxonomy (NCBI): domain Eukaryota; kingdom Metazoa; phylum Chordata; class Chondrichthyes; order Carcharhiniformes; family Carcharhinidae; genus Sphyrna; species Sphyrna mokarran. The sequence goes on along the minus strand of JAGIQG010000005.1, from coordinate 122,221,507 downwards.
GCATGAGGCCCTTGATTGCACTGGCTGCTTTTCCAAGGCACGTTTTCTTCCTGTGACATCACATTAGTTACTGCCCCTTAGTTCTATTGTGCCTACAGGTTAGCAGTTTCTCATTTTTAAAAAAAATGCATGTTAGACCTAGGACAGTCTTCAAATCATCGAACTTGGAAAAAATCTTGCAAAGATCTAAATTAAATTGCTGTCTATTGAGAATTTGTGAAAAGAATAGAGGCCAACTCACAGGAATTGTTTTCCAATTAATTTCACTTTATTTAAATTTTGCTCAATTTTGGGCCCTGTTGATCTTTGGAATTGTGAATTTCTCTGTGACAAAAGGTTGACACACTCCATGTAAACTGCTACTTGCACTGACTTGTCACTGGGTTATCCATAGCATCCCTACAGTACAAAAGACTGAAGACCAACTCTGGCGGATTGAGCAGACGAGACCAATGGAAGATCCAACAGTCAAGAAGGCGGTCCCTGCAAGCATAGGAACGCGAAGAGCAGGACAAGGTACAGAAGACGTCTTGGTCATCCACTGCGTCTAGTCCCGTCTCCAGCCATCTTGACCCTTGCCTTGCCGCTGGATCCAGATGGGAATTGGGAAGACAGAGTGAGGCTGACACTATGCAGTTCTCCCTCACTTTAATCCAAATTAAGCGCTAGTCTTGACATCGTCATCGTCAGCCCTGCAGCAGTGGATGAGTGATGAAGCAGCAGGTGTGGATACACTGGGAGCTGTAGTCATAGACCTGCATATAGGTCTAATGGTTGTTGTTCGCTGATCGAAGCAGCAGTGAAATTTGGCGTCTACCTGGGTAACCAAGCAGTCCTTTTCAGGAACACACTGCTCACCTCCATAAAAAGAGGAAGGGAGCTAGAAAAGGTACCCTAAACATTGCCTGCTTTCACTACACCCTGGCCAGTTTTCTACGGCTGGTTGGGATCTTCATCTTGGGGTGGAACAAACAAAATAAAACACAAGGCCTCACCACTCACCTATTGGCACTTGGAACGTTCACGTGCTTTTAGACAGCCCTACAGCAGAGAGAAGAACAGCCTTAGTTGCCAGAGAGCTTGCAAGATACAACATTGACACTGCAGCCCTGCATGAAACTCGTTTTGCCAACATAGGTCAGCTGACTAAATCTGGAGGTGGATAGACTTTTCTCTGGAGTGGTTGCAGCAGCGATGAACGACGTGATGCTGAAGTTGGACTCGCTGTCAGAAATCACCTTGTTTGGAAACTTGCTAGTCTTCCCAAGAATGTGAACGACTGGCTTATGACATTACAGTTTCTGCTACAGAACAGAAGTAAGACACCCTGATCAATGTCTGTGCCCCCACAATGAAACAACCCAGACAAAATGAAAGACAAGTCCTATGAAGAACTAGACTCCCTACTATCAGCAGTGAGCAGTACCAACAAGCTGATCTTGCTTGGTGACTTCATTGCAAGAGTAGGGTGTGACTCTGCAATCCAGCAGGGAGTTGTTGGGAGGCATGGAGTGGACAAGTGTAATAGCAACAGCCTACTCTTAATGATGACCTGTGCAGCACATGATCAACACCAGCATCAACACAACCTTCCATCTGTCTACCGTAACAAGACCTCCTGGATGCACCCCAGCTCTAAACATTGGCATCTTTTCAACTATGTCATTGGCAGGATGTCGGAATGACCAAGGCCATGTGTGATGCTGACTGTTGGATAGATCACAGACCTATTGTCTCCAAAATGACGCTCTGCATCAGACCCAAGAGGTGAACACAAGGAAGTAAGGTTATGAAAAGAATCAATGTGGCCAAGCTAAAAATCCCCAGCAAAGCTTCAGCATTAGTTGAAGACTTAGAAATCAAGCTTGCTGACCCACACTTCACAGGCAGTGCTGAGGAGGACTGGAAGTGCTTCAGGGATGCTGTCCATTCACCTGCATTGAAGATGCTTGGGTCCTCTATCCACAAGCAGCATATGACTGGTTTGATGAGAAGATACAGGATCTAATTGCTGAAAAGCACTGTTTTTATCGGGTTGTCAGAATGACCCATCATTAGCTGTCAAGAAAAACACTTATCTGTGCTCGCAGGACAGTCCAGAATAAACTGCATAAAATACAGGATGTGTGGCTGAGTGCCAAGGCAGATAAAGTACAGGGATATGCTGACAGAAACAAGTTGAAACGGTTCTATGAACCCTCAGCTCTTGATGAACCTTAAACTCTCGAACTTGCCCCTCTTGAGGATGGATGGTCACAGCTCTCATTACAGAGAGGGCTCAGATCCTGCAGAGATCTTTGAAGCTGTCCTCAATCGACCATCATCTATTAATGATGAGACAATAGAGAGAATTCTCCAGGTCAATATCAACAGCGCCATGGATGACTCATCGGTAGTAGCCGAAGTCACGAAAGATGTCAGCCAGCTATCCAGTGACAAAGCCCCAGAGGCAGACATCATATCTGCAGAGATCTATAAAGTTCATAGAAAAAATCTTTGCTACTGCTAAATACTGCTAAATTGCCTGGTCACTGATTTGGAGTTGGGCCTGCTTCCAGAGTCACAGTGTGGCTTCTCCAAAGATCGTGGGACTATTGACATGATTTTTGTTGCACGCCAACTTCAAGAGAAGTGTCAGGAGCAGAATTATGAACTCTACACACCTTTGTTAATCTCGCAAAAGCCTTCAACACTGTCAAGTGACAAGTTCTGTGGAGGATCATGTCAAAGTTCAGCAGCCCACCACCACCACCACCACCACCACCACCACATTCATGCAGATGGTACCATGATGGCCAGAGTACTGGATGGTGGAGAATCCTCTAAGGCATTCCCAGTCATCAGTGGTGTCAAACATCTATACTGTTCAGCGTGATGCTTACTACCATGTTGAATAATGCCTTCCAGGACTTCAGGTACAGAGTGCATGGGAAGCTCTTCAACCTGAGGAGACATCAAGCTATTACCAAAGTGAAGGAGACTGTTCTGAGATACTTCCTCTTTGATGACTGTGCCCTGTACACTGACTCAGAGCCAGAGATGCAAATCAGCATGGACAAACTTTCCACGGCTTGTGACGACTTTGGACTCACCATCAACATTAAAAATAACAAAGTTGTGCACCAGCCTGCTCCTCATGCACCGTACACAGAACCCATAATCAAATCAAAGAGCAGAAACTTCAGGCAGTGGACCAGCTCACTTATCTTGGCAGCACTCTCTCCTGAGCAGTGATATTGATGCAGAAGTTAACTGCAGAATAGTAAGGGCAAATTGTGCTTTCGATAGACTACATCCACTTTATGGAACATTGAGGAATCACCCCAGCAACAAAATGAAGATCTATAGTCCATGATACTCACTACCCTCCTGTATGCCTATGAAAGGTGATCTGTGTATCAAAGGCATGTAAGACAGCTCAATCATTTCCACATGACTTGTCTTTGCAAAATATTATGCATCAGATGGCAAGACAAAGTACTAGGCACTGAAGTTCTCTCTAGAGCAAGTCTACCATCAGCCTACACACTGCTGATGAGAACATAGACCCGGTGGGCTGGTCTGTCTTCCGTATGCCAGACTAGCGAATACCCAAGCAGCATTCTTTTTGGGGAACTCTGTTGGAAGACACTCACATAGAGGGCAGAAGAAACATTACAAAGGCACATTCAAGGCCTCCCAGACATAGACACAACCACCTGGGAAATACTGGCACAAAACTGCCCCACCTGGCATTGCCTCACCACAAGGGCTGTCAAGCTTACGAAGCAAGGTGCAGTGCTAAAGTACAACTTAAGCGCGAGCTGCACAAGTCCAGAGCTACCGTGCAATAACTACAGTGCCTACACAAGTCTATCCAATATGTGCCAGGACATTCCGTGTCTGAATTGGCTTGATCGGTTATCTTCGGGGACACTGTATCCAGCCTCAAAACAACTAATGGTGTTGATGGACAAACAGCAACAGTACAAAAAGATACTATTCGGCCCATCAAGTCTGTACCGAGCACAATTCCACTCAGGTCCTATTCCCATAACCCTTGTTTACCCTGCAAATCCCTGTGATGTTAGGGTCAATTTAGCATGGCCAATCAACCTAATCTGCTCATCTTTGGATGTGGGAGGGAGCAGAGCACCCAGAGGAAACTCTCATAGACATGGGGAGAATGTGCAATTTCCATACAGTGATCTGAGACCTGGGTCCCTGACACTGAGGCAGCAGTGCTCACCACTGAGCACCATTTCTTTGCCCACAATGAGGCATTAATACATGATGTGAAATGCATTATGTTGGCTAAATGTGGAATTTTTAGCTACCAAGTTATGTGTGCTCCTTTTCAAGATTTAGAAAAATCTTCCTATTCCAAGATTTAGTATGCATCTTGCAATCATTTTGAAGCTCTATTTTATGTATGTGAAACAAGTATCCTGATTCACCAATCAATTGCTAGCTAATCAGTTTGGTTCATGTACTTTTCCTTGGGAAGGAATGTGTGAACATCTCTGGTGATATAATCATTCTTAACTTTTCCCAGAGATATGCAATTACTGGCAGGAAAAATGGGAAGGGCTCTGTCCTGTATGACTCAACCCAGAGTTTCTCACTGAGGTGGATTATGTAATATAGACACGTTGATATCTATCATATGATCCCCCAGTCCATAAAGAAGCAGAGCAGATCAGTAGTAACCATTTGTAATTGTATCAATTCAAGGTGAATTAGATTTTTCGATGCTTGTGTACTTAAAATATAAATCAAAATATATTTTCCTCTTCCACTTCTTAAAGATATGGGTTAATGATGAAAACTAAATTGAGTTGTGCCAGCAATTTAGATGATCGGTCCAGTTTTGCTTTCCTTCTCCATCATTAAGAAATGATGTTCCTTGCCATTGTGCTTAGCTTATAACTAACTGAAATTGTGCTAAAAGGTTTGAATGTCCTTGATGTTTTACAAGTTTTTAATTTAAATGGTCTTTATTTACAGTTATATTAACTACCAATTCTATCTTTGTTTTCACTGTACCAGAAAAATTACTAATTCCTTTGAAATATTTGAAAAATGTGCTAACTTGCATCTTTTCCCTAATTTTGAATTTAGATTAATTTTCTTTTTCCCCCCCATTCAGGCACAGATTTCTTTCTTGCAAGGAGAGAGGAAAGGCCAGGAGAACCTGAAGAAGGATTTGGTTAGAAGAATTAAGATGCTTGAATATGCTTTAAAACAGGAGAGGTGTGACTTTTTTTTAATATTTCAATGGTTCTGTAATCTATATGCAGTTACCCTACTTCCCTTTGCTGATTCCAATTATTGTGAAACAAATACTATTAATGATTCCTCTAGATTTATATTTGTTCAAATTGATCTCCACACACTGTTCTAACAGTTTCAATATAGAATTAAAGCTAAGTTTCATATTTGTAATCTTAAAAAAAGCATCAAGTTTATACACAGCTTAATGCTTTAACATAAAGGCAAAATATTCTGTAAGTATTCAGCTTTTTAGCTCTGATTATATTTCAGATTTCCAGAAGTCTCATTTTGCTTTTATATCAATGCTTTGAAGGCTGTATTGTATTTCTGTTTGAATTGAGTCTGAAAAACTGTTGTATTGGCTCCAGAGACTTATTTGTTTCTATTTTAATTGGCATTCAGAATAGGGCAGGTATTAGAGTAAAGATCACAACCAGATCAGTCATGAGCTAATGGAATGGTGAAAGATATCTAAAGGACTTCATGTGCTAATCGTCCTAATTCTTATTGCCCAAATACAGCAAGACCTGGACAGTAGTTGGACTTTGGCTGATGAATGGCAAGTAATGTTTACGTCACACAAGTACTAGGCAATGACTATCTCCAACAAGATAAAATTAAACTATCTTCCTTTCATATTCTTTGATTGAATCCCCTACCATCCACATCCTGTGGGTTACTTTTGACTAGGAACCAAACTGAACTAGCTGAATAAATACTGTGTCTGCAAGGGCAGGTCAGTGGCTGGGAATTCTACAGTCAGTAAGTTGCTATTAGACATCCACCACCCCACCCCATCTAACTAGAAATAGAACATAGAACATTACAGCACAGAACAGGCCCTTCGGCCTTCGATGTTGCGCCGACCAATATAAAAAGCAATGCCCCTCCAAACTAAACCATTCCCTTCTCTTCCATATACTTATCAACTAACCTCTTAAACGCCACCAAACTTGGCGCATCTACAACTGCTGCAGGCAGGGCATTCCACTCCCGAACCACCCTTTGGGTAAAGAACCTACCTCTGATATCCGTCCTATAACTATCACCCCTTAATTTAAAGCTGTGTCCCCTCGTGCTAGCTTCTTCCATCCTAGGAAAAAGGCTATCACTGTCCACCCTATCTAAACCTCTAATCATCTTATATGTTTCGATTAGGTCCCCTCTTAGCCGCCTCCTTTCTAATGAAAACAACCTCAAATCCCTCAGCCTCTCTTCATAAGACCTGCCCTCCATACCAGGCAACATCCTGGTAAACCTCCTCTGTACCCTCTCCAATGCCTCCACATCTTTCTTATAATGCGGGGACCAGAACTGCACACAATACTCCAAGTGCGGCCGCACTAGAGTTTTGTACAGTTGCAACATGACGTTGCGGCTCCGAAATTCAATCCCCTACCAATAAAAGCTAAGACTCCATATGCCTTCTTAACAACCTTCTCGACTTGACTGCCTACTTTCAGGGATCTATGCACATACACACCAAGATCCCTCTGTTCATCAAGACTACTAAGAATCCTACCATTAGCCCTATACTCTACACATTTATTATTCCTGCCATAGTGCATTACCTCACACTTTTCCACATTAAACTCCATTTGCCACCTCTCAGCCCAGCTCTGCAACTTGTCCAAGTCTCAATGTTTAACATCATTCAGGACAAAGCCACTTGTTGACTAGCAATTTGTCCACTTTAAGCATTCATTCCCTCTACCACCAGTGCACAATGGCATCAGTGTGTACAAGGTAAAAAATGGGATGAAGTCCTAAAATCACAAAACAGGGAGCTGGCAAGGACGTTAAGAAATCGGGCAACAAAGGTAGTGATCTCCGGATTACTACTAATGCCACATGCTAGTAGAAATCGGAGGGTATATTGGATTAATACATAGCTGAAGAGATGGTAACAGAGGAGGATTTCAGATTCCTGGAGCATTGGGGCTAATTCTGGGAGAGGTGGAACCTGTACAAATTGGACAGGTTACACCTGGGCAGGATTGGGATTGATGTCCAAGGGGGAGTGTTTACTAGAGCAGTTGGGGAGGGTTTAAATTAATATGCCAGGAGATGGGAATTTATGTAAGGCGTTCGAGAAGGAGAGAACAAGGATAAAATGTGGAGAGAATGTTCCAACTATGTCAAAAATAGGAAAAAAAGTTAAAAGGAAGGATAACTCATATTATTCATGGCAGTGTTAGAATTTAAAAAGAAGATGCAAAAACTAACATAAGGACACCTTATCTGAATGTCGTAGTATTCATAACAAGGTACATGAGTTGATAGCACAAATCATTCTAATGAGTATGGTTTAGTGGCCATTCCAGAGAAATGGTTGCAGAATGATCATGACCAGGGGTATCAGACTGTTGAAAAGGACTGACAGGAAGATAAGGGAGGTGGTATAGCTCTGATGTTTAAGGATGATATCAGGGTAGCAGTGAGATGATATAGGTTTTATGGGGAAAAAAAATTGAATCCATTTGAGTGGAAATTAGAAATAGTAAGGAGAAAGTGTCACTGACTAGTGTAGCCTATAGGCCACCAAATAATAACATCATGGTGGGGCATGAAATAAACAAAATAACTACATGTAAAAATGGTACAGCAGTTATCATATAGGGGATTTTAATCTACGTATCAATTGGTCAAACCAGGTCGGTCAAGGCATTCTTGAGGAGGAGTTCATAGAATGTGTCCACAATAACTTCCTTGGACAATATATAATGGAACCAACAAGGAAGCAAATTATCCTAGATCTGGTCCTATGTAATGAGACAGGAATAATTAATGATCTTGCAGTTAGGGATCCTTTTGGAAGAAGTGATCACAGTATGGTTGAATTTAAAATATTGATGGAGCATGAGTATGATATTGGTAAATGTGAGGTCATCCATTTTGGTAGGAATAACAACAAAATGGACTATTATTGAAATGGTAAAAAATTGCCGCATGCTCCTATGCAGAGGGATCTGGATGTCCTTGTGCAGGAATCTCAAGGAGTTTGCAGGTGCAGCATGCAATTAAGAAAGCTAATAGAATTTTGTCCCTCAGTGCTCGAGGGATGGAATTTAAAAACAGAGGTTATGTTGCAGCTGTATAAGGTGCTGGGAAGGCCACACCTGGAGTACTGTATGTAGTTTTGGTCTCCTTAATTAAGAGAGGATATACTGGCACTGGAGGGGGTGCAGAGGAGATTCACTGGGTTGATTCCAGAGTTGAGGATTGACTTATGAGGGGATACTGAGTAGACTGGGGCTATATTCATTGGAATTCAGAAGAATGAGGTGAGATCTTTCAGAAATACATAAGATTATGAAAGGAACAGATAAGATAGAAGCAGGAATGCTGTTTCCACTGATGGGTGAAACTCAAACTAGGGATCATGACCTCAAAATAAGGGAAAGCAGATTTAGGACTGAGTTGAGGAGAAACTTCTTCATACAATGGGTTATGAATCTGTGGAATTTCCTGCCCAGTGAAGCAGTTGAGACTGCCTCATTTGAGCCAAGGATAGATACATTTTCAAACAGTAAAGTACTTAAGAATTAACAGTGAGCAGGCAGGTAAGTGGAGCTGAGTCCATGAAAAGATCAGCAATGATCTTATTGCATAGCGGAGCATGCTCGAGAGGCCAGATAGCATACTCTTGCTCCTAGTTATGCTCTAAGATGCACTGCAAAAACTCACCAAATCTGCTCTGGCAGCATTTCCAAACTCATGACCTCTTCCACCTTGGAAAACCAAGAGTATCAGACCACCAAGTTTCCCAATAAGCCAAATGCCATCCTGACTTGAGACTATATTGCTATTTTTTTCACTGTCCCTGGTTAAATCTCGGAAACTAAGAGGTTATCTTATTGAAACATAAGATTTCTAAGCAGATTTGACAAGGTGGATACTCTATTTTTCTTTTGAGAAAGACTAGATCAAAGGGCACCATTTAAAAATAAGGAGTTCGCATTTGAGAGATGAGACAGATCGTTAAGCTTTGGAGTTCTCTACCCCACAGGCTGAGTCATTGAATATATTCAAGGCTGAGTAAGATATATTTTTGCCAAGGGAGTCAACAGTTATGAGGTGGTGAGCAGGAAATTGGAGTTAAACCCACAACCAACTCAGCACTGATCCCCTCCAATGTTGGAAGGGATTTCAAGGAGCCAAATGGCCTACTCCTCCTCATGAACTCAATGCACTCTAGATGTACCAGCACCAGATGAGCAATAGCAGTTCAAGAAGGTAGCTCACCATCACTTTAGAGCAATTTGGAATGATGAATAAAATGCTGGCATTGCCAATGACATTGGTTTTCTATAAAACTTAAAAATTGTAATCAACAGCATCCTGCATTCAACAAAAGATTGAGGGATATAGATAGAGTAAACAGGGTTAAGCTTTTTCTTAGGATAGACTCAAATAGCATGAGGGGTCACGGGCTTAGGGTGAGGGGAGTAAGGTATAATTTGGATGCTAGAGGGAGTTTTTTCACACAGGGTGGTGGGGGTATGGAATGTGCTGCCAAGTAAAGTGGTGGAGGCAGGCACGCTGGAGTTATTTAAGAGATATTTAGATGGGCACATGAACAGAATGGGAATGGAGGGATATAGAAAACTGATTTAAAATAGGCATCATGAGCCTTGGGAGTTCCCTGGGAAGTGTGTAAATAGATGATGACATTGATATATTTGTTTTATCCTACAGGTACTTTGGTCTGCCTTGTCTAACAAAGGGCATACACGCGATGGGTCGTGAGAGGGCTGCTCTTGGATTTTCAAGAGTAGCCTAGTGCTTCACGTCGTTAGTGTACGCTTGACCTGGACCAGTTGATGGGCAACATGTCAGCTCAGTGAATATTGCTGTGCTGTGCAGATACATGGATTTGGGCCTTTGTCTGTGGGAGTTTGTGCTTTCTCCCCGTGATTGCGTGGGTTTTTTCCTGGTGCTCTGGTTTCCTCCCACATTCCGAAGATGTGCTCTTAGGCTGATTGACAGAAAGCATTCTCCCTAAATTGTCTCAAATTTGGTTCTAATGCATAGATCTATAAAAGTCATGATGTAGAGATGCCGGCGTTAGACTGGGGTAAACTCAGTAAAGTTTTGCAACACCAATTTTAAATTGGTTGGATTTAAAATTGGTGTTGCAAAACTTTACTAGATCTATAAACACAGGGATGACAGGGATCATGGTAGAACATCGAGGTGGTGGCGTGGGCTCGTTGGGCCAAAGGGCCTGTTTTCCATGCTGTTTTGTTCTTTGTTCTAAAAGTCCACAAATATTGCACCTACAGATTCTCAAAAGAAATAATGGCAAAGCTAATAAACTCAGTCATTATGGAGTAAATTGGACAGCAGCTTCTGGCATTTGCACATATGTATTTAAACATGGAATCCTGGAATTTGCTGTCAAAGATCCCCATAGTTTTCCACAGAGTATGCTGTAGCAGTTGATGCTGATAAGCTCAGCATTGAAAGACCTAGTCATGTGATATTGTGATACTTAATTAATTCTTCACTAAGAGTGGCATGAAAAGTTAGGGCTGATGCTTAGGGTTAAGTAACATTTTTATGACCTGATGATTGTTTAGCAATACTCAATCTGTCTGATTCTGAAAGTTTAATTTTGCAAATTTGGAGTCCCACTCTTTGTAGGTTGATTAGTGTCAGTGCATTTTAAAAAGTAATTAATGTCCCTTATTTCTCTCTTCCTTACTCCCATTTGTCATCTCCAATCTTTTTATTCTACTCCCCTTAAGTGATTTAAGTGATCTAATTTATTCTTCCTGCTTTAGACTCTTCCTACATAAGTGATTATTCTTCGATCTGATTGAGGAATCAGGCTATTTCTTGCTCTGTTCATAAGAAATAACAGTTCCCTTATGGAGGATGCTATTCTGAATCAGATGTTGGATTGAGCTTGCCCCTGTAACCTGTGGCTGGCTGTCAGTGAGTTGAACAGTGAAAAATCCATGTGGGTGGCTTTCTTCGAGGGAGGAAGTAGAAAAGACACTACTATCCATGTATAAAAGTTCAACTGGGAAAGGAATAATTGTAGAGCACTGTTTAACCACCGATTTAATGTAGAAATCTAGTTTCCAAAATGAGCAATGGCTTAGATAGCTTAACTTGGTAATCAGAAAGATGCTAAAATCATTGCTAAAAGATCAAATAACAAGCTGATACAAGGAAGATTGTGTTTAACAAGCTTTATTAATCCTTAACGAAATAAGTGTAGGACAGGTTAATGCAATGGATATATATTTTTAACTGATACATGGAATGTAGGTGTTGCTGGCAAGACCAACGTGTATTACTCATCCCTAATTGCTTTTAAAAAATTGGTGTTATGCTACGTCTTGAATATTATTAAGCAACTAGTTAGGCCAGTTAAGATCAACCATTTGCTCTGGGTCTGGAGTGCAGCACACGAATAGTCCCTTCAGTTGTTCAAGCCAATCATGATGCCCTAACTAAACTTAAAAGCCTGCCTGCTCTTTGTCCATATTCCTCTATTCCGTCGCTATTCATGTAACCGTCTGGATGTCTCTTAAATGTTGCTAACGTGTCTGCTTCCACCACTTCTGGCAATGTGTTCCAATGCGCTCTTTGTGCAAAAACTTCTCATGCAAATCTCTCTCAAACTTCCCCCTCTCACCTTGAACCTGTACTACCTTGTAATTGACTCTTCTACTCTAGGAAAAAGCCTCTGACTATCCACCCTGTCAGTGCCACTCCTAATTTTGTAGACCTCTATCAGGTCTCCTCTCGGCTTCCTTCTTTCTAATAAAACAATCCTAGTGTATTCAACCTCTCCTCATCGTTAATGCCCTCGAGACCAAGCAACGTCCTGGTGAACTTTCTTTGCTCTCTCTCCAAAGCTTCCATACCCTTTTGGGTGAGAACATTAGTGAACCTGATGAGTTTTGAAGATAATTTGATTGTTTCATAATTTGATTGATCCTATTCCAGATTTATTGATGAATTAAAATGCCAAGCTGTCATGGTCATTAGTCCAGGCTTCTGGATTCTAATACAGTAATGTAATCACTATGTTGTTGTGTTTCAATTATAGAATTTCTTGCTTGAGATGCCACATAAGTAACTTCTGACAAAAGTCATATGGATGCTAGATTGCAGAATATACTGAAAGTTGACTACAAAAGAGTGCGATTAGGAATTGAGGAAAATACACATTGACAAAGTGAGAAATGGGTCCATTTGGGATTGATGCTGGGATCAATGTTCACATACAGAATTGATTTGAGCTAGGAAACTTTATGTATAATGTTGAAATGTGCAGTTGATAGCAAATTGACGGATAAAGCTGAAGACAGCGTCTATAAACAGAAGTACATAACCAGGCTTCCAGGAGTGGGTGGATAAATGGCAAATGAAATTCAGTGTTAGATGATTCATTTTAGTAGGAGGAGATGCCTTGCAACTGTACTCTGGCTCATTGAATATGTTATGTTGCCATGTGACTTTGGTAGATGCAAGTATATACAATATATAATCAAATCAAGATTCATATAATTAAGTACCTAGAAGATGTAATGAACAATAAACAAGCAAATGAAAAATCTTCACCACAGTATATTTACAATAATTACAGATGTACCCATCTAAATGACAATAACCTTTCAGAGTCCTTAACATAAAGTAAATATTTGAAAAAAATTATTTACTTTGCTAGTATCTGTCAGATTTGGAAGTGAGGGAAGAGTGGTATTGAGGTTATGTGGTGTGGCATTCTATAGGAAATACTTCCGACTTATTTTTAATTTTAAACTATTCAAAACTTCCTGTGGTTTTGCATGTGGTACAAAAAAAATCTTCAAAATGTCACATAAAGAAAGAAGGATCCTGAAAGCTCAGTGTCTTAACGCAGAATGGAATTTAACTGGCCTATTTAACCCAGATACTTGCCATTTTTTATTGTTTTTCCTTGCTGTGGAGTCTAGAACTGGGAGTCACAGTTTCTGAATAAGAGGCAGTCATTTGGGACTGAGATGAAGAGAAATTTCTTTGTGAATCTTTGGAGCTATCTGTCCTAAGAATATACTCTTAATAATTGAGTATATTCAGGACAGAGGTCAATGGATTTTTGAACACTGAGGAAATCAAGGGCTATGGGGATGGTGCAGAAAAGTGGAATTGAGGTAAATGATTAGCTCTGACTGAGCAATCAAAGGGTCATATGACCTAGCTCTCTTTCTAATATCCTGTTGCCTTATGGTTTTATTTTTTGGTCTGAAACTAATTTAACATGGAGTCCCAGATGGACAGAATGGTGAAGAGGACATTCAGCATGCATGGTTTCATTGGTCAGAACATTGAATACAGGAGTTGAACATCTTGTTGAAGTTATACAAGACATTAGTAAGGCAACACTTGGAAAACTGTGTACAGTTCTGGTCACCCTATTATAGAAAAGATATCATTAAACTACAAAGGGTTCAAAAAAATTTACTTGGACTTGATGGTTTGAGTTATAAGGAGAGGCTGGATAGACTGGGACTTTTTTCTCTGAAACTTGGAAGGCTGAGGGGTGATCTTAGAGGACTATAATATAATGAGGGACATAGATCAGCTTAGTAGTAATACCTTTTCCCAAAGGTAGGGGAGTCTAAAACTAGATGGCAGATGTTTACAGTGAGGGGAGAGATATAAAAGTGCCCAGAGGGGGAATATTTTAGACGGTGGTGAGTATCTAGAACAAGCTGTCAGAGGTGGTCATAGAGGTGGGTACAATGTTGTCTTTTTAAAAGCATACAAACAGTTACATGGGTAAGATGAATATAGAGGGATGTGGGGCAATTGGACTAGCTGTGGGGTTTAAAAAAGGAGCGGCATGGACAAGTTAGGCCAAAGGGCCTGTTTCTGTGTTGTAAACCTCTATGGCTCTATGAACTATAAGTATCTTCCTCCGGCTGTCTGAAAATCCTTCCGTAAAGCTTGCCTTGTCTTTATTTTTGACAGTAGTTCTGTGTTATATAGTGAATAGTTTGGATTTTAACATTATTCCTCGAAGGATTTTTGTGTGCTGCGTTAATTCAGGATTAGTGCAACATTAATTCAAGAGGAAATTAGCCTCTGGACAAAAGGAATCAAGGGGTACGGGGGGGAATCTGGGATCAGGATATTTGACGATTAACCATGATCGTGATGAATGGCAGAGCAGGCTTGAAGAGCCAAATGGCCTACTTCTATTTTCTATGTTTCTGTAACTTGTCAGTTTATCGTGAACAATCAGTTGCCTCAAGTAAACATTTTCCCATCTTCTTTTCAGAGCTAAACATCATAAGTTGAAATATGGGACCGAGCTGAACCAAGGGGATATGAAACCTCCAAATTATGATTCTGGTAAGATATGAATGCTGAGGATTGCATTTGGCAAGAAAAGTACATCTTTAAGTATCACCAAATTGTTTTTGTCAATGAGTTGTGACATCAAGCACTGGGGATGGTATGAGGTCTAAAGTAGGTTCATGGTGTAAGAAAGAGTGAATGAAAGATCAAAAACTTATCTTTGTATAGGACAGTCGCAAGAACCATCCTTTGATCAAGAAGATGCCTTGCACTGATCATGATAGCTCTCACCAGATTACCAAATTATAATGGAGAAACAGTTTATGCTGTATGAGAAGAGAATGCTGATTGGTTGGCAAGTGGACTCTGTGGAGGCATTGCAATGGAGAATGCAGCATGGAACATTTAGCTGATTGGCTTTGTTAATATCCAAATTAGACAGGTCTATTCTGCTTGGTCAAGGAATTTCCTTTGGGGATGATCCAGGGAAAGTCAATTCCTTAAGTCTTGATTTAGATTTTTAAAAAAAGTATAAGGTGCATGTATTCCTCATGCAAAGGACAGGGCTCTGAAAATATGTGGCTTTGAGCATGCATAAGTGAGCTACACTGCGAGCCGGACTGACAGTCTTAACTATCAGTATAATTCTTAGCACAGTCAGGATTATTTAGGTATTGTCCAATTGCAGAATCACATCTAATATTGCATGCTGCGTTTTGAGTTTAGCAAGCACAGGCTGATTGGGCATGGTTAGTCTTTCTGGTAAAATCCCTACAGGACAGAAGGAGGCTATTTAGCCCATCGAGCCTGCACCAATACTCTGACAGAGGATCCCAAACAGGCACTTTGCTGTAACCCCACGTATTTATACTGGTAATCCTCCTAATGTACGCATCTTGGGACACAGGATCAATTAAGCATGGCCATCACATCTTTGGAGTGTGGGAGGAAACTGGAGCACCCAAAAGAAACCCACGCAGAGAATATGCAAAATCCATAGTGACCCAAAACCAGACTCGAACCCATGCCCCTGGTACTGTGAGGCTGCAGTGCTAAGCCCTGTGCACCAATACCACTTTCAACTTTTGCCTGTTATGAACAGCTGAGGGATTTTCTGTTTGGTAGTGTGCCAATTAATAAGACACACAGTTTATATAGCTGGCATCACAGGCATTGAAATTCATGTACCACATTATTCATTTTGTGTCATAGGCAAGACATCTTTTTGGCTTGGTTGCATCATGCTAATAGCAAATACCATTCATGCAGCTATTGCATAATAAAAGTTTGCTTCATGTTTAAGAATCATAAAATCATAGTGTAGAAAGAGGCCATTTGGCCCATCGAGTCTGCAGTGACCACAATCCCACCTAGGCCCTACCCCCATTTCCCTAATATTTACCTGCTAATCCCTCTAACCTGTGCATCTCAGGACTTCAGACATCTTATTCCTGGATAATTTGAGGTATGATGTAGAGATGACAGCATTGGACTGGGGTAAACTCAGTAAGAATCTGGCAACACCAATTTTAAATCCAACCAATTTATTTGATAGTAAATCTGCAAGCTTTTGGCCTTTGTAGCCTCCCTGGAGACCAAAACATCTCATTCGCCTGACGAAGGCTACAAAGGCCGAAAGCTTGCAGATTTACTATCAAATAAATCGGTTGGATTTAAAATTGGTGTTACCAGATTCTTACTAATTTGAGGTACACAGGTCACTTTTTTTCAAGACCGTAAGTGGAGTCTTTAGGGCCCTTGATGACTTCTGTGATATACAGCAAATGATGATCTGAGCAGGGTAACCATAATCCTGCAAAATGGCTTTGACTTATTTCCACATCAAACTTGCAAGTTGAGAAAATAACTCTGGGCCTTTCACGGTTACAGATAAGGCCAGTCTTACAGCTGTAGGAATCCTGATGCATATGTTGATTAGTGAAGGTAGGTTTGAGTTGACTGGAGAACCTGTGGCAGATTTCTCAACCAGCATGTCGGGGAAAGGGAGCTAGCTTGACTGTTCCATTCCAAAGGTGAATTTGAACTCCGAATGAAGATGATTAATGTGTTCAATAAAGTTCTTGTGTGAAACTACAAACTCAGATATAGCAAAAAAATCATCTATTTGTTGAAAATATGCCAGAGGTATGAGATTAATTATTCCATCAAAGGTGGGGCAGAGGTTAGTTGTTCCATCAAAGATGGAAGTCTTGTGGAAACTAGTGAAGATGTTAGCAAGTCTGCAGCCGTGAGGAGAGCTCATGGTAACACCATCTGTTCGGATTTACGTGGTGTACTCTTCTCATGCAATACAAGTTATTGTTTTCCTCGTTACAGTTTGGCAATTTCTTATGAGCTATCCTGATTTGTGCAAGACTAAAAACTTAGGTAGCCTGTCTTTTTTTTCCAACAATACTCAAATTTTGTACTGCCAAATGACTAAATCTGTAAGAGTTCAGGAAGCATTAGTATTAGAAGGTACTCTTCCATTTTCTTGATTTTTTTTGCCCTCCTTTTAAAATATATATGGTATCCCTGTGGGCTCCTTAACCCTGAGACAATTCCAGAAACATGACATCAGTCATTAATTAGGCACGGGGTGCGGGGAGAGGGGTGGGTTATGGTGGTCTATGCTGAGTGGACTGCGACAAAGCTTGTTATTGTGGCATTTTGTGTCTGTGTTTATATCAACAATCTTGATTCAGAAGTTCAGTGCCAACTGGTTAGATTTGTTAACAGTGCGAAATGCTCGAGTGAATCTGCAGAGGCGGATAGGGAATAAGCAAAACGAGTTTGATTAAATATGTAAGTGGGTGGAGTACTGACATTTAATCGGGACAAGTTTAAAATACTGGACATAATAGTATTCAGTGAGCATTGTGAAAATAGCTGGGTTTTTTTATTTGTCAGTTCTCAACATGTCTTTTGTAAACGTCAATAAAATTGATGCAATTTTGAACTATGTAAGAACACTTTTATTTATGTAGCACCATTAACAGCTTTTTATATCCCAAAGCATTTAATTTTGGGGTCAGGTCAAGCAAAACTGGGGAGAATGGCAAGGACGGTGGATGTTAGAATTGTCACAAGGGGAGCCTTCGAAAATGGGAATATTTGTAGCAAGACTGAGGAAGTTTTGGGATGTGAGAACAATTTGGCTTAAATCTGTGCCATTTGGTAGAAAAGAGCAGAGCCAGAATAGGAGATGGTGTGAAGGAAGAGAATGTGCAGTAGATCAGTTCATGATGCAGAGGTGGAATGCAAGAAGGTTGTGAAGTTAGGGAGAAGTGAAATTGGCAAGGGGTTTTAAAGTGAGGATTTTGAAATCTTATACTGAAAAACTGGGAGCCAGTGATGATTGACAAGGAAAAGAAATTGGTGAATGGAACAATATGGGATTTGATATGGTCAAGAGTTCAAGTAACACCAACTACCACAGGACGTGCAAACTTCATTGCACCAAAACCTATGAACAGGATTGTTCTGTAACCAAGAGTTCGTTCTTGCACTTTTACCACATTGCCATCATCTGCCCCTGCTTCTTCGTTTTACTACAGGCTGTGCCCTTCCCTGGTTTAGATTCAACATTTGTAATGTGCTTCTAGCTAACGTTTCCTCTAACCTCCACAAATTGCACCTGCAGTGACAACAGCTCTACCCTTTCCAAAAATGATTGACCCTTTATATCCTGAACAGTTGACTTCAGGCACAGTAATATACAATGCTGCCTCAAAGCACCAGGGACCCAGGTTCAATTCCCAATTTGGGTCACTGTGTGTATGTTCTCGCCTTGTTTGCGTGGATTTCCTCCAGGTACTCCAGTTTCCTCCCGGGTCTAAAAGACATATACTGGTTAGCTGCATTGACCCGAACAGGTACTGGAATATGGCCACTAGGGGAGTTTCACAGTAACTTCATTGCAGTGTTAATGTAAGCTTTACTTGTAACTAATAAACTTCAATTTTAGGAACTTAGTTCTCAATTTCAGTTTCTTCCATCTTCCTGACCTTTCCTGCTGCAGCACACTTCAGTAATTTTTTCTTCTGCACTTTGAGTAATTTTTTTGTTATTATACATTTGCTTTTCTAGAACTCCACAATCCTGCAAAATATACAGGAAATAAATGGATCAAGTTGTTGGTGAAAGTATAGATTACAAAGTCCTTCTCTGTGAAGAAAATGAAGTTAGAAACACACCTCTTCATAGAATAGCATCTTAAAAGTTTATTATTAGTTGACATACATTAACACTACAATGAAGTTACTGTGAAAGTCCTCTAGTCGTCATATTTCAGTATCTGTTCGGGTACATTGGGGGAGAATTTAGCATGGCCAGTGCACCTAACCAGCATATCTTTTGGCCTGTGGGAGGAAACCAGAGCACCCGGAAGAAACCTATGCAGAGACGGGGAAAATGTTCACGCTCTGCATAGACAGTGATCCAAGTCTGGAATTCTCTGGTCCCTGGTGTTGAGGCAGCAGTGCTAACCACTGTACCACTGAATGAATCTGCCAAGTTGTGTTTTTTGTGATGTTCCTTTCCAATCTCAAAAGGTTTGAATAAATTTGATGCTAATGAAAAAAAATATTGGATGTGATTGTACAAGTCATTGTACAAAACTGGCATAAGCTGCTATCCTGCATAAATGTTTTATGATTCTGTTTTGGGCATCAGTGCCATAGTTAATTAGACTCTGACCTTTGACTTCAAATGAGTTTGAATCTAGCTCATTAACTCACGAGATGAAAGTCTTTTCTATCTGACAGTATGGAAATGGCTTGGGACTGTCAAACCAGTTTCCAGTAAGTGTGGACCACACTCATTGGTACTAAAACTGGTCACCAGATCTGGATAAGTTCATCCAGTCACTTTTGGTCGCCTCAACAGTTTACAAATCGTACAGAGTTTTTTAATCACTGGGCCTTCTGTTGAAAAACAGAAATTGTGATTAAAGAGCCCACATTCATTCTTTGAAAACGTTATCTCCACAGGCAAGAGCCAGTTGCAAGCAACTCTCGTGTATTCAGGGATGTTGTTTATGGTAACCAGCTAAAACTGTACAACTTGCCGATCCATAACACTGATGTTTCTACTGCGTATCCAATTTTGACCATTCTACTCGTATATATATATATATATATATGTTGACTTACATGGGCATAATTATAGTCCTTAGCGATGCTGTGCCTATTTCAGGTCCTGCTAATAAGCTTGATTCTTTACAATAATATTCCAGCCACTGGTGAAATAACAGCCATACTATGCAGGGTTAGGCGCTTCTCATGCGGCAATGGAATGGTTGGTTAAGTGCACAACACCGAGTGACTGGAAAGTGCTTCACTTCCCAGCAGCGTTGTTGATCAACTTGAGTATAAATTTCAAGATTTTTAAAAATGAGTTTCTGTTGTTTGTAATGACACATGCAGCATCCTGAGTGAAGTGCAAAAAAGTCATGCAAATGAAATTACAAATTTAATCTGAATTAAAAAGTAAATTCAAACCTTCAAATTAATGATGAGTTAAAAATAGCGATACTTAAGCAAGTTGCTGAAATATGAGCTGAAACAATTCTAGTGTTGACAGTGGAACCACTGTTTTATATGAAATACACTGTGATAAAAGCAAAATACTGTGGATGCTGGAATCTGAAACAAAACAGAAAATCTCAGCAGACCTGACAGCATCCAGGGAGCGAGAATAATCTGGGTGATTTTTGAGGTCATAATTTTCTGTTCTTGTTTATAATAATTACGTAAGGTTCATAAGGTTAAATCTCATGGGATTCGTGGTGCAGTGTCTAATTGGTTACAAAATTGGCTTGCAAGAGTGGTTGTAGCGAATTATTTTCAAACTGGAAGCCTGTGACCAGCGATGTGCCTCAGATCAGTGCTGGGTCCATTGTTGTTTGTCATTTATATTAACGATTTGAATGAGAATATAGGAGGTATGGTTAGTGAGTTTGCAGATAACACTAAAATTGGTGGCATAGTGGACTGTGAAGAAAGTTATTTAAATTGCAGTGGGATCTTGATCATTGGGGCCAGTGGACTAATAAATGGCAGATGGAGTTTAATTTAGATAAATGTGAGGTGATGCATTTTGGTAGATTGAACCAGGACAGAACTTTCTCAGTTAATGGCAGGGCATCGGACAGAGTTACAGAACAAAGGTCGTTGGGGGGGGGGGTACGTATTCATAGTTCCTTGAAAGTAGAATCACAGGTGATCAGAACAGCGAAGGTGGCATTCGGCATGCTTGGTTTCATCGGTGAGAACATTGAATAAGGAATTGGGATGTCCTGTTGAAGTTGTACAAGACATTGGTAAAGCCACACTTGGAACAATGTGTGCAGTTCTGGTCATCCTATTATAGAAAGGATATTACTAGATTAGAAAGAGTGCAGAAAAGATTTGCTAGGATGCTACTGGGACTTGATGGATTGAGTTATAAGGAAAGGCTAGATAGACTGGGACTTTTTTCTCTGGAGTGTAGGAGCTGAGGGGTGATCTTTTGGAGTTCTATAAAATAATGAGGGGCGTAGATCAGCTAGATAGTCAACATTTTTTCCCAAAGGTCAGAGTGTCTAAAACTAGAGGGTATAAGTTTAATGTGAGAGAGAAGAGATACAAAAGTGTCCAGAGGGGCAAATTTTTCACAATGCGTGGCGAATGTCTGGAACAAGCTGCAGAGGTAGTAGTAAAGGCAGGTACAATTTTGTCTTTTAAAAAGCATTTAATAGTTACATGAGTACATTGGATATAGAGGGATATGGGCCAAATGTGGGCAATTGGGGTTAGATTAGGGGTTTTAAAAAAAGGCGGCATAGACAAGTTGGACCAAAGGGCCTCATTCCATGCTGTAAACCTCTGTGACTCTGATTTATTGGAGTTGTGTCTGTCCCATAGCAGAATCGAATGTATAATAGCTGCTCAACAGGTGGCCAGCATTTGGAATTGCATGTGAGGTAGACTTGCACCATTTCAGTTTTTGTGATATAAAAGTATCACACTTTCACATTCTCAGGAAATCCTAAACCACTTCACTGTGAATAAATGCGTTTTGAAGTGCAGTCACTGTTGGGTAAGCAAATGTAGAAGCCAGTTTGTACACATGGCAGCGGCATCAAAACAGCAAATGAGATAAATGATTCATAAACCTGTTCTTAGCTATTAGTTGAGAGATGAATGTTGGCCAGGACAAGGAGAACTCCCTGTTCTTCAGCTGGTGCTATTTGTTCTTTTATTTTCACCTGAAGCAGGCAGATAAGACCTATGCGTAACATCAGAAAGATAGCTTCTATCAATGCAGCATTCCTTCCATGCTGCACTAGCGTATCAGTGTTGAAAGTGCAGCAGTCAGTATGAATTAACCACTGCAAATTTAATATTAAACTTCAATTTTGAAGTGTTAAGGAAAGGCTAGATGGATTACCCATGCTAAATTGCCCCTTAATGACAGCAGGATTAATGTGGTAAATTTATGTGGTTACAGGGATAGGGCCTGGGTGGGATTTTGGTAGGGGCAGGCTTGATGGGCTGAATGGCCGCCTGCACTGTTGAAATTCTATGAAAGCCTGGCACAGTCTAATGTTGAAAGGGAGCTGTCTGCTACCTATTCTTTCTAACGTTACACATGTAGTTATCAGAGAGACACTAGTGACCAGGGCTCTGCTTTCCCCTGTGGAAATGTAACTTCTAACTGTTTGTGGAGAACCATTTCTGTCTGACATCTGATTGCAATTATGCCTGCAGTAAGATTATTAATAAAGTAAATTAAGGAGTGAGGAATTGAGACTGGATCATTGCTTTTCTAGATGAAGGAAATGAAAACGAAATGCAGACAACACAAAATAATCAGTTAACGTGGAAGCAAGGGCGACAACTCCTTCGTCAGTGAGTATCTGCAGTCGGTTTTATTTCAAAAATAGTTAATGATTCTGGTGTCTTCAGTGCTTTATCTTGTATTAAGAGAGCTGTGAACTGCTTTTCTTCCTTGTTCAAAATCATGTTTAGTAGAATTGGTAGAATCTGATTTTAAACTAAATGTAACATTTTGGTGTTAACCATATAGCTGTATTTGCTTCCAATGCCTTGCATGTGCTGTTTTATGCGCAGCTACCATCTTTACAGGGGGCAATATCACAGGCAGTCATTATTGACCCTGAAATTGAAAATATTACCTTGCTGGCCACATCCAAATTAACACTTTTCTAAAAATGTCTTCAATGCACAGCTCACCCCAATCCCCTCAGGGCTGGCAATAGCTAGTGGCATTGTCTGCCCATCCTTGTTCCAACCCCCAATTAAAATGCATCAAGTTGGTTTTCAAAATATATTAAAAGATGAAATATAGAAAGGAATGACTGGGGAGGGCGGGGAGGTGTGACAAAACAGAAGAACAGAGACCAGGAAATGGCTGCACTTAATGTGCCCACCTAGCATGTTAGAAATTTCAGACAAATCATTTGATTTATTCAAAGGAATGATACGCTGGGTTGTGTTTCTTTTGTGGTATATGTTATTTTGGGGATACATAGGCAATGAAGTAAGCTGTTATTAAAATGATTGCCAAAAAGAAGCTATTGGCACCAATGGGTACTGTGCCTGCGCTAAAGCACTGTGTGACAATCTTGTGCTCGTAGAAGCTAGTGGTATTAAAGATCATTATGTGTAGAATTAAAATGAAATGTGATTCTGGGTAGGATGCTCACTGCTCTTTTATATGAAAGGTCTAGTGGGTTCAGTTTACATGTATTAAAATTCAGTGCTTAAATATCTGATGTTTCTGCTCCCCCCCCCCCCCCCCCCCCCCAACCAATCTAAACAAGTAAACGGCTGAGTTTCTTAGTGCAAACAATGCAATGAATGGTGAATTGTTAACAATAGTCCTGTGCTGGGATCTTTCATTTTCCCAGTGACTATAGAGGCTGGTACTGAAAGAGACACATCACTTTGACCCTGCAGCTGGTACGGGTGACTTTTCTTTCACTAGTGCCCACTGCAGTGTAGCAGAGGACTTGTGGTGTGTATATTCTTCATCTTTTCTAACTATTGCATCAGTTGTACCTCATCTATTTTGCTGTACAAGCTGGGATGAGATTTCAACATATTGTCACTAAGCTTATAAATGCTCCAATTCACTATTTCCTTAGATACTTGCAGGAGGTGGGTTGCACAGACACCATAATAGATGTGAAGTCAAGGCGAGCACGGGCACTACTTGGCCTCTCCAGTGATGATCTAGATAAATTATCGGAAAACAAGAATCTGGAGCCTGTTGTAAATGGTGGTGAAACTCTAATAAAAGGAACAAACATGATTGGGTAAGTGCTGACAATTAATATCACCAGTGTACATTTACTTTGTTTAAAATCTTCCGTTTAATTCCTTTGTGTAAAATCCATGCTCCTTTGAATATAATAGTTCTAAGATTTTTAAAATGTAAAGATTCACTATAAACTAACAGATAAACGGCAGATATTTTCAAGTTCTGTGGCACACCTGATTGCTTTATCCTGTAAGTTGATTACAGCTCATGCTGGCCCAGTCATTTAAATTCTTTTGACCTTTTCCACCAGATCCAACAAATATTCATAAGCGGGGTGCTTTATTTTATCAGAGTATATAAACAGATCATAAACGTAAAACTTAACATGTTTGAATTGTTAAAGTTATTGTTACCTTTTGGGTTGTTATAGATTTACTATTATCTATGGCTGTGTCTCTTTTTAAACAAAACATAAATTCAGTGTCACTGTTAAAGGGAAATAAAAAGAGACCGTTTGGCCCGTTAAGTCTGCACTCACCATAATCTCACCACACACTATACCCATAACCTCACATATTTACCTTGCTAATTCCTCCTGGCACTAGGGTTAATTTGGCACGGCCAGTTCATCTAATTCGCACATCTTTGGACTGTGGGAGGGAACTGGAGCACCCAGAGGAAAAGCACAGACGCGGGAGAACATGCAAATTCCGCATAGACAATGACCCAAGGCCAGAATTGAGTCTGGATCTCTGGCGCTGTGGGGCAGTCACTGTGCCACTATGCTGCCAGATCCAGAATTAATCTAACAATTATCAGAATGGACAAAAGCTTTCTTTTACCTGTGCTCAGAGCAAAGGTTCATCTGGATTTACTTGCTGTTGCTGGTACTGGCCTAATGTTTAACAATTAGTGTTAGTGTGATGTGACCTTGCTCAAAGTGTGCTGCTCCTGGCTTGGTAAGATGTGGACTTATGATAAACTAAGTATTGCATAGTGTGTATCCCACGACATTGAATAGTGTGATATCAATGTGTTTTTTGATGCCCTTTCATGTAGCGTGTATTTAGTTTTCGGTATGGGCGTGTCCCTTTTAAAATGTATTCTAACAATACATTTTTGTTTTAGTGAGATTCGTAAATTAGGGAAATTTTTGAATAGCATTGCCTTGGTTTCCATTTCTGTATGGTTACTGTACAAACCAGCTGCCACTTCCTTGCACCACCTCCACCCCCCCCCCCCCCCCCCCCCCCCCCAAGTTCTCCTGCTCACTGCTTCCCATTCCCAAAACCTCTGCTTCCTGCTCACCACCCCATTCAGTCCCCATCCCAAGCGTTTGTGCATGAGAGCTTGGGAGAGGGGCAGTGAAAACAAAAAGTGAGCAAGGGAGGAAGCAAGTATAAGGGAGAGTAGCGGGTAGGGAGGCCAGAAGTGGGGACAGTGTAAAGCATTAGTGAATTAATAAGAACTTTTGGACCAGATAGTTTCAATGCAGTCAAATTTGAAATTAAATGTCAGGAACGTAACTCATCCCTACACGCTTAGATTTACCATGCAGTTTTGGGAAACTGAATAAGGAATAGTTGTATCATATTGCATTAATATGTTCCTGTGGTAAGAAAGAGACTTTTTAATTTAATAGCCCTTATAAGAATAGTTAGTGAACCTATACTACTTATTTTGCTTTTTGTTAATCAGTTATATATTTGAAGAGGAGAAATCTTCATTATTCAGTGCCACATGGAGAAAGCAGAGTGAATGGGATGGATTGAATTATGCAGAAAGATGATATGGACTGAATAGTTGTCTCCAATGCTGTAACAGTTCCGTGAATCTGGGATCAATGTATAACTTTTTCAAAACTGTAGTATCATGAGTGGAATGACTTCCTTTTGTGCTGTTATGAGTATCTTGTGGTATGCTTCTGGGCTAAACAGTTCTTTCGACTGCTTTGTATTTTTCTACCAACTGTTTTTTAGAAAGTTTTGTGAAACAAGTGATTACACTCCTGACTCTCTCTCATAACATTGCATCTGTAGGTCTGATGCGCATCTATTGGAAAAAGAGTGAGAAGTACATAGAAAGGAATTTGTGTTGTATTATAGTAAAGGAAAAAGAACCAATTCCCACCAGGAGCCTTTCACTTTCCTCCTAATGGACTGTGACAGAACAGATATAATCAGATTAGGAAATAGCTTCCTTATTGTCTGTTGAGTAATGCATGGGGGTGGGAAAGAAAATCACTGAAAAGAAAGGATGCGATATCAATTATGGCACCTTGCGGAATTTTACATTTTACAGAATAACAACATGCTATTTTCTCCTCAAATCTGTTAGATTTGGTTGAAAAAATGTGAAAGACTATATAATATGGTTTTGTATTTTTTCTAAAGGAATTCCGGGGAGAAAGTTAAACCACTTTCGAGTGATTCAGCAGATGTACTGGAAACATTGACTTTCCTTGAAAATGCGGCAGCGGAATTTAGTGATGAAGATGAAGACGATGAAAATAATGGCAAAGAGAGAACAATTAGCGATAGTTCGGTAGGTTAAATGATTGAGTAGGTGGATAAATGTGGTGAAGTAATGTGTCAATTTGTGGTAAATGTGTAGGTTGAGTTCTGTAAAATTTTCTCATGAAGATACTCTAGTCCTATTATCACATTGATCTACTCTTTCTTCCTTGTCAAATTTTTTTTTGTGTGTAGATTCTTTATGAAAATGTTTATTTTCCATTTTGATATCTTATGACTTTATATTAAGGGACTTGACACCAGGCTGGGAGAGAGGAGGGATGGAGGTAAAGAGGAGAAAGGAAAAAGAGAAGGGCTGGTGGCAAATTGAAGTATAAACAGAAAACTTTAATCTATATACTTTTATCAAAATGTCAGCTACCCTGCAGCAAATAGCTTGGCACAGCGCTGTTTGGTGTGTATTTAGGATTGCCATGAATGTTAAACTGAGCATAACAGCAGCTGTCAAAATGTTCGAGGAGGGATAGTTAAGTAAATGAATCACATAACATTACTCTTAAGTAGCAATGCTTGTTTAATGTGCAATATACAGTTGTATACTGTGTACTACACAGTTGTATGTATTTTGCATTGCCTGTAAATCAACAAAGTAATTTTGCAACATAATCTATAAATATGCCTTTATTCTGAAGGTATACTTGCAGATGTTAAGAACGAGTGAATATAATAACTGCTACAAAACACATGGCTATTTTAAAATTTCTTGCAATGATAAAATATATTGCTAACAGTGGTGATTTTTGATAACTATTTCCACTGTG
Organism: Sphyrna mokarran; assembly: GCA_024679065.1. NCBI lineage: Eukaryota > Metazoa > Chordata > Chondrichthyes > Carcharhiniformes > Carcharhinidae > Sphyrna > Sphyrna mokarran. The sequence continues at coordinate 122,194,389 of JAGIQG010000005.1, read as the reverse complement.
TGGATTTTAGAGGTGCTGTTGAAATCTGCAATGTATGGAACCATTTGCTTGGTTCACCTTGCTTGCTATTTATATAATGCAGTATGATGAGCATGCTTATTAATTGTACAAATTGTCATCTTTTAAACAGTTTGTTAACAAAGGAGTGTTATCAGATCCAACGGAAGATATGGACACTGAGGAAGCGCTGAGAGAATTTGATTTCTTGGGAACTTCAGAAGATGAAGGAGCAGGGGAATCGAGAAGTGCAGGCGATGGGACAGAATGGGGTAAAATCTCTCAATATCTTGTTACCAAGCAGGCAATTGCCCCTAAAATTTTGTTTAATGTGAAAAATTGTTGCATGCGTTGTAAAAGGTAAACTTAAATATAAAGTGTATCTGCACGAAGTATAAGTAAGCGTATTAATGACAATCTTTCTAACATGGAAATTGTCACTTCATCTCTTTGATGTAGCAGGTCATCTCAAATTAATGAACTCAAGTGGAATTAGAGAATATGTTGTGACTTGTGGTGCAAATGTGTATACGTGTCTGCTGAAATGCACATATGGGTATTTCTACTCGTGGAGTGCACATAGGCTGGTGAGTGAATGCGGGTAGGGGATGTGCGCACACTGGTGCATGTCAGTGTGTATATGGAGGCGTGTGTGCACATGTGGGGCAGTGTGTTGGGTGTGTGCACAGATGTTGGGACACTCATCTGGGTGTGCGTGTTGTGGTGTGTGTCAGTGCATGTTGGTGCATAAGTGGGCGTGCAAGGGTGTGTTCATGCACATTTGGTGGGCAGGGGCACGCATAAGTAGGAGTGCATGCATGGTAGACGTATGCCCACATGTCAGATATGCATCAGTGTGCGTGTTGGGGGTGCAAGTCTGTGTTGGGGTTGTACGTGTGTCAGGTTTACATGTCTGTTTGTATGTCTATGGCAGCCCATGTATTAGGGTGTGAGGAAATCTGTCTGCTTTTATGAGAAAGCTTTTATCATACTGATAAATATAGAATCGTTCTATTTTGCGAGTGACCTGATTTTTTTAAGCCAGTTTTACCCAAAAAGAATCAATTGTACTTCTGAATGATGGTACTTAGAGTGCTGAAATTGTTGGTGATGAGTACACAGCTGTCTGTGTATTTTTAATCTGTAAAATTAAGGCTCTGCATGATTTTTACTGAGCATTGATACAGTCAAATTAATTGAAAAAATTAATGAAAAGGGCTTATTGAAGATCACTGCAGAATACGTACGTATAATTAGTTGATTTGAAAATATTTGTTGACAAGGCTGTGGTGCATGAGATGTGAGGACAAAGAGGAAACTGCAATGATCACGCTGGGAGAAGGTGGCTGCAGCTGTTGGTGTATCTTTATAGATAGAGTTCCATTAGCATTTCGAAAATTGCAGAAGTATAGAATTTTACTATTGACACTTTACCAGAATAATTCAAAACTCTCTTTCCCTTAGTGCTGTATCTTGAGTTCAATATTTATTGATTTTCTTTTAGAACATGCAATTGTCTGCATCTCAACCTATTGCACATCTACGTTTAGCATCACCGGTTACTCCAAACTCTCTGCTGGTATATTTGTGTTCTCACTTCCTCCCATCAATGTGCGAAAGATATTTTGAATGTTCCTGCCACGTGTTCATTCTCAATTAGATTCACATTTTCACCTCAGGCATTCTACTCTCCCTTAACTTTTCTACCTGTTGCCCACTTTCATATTAACTCCTTTCATCTTTTCACCTTGGCACTCTATTTGTTCCTTATGATTATCTTTAGTATTATCAAGTCTAACTTTGTAATATACCTCATTTTAAGTTTTAGTTTGGGTTTACAAAGAACAAAACAGCATGGGAAACAGGCTTTTCGGCCCAACGAACCCACACTGCCAGCCTGATGTTCCCACCTCTACCCGTGATCCCTGTCTATGGATTAAAAACTAAATTTGAAACAATTTAGGGAGAATTTGTTTTGCCAGTTAGCCTAAGAGCACATCTTTGGGATGTGGGAGGAAACCGGAGCACCTGGAGAAAACCCACGCAAGCGTGGGGAGAATGCGCAAACTCCCACAGACACAGGCCCAAATCCATGTATCCGCACAGTACAGCGATAGTTACTGAGCTGTCGTGTTGCCCATCAAATGGTCCAGGTCAAGTGTACACTAACGACGTGAAGCACTAGGATACTCTCAAAAAAAAATCCAAGAGCAGCCCTCTCATGACCCATCACATGTATGCCCCTTGTTAGACAACAAGGTGGACCAAAGCACCTGTAGGATAAAAACAAGTACATCAATATCATCTATTGACACACTTCCCAGGGACTCCCAAAGCTCATGATCCCTATTTTAAATCAGTTTTCTATACCCCTCCATTCCCATTCTGTTTATGTGCCCATCTAAGGTCCCTCTGTGTTTCTGTACTCTTAATAGGTCTATCCTTTATCATATACCTCCCCCCCACATTCTTTGTCCCAAAATGCATCACCTCACATTTGTCAGGATTGAATTTGCCATCTATCTGCCCAAACTACCAGCCTATTTATGTCCTGCTGCATTGCCTGACTATCGCAAGTCCAGCCATCTTTGTATCGTCTGCAAACTTGCTGATCACTCCACTTACTCCCTCTTCAAGTCATCTATATATATTACAAATAGAAGAGGTCCCAGGACCGAGCCCAGCGGCACACCACTAGTGACTGACCTCCAGCTAGAAAAGCACCCTTCCACTATTACTCTGTCTCCTATTACTAAGCCAGTTACTTATCCATAATCTTCCTGTTGATCCATATGATTCTATATTTAGTCATATCTTGTTTTGCCTTCAAGGAATAAATTTACTTTGTACTTCATGCATCTACCATTTGAGGATTTCCTCATTGCTGATCTTGCCACCCGTTTGTAAAATTTTCAAAATGATTGTAATCATTTTTATTTCCTTGTGATAAATTGGAGCTTGAAAATCATTAGCCTTATTTTAATGCATACTGCAAGACAACATCTCTCTGGATTTGGGCTGATAAGTAGCATGCAACATTATGTCACACATAGTGCTAGGCAATAACCATTGCTAATGGGAGTGTGTGTCCACATCCCCATGAAATGCAATAGGATTGTCTTTGCTGAATGTCCCATCAGCATCTTGGGAAATTACTATTGACTTAACTCAATCAGCAACATGATTATTGGAGCAGAACAGAGACTGGATATTCTGTCGCATTTGTCTTACTACCTGACTCCTTGAAGCACCTCCACCACTTGCAAAGCAGACGTTGCAATTGAATTGGCTGGATATAGTTTCCTTTTCCTGTAGTGAAGATACCTGGCAGATTTCATAGAAATTAGAATCCCTATAATGCATAAGGAGGCCATTTGGCCCATCAAGTCTGCACTAATCCACCCAGGCCCTATCCCTGCTTAGTTAGCCTGCTGACCTCTCTGACCTATCACATCCTGGGGCAGTGAGGGTGAATTTAGCATGTCCAATCAGCCTAACCTGCACATCTTTGGACTTGGTATAAAGCTTGATGATAACTCTAACGGTAAAATAGGGACAAGAAATACCTTGAAATAAGGCAGTATCTGGGAACAGCTCTTTGCAGGCAATTCTGCAGCACAGCAGGGTGGAGGGGAGGGCATTAAAAAAGGAAATGGGGAGAGTACAGATCCAACATGCCCCCTATAAGGGGAAATGTGGGAGCAATAAGTTCAGAGAACCTTGGGTGCTTACATAGGAAGTGCAAGAGAACTTAAGAAAGCAAGAACTTAAGAAAGATTAAATGTTTGGATGAGGAAAGTACAGTTGATGGAGTTTATATGGATTTTAGCAAAGCCTTTGAAAAGGTCCTACATGGGGCACTGATTGAGAAGGTTAAAGCACATGGAATTCAGGGAAACTTGGTGGCATGTATCCGACATTGACTTAACAATAGGTCTGAAGGGTAGTGGTAGAAGATTGTTTAAGTGACTGGAGGCCAGTGTCCACTGGTGTACTATAAAGTTCATGCAAGGTCTCTTATTGTTTGTCATAAACATTAAATAATATAGATGATAATGTGGGGAGAATGAGAAACAAGCCTGCAGGTGACACCAAGATTGGTAGGATGGCTAATAGTGAAGAAGGTTGTAGGATACAGCAAGATAGGTTAGTCACTGAGCAGTGGCAGATGGTTTTTAATTCTGATGTGTGAGGTGATGCACTTTCGAAGAAACAGCAAGACCAAGTAATAGTTAATGAATGACAAGACACTAAGAAGCTCAGAGGAACAGATGGACTTGGGGTACTTATTCACAGATCCCTGAAGACAGCAGAGCAGATGAATAGAATAGCTCAGAAATCATATGGCACACTCGCTTTTAACAGTCATGGCACAGAGTAAAAAATAAGGAGATAATGTTGGAACTGTGTTCAGAATAGTATATTACGCTATAACATTCGACAGAACTTTGGTTAGGCCACAGCTTGGAGTACTGTGTACAGTTTTGGTTCCTTCACTATAGAAATGATGTGATTGTTCTAGAGGAGGTTCACCAAGATGTTGCCTGGGATAGAGCATTTGAGTTAGGAGAGTCTGGATTGTTTTAGCTTGGCTTGTTTTCTCTCAAGCAGAGGAGGCGAAGGGGAGATTTATTGAAAATCTCAGACATACTCCTCAGACAAGACTGAGGGGTATGGACAAGGTGAATAGGAAGCAACTATTCCCCATGGTTGAGCGATCAGTCGACAGGGGGGCATAGTTTTAAGGTAAGGGGCAGGAAGTTCAGTGAGGATTTGTGGAGAGAAAATTCACTTGAGGATAATGGGAATCTGGAACGCACTACCTGGAAGGTGGTGGAGACCGGAAACCTTACAATCTTTAAAAAGTATTTGGATGAGCACTTCTCACTAGAACAAGAGCAGGAAAATGGAATTAGCGTGACTTTACTGATAGTTATTGTTGCTGCAGACTCTAGGCCAAAGGGTCTTTTTTGCAATACATGACTTTAACTGTAGATGCAGTGCACAATTTATCGTCTGAGTACCATATCCACTAAAGCACTGGTGGTGTGAAGCATGGATTCAGATAACAGCTGATAACTTCTTACACTGTTTAATAGGTGGGAATATATGGAAATCCCAAAATGTTAAGTTTTAAATAATTTTTATTTTAAATCTAAAGTTGAACTGGTCAAGTATCTGCAGAATGGGGTTACATTTTTGATTTTAGTGGGGTAGTAGGAATTGAGGCTGAAAAGCACTCCACATCTAAAGGTGGAGCAGAGGAAGAAGTATATCGAGGACATGGAAGTTTCATGAGAAGATGCTTGCAGGAGCATATCCCTGAAGGCAATTGTGGTGGGACCTTGAATAATGTATAAATGAAGACAAAGATTTTTGAAATACATTGTTTGGGAAGGGAAGTCAGGGAAGGCTAGTAGATGCAGCTAGTGCTGGAACAGCAAGATTTCTATATTTGTGTGGAATCTGTGAGAATGTTCAAGAGAAGAGCCAAAATGGCCGACTGTTTTGCCGACAGTGGTGGAGGGTGGCAATGCGCAAAGGTAGGAATTAGAACATAGCAAGACGTTGGATAGCATAAGAGACTGAAAAAGATTGTGAAACTGAAGTTGGGCAAGGCCATGGAGGTATTTGTAGATAATAGGATTTGAAATGTGATTTGGAGACTTAAACGATCGTGATCAAGAAGGCAGATGTAAGAAGTATAGTATCAGCTGAAGGTGAATCGTGGAGCTTCATACCAGATGTAGCAAAAGTGTGAATCAGCATAGAAGTGAAATGTGGGTGAGTTGGACTACCTTGGTGATTAATCACTTGTGTAGATCATGGGACTTTTGAGTTTGGGGTGTGGAATCCAACATTCCCTTTTATCTTCTGGGTGTACAGCAATCTTAAAAACCCCTGCAAGGCTGGGTGCAATCAGCTCCTTTAAAATGTTGCATATTCACAGCCACACAAAAAAAAAAGAGATTACACAATCCAAAAAAGCAGGAATGTTGGTTCAGGCTTGCATTTCCTTTGAGGGCATGCACAGATCTATTAACTGATCGAGAAGGGGGATCGTACTGAGTCATTGATTAATGAGTTAACTTAAAACATTCATGTTGTATGTCAATCCAACATGGCTTGTTTTGTGACAGCCTTCTATCATATAAAACAGTGGTTTAGGCCAGAAGCCACACTCCAGAATGGAAGAGTAGTCAGCCTCCAGAGTAGTTGATGACTCTCCCAGTTGTCTGTGTCAATATCCACCATCTACATAATTCTCTTGCAGATGTCTTTGTAGTAGAGATATGGATACCCAGGAGATTGACCCAATGACTTGTTCATCATTTAAAGTACAGTAGTCATTCACCTAATGAGTGTGGCTGGGCCAGTGCAGACCTTGTTGGTTTTGCAAAGAGTGTAAGCTGATAGAAGTAACACATTCTAGGACCTCTGAGTTGGTGACCTGAACCTGCCAAGAGATGTTGAGAATACACCTGAGTCAGTGAAGCTGAAAACTGTTCAATCTTCTCTCCTGTTTAGAATACATTGTGCAGGTCTCAGCACTGTAGAGAAACATGCTGAAGATGCCAGGTTGGTGGGCTTGCAGTTTGAAGTTCTCAGTCAGTTTGCCATTGTTTCACACTCCTTTACTCAGCTTGGACAGACAGCGGGCAAAAGCTGCAGCTGTTGTGTTGATTTCTGTATCAAGTAACAGATTGCTGCTTGTGGAGCCCAGATATGTGGTACTATCAACAACCTCCCATGCCACATAATCAGTGCTGATAGATGGTGGTATAACATAGTTCAATTTGAACATGAAGACAATTTCCAAGTGTGAGATAATCCATTTGCTGCTGAAGGTGAGTTATTGAATATTGCGTTAAAACATCTATGTTGTATGTCAGTCCAACATGGGTTGTTTTGTGACAGCCTTCAGTCATATAAAACAGTGGTTTAGGCCAAGATGGTGAACTTTGTTAAAGGCCAGCAGCCACACTCTGGCATGGAAGACTGTGGGCTGAGCAGTCAGCTTCCAGAGGACACAGCAGTTGGCAACTCTCCCAGTCAGTGTCAATAGCCGCCATCTACATAATTCTCTTGCAGGTGTCCCTGTAGTAGAGGTATGGATACCCAGGAGATTATACCCAATGACTCATGAACTTGTCCCTTGATATGGTATATTAGTGTGGCATCATCAGTGTGACACATGAGGACTTGGATCTCGGGTGAGCAAGACTGAAAAGCTTTCCATCAGTTCTGGTATGTAAACAGCGACTTGCTGTAGATGAGCTGAAGACATGACAGCAGCCAAGAGAAGAACATGCCAAAGCATATCAGCCCCTTAATGCGTGCCTGTTCAACCCCACTGTGATCTCATAGCATTTTGCCCTGTTATATAGCTGACTTTACCTGTCATGTTGTCACGAGGCAATAATATTGAGTAGTTGCTCTGGTAGGCAGCCAGTTTTCTCCAGCTTCAATAGACCATTTCATACGGTTGAAAGTCTTGCTGCAATAGTGAAAGCAATATATTGTGGTCTTTGTTCATGGCATTTCTCTTGCAGTTGTTAGACGATCACGAGAATTGTAGATTTTCAGGCTTTAAAACCAAAACATCTGGATCTGCGATAGCGCATTCAGCCAGAACTTACAGCCTGACAAGGGCAACACATGTAAATAATGATGCTTAACAAGGAAATACCTCAATAGTTACTGCAGTCACTTGTGATTGTGATTGTCCTTTTCTTGTATGGCGGGGCATCTGCTCATCTTACTGAGTCAGTGATCAATGAATTATCTTCAAACATTCATGTTTCATGTCAGCCCGATGTGGGGTTCATTGAAGTTATGTAAACTGTGTCCAATTGCTGGGAAAGGGAATTGAAGCCACGATTAAAACAGGGCTGTATTTCAATCTGCCTTTACAGGATGTTGATTCTGACCAGAAGGCATATCGATGACTTTCACTTGCTAACATCTATGTGATAGTAGTTTGATCTAATAATATGCAAATGGTAAACATGAGTTTACAATCTAGCTTGTAATGCTGTAGAGAAGGCTTCATAGAACATTGTAGTCTGTATTATGGATGGCAACGGTGCCTGCAAGATGATCAAAAGTGCTTGCATGTATACTTTTTTTTCTATTGATTTGTAAAAGGCTGAGTCACGTAGTTGCTGTCTGAAATCTGATAAGTGAGTTTAGACATGATCGTATAACAGTCCCATTCCCCGACTTGTGTCGTTGGCTACCTTGTTCCTGGAATAGCCAACATGTGTTATCTGAGATTTGTGTTTTGATGTACCTGATGATTTAATCTTAAATTGAGAATTCTCAATAACAATACTGTTTCTTTTTGATTATGATGAATTTTATTTTGGCTATTGAAACAAATATAAAGCCTTCCTGAGAAGGTTCCTGTGGAACCAGATATCAGTTTAGCTCTAATATTAGCTACACTTTGCGACTGAGTTGTTTGCAACGATGCTGTGTTTTTAAATGAAAATGTTGGAACTGTCCTACATGTGGTGTAAGAGTTGGATTGTCCCAGAAAGCAATCTCTGATTTGTTTCACTGTGCTGTGTTTAGACAAGGAAGATGCATGTCCCACACCAGAGAGCTGGGACGTGGACCAGGGACTATTAACCAAACTCAAGGAGCAATACAAAAAGGAGCGAAAGGGGAAAAAGGGGGTGAAGAGTAAGTGCGTATAAAATCTGGTATACTTTTCGTAAACCCTCTTTTACCACTCTTTCAAAAAAAAAGTATCCAGACACTCTTCCTTTTAAAATCGTCTGCTCACTCTCAGCTACTCTTGATCTTCCTTGGTTTCACTTTTTTTGGAAGTTGCTGCTCAAAACTGCTCATTTTTTTCCTTTCAGTATTAGCCTGCTGCTTTATTTTGCAATTTTTATTTCTTCCTTTTAATGAATAAGATGGAAACGATTTCAAGTCACAGATGTTGGGTTTGTGTACTTAAGGGCAGTCAAACATCAGAACAGATGAAAGATAAGCAAAGGAACAAAAAATGGAAAATTATTTGGTCAGTTATTAACATGGTTGGAGGTTATTCCAATTTCAACACGGGTGGGTGACTGGGAGGGGAAAGTTTTCTTATGGAGTATAAGTTTCAATATTGTGACTGGAACTATATCTTTAAAATATTACTATGTAATGTGACTATTTATTACATATATTCTGCAAAAATATCAACACTCTATTCAAAATTATAGAAAACAGAATTCATCTTGGTAATGACTTGATCCAAGGTACCCAAACCCATGAGTGCTTTGACTCATTCAGTTTGTGGGATAGACAGACATTTCTGGAACTCAAAAGGATGAAGCTCTGGATCTGTGCTTGGCCCCTTCTCATTGCAGGTTTAAACTATCGATGACAAAGCGCTGAACTAATGGTATCAAATCTAAAAAGGATGCTGAAGTGGATGGAAAAGTTCTATTTAAGCAGTCGAGGGAATGCAGAATTAATTTATTCCATTTTTGTACTACTTGCTGATATTTTAGTTCTGGTTCCAGTAATATCAATAAAGAAAATTGTTCAATTTCCACTTAGCACTGAGCAGAATGCACCTTAACACATTTGAAAACCAAACCAAAAAAGATGCTGTGTTGGGCAGGATGGTGACAATGTCCTTCACTTCATAATACTTTAATCAATAGCTCTTCATCATCCGTCTCATCATGAAACCTATCCTAGAGATCGGTTTATTTTGTTTTAGAGCAGTTTAAAAGTAGGGTTACTCACATTGGGTAGTCATGTTTTTTGGTGTCCACTCTTCTGCTTGTCAGATGGCAAAACTTCCATCAATGTGTCAATTCAATATCTGAAATTTATCGGAAAAATTTATCTTCTTTCGATTTCTGTTTTTGCAAAATATAGGCTAGTGTTGACAAGCAATTATCCAGGCCTGACCGACGAGGTAACACTTACCATGTAAATGTTAATTAATGGGTCATCCTGTGGTCAAAACATTATATACGTGATCAAAATTCAATTTAGGTGCTTGAACATGGAGTATCATTCATACTATGCAATTAGGCATGATCATATGTTTAGCCTTAAATATCCTCACAAGTGAGCACGGATATGGATCAAATACACAATTGCAGTGCAGTAATCATTAGGCAAGCAAGGAGGTTTATTGGTTTTCTGTACGTGCTTTGCATGTTGTCTCCATCAAAATTAATATACTCAACAGTGTACAGGACTTTTATATGTACAGAGGTAGTGGAAGAGTAACTGCCATCAATCTTTGGAAGGCTTGGTGTTCCTGTTTCCTACTTAGGTAGAGTATTTATTCAGAGATGGATAGAAGTGCAAATCAAAAATGAAGGCAGCTATCTCTGGGTCAAGATTTGACATAATTGGAATTAGTTGAAATAGAAAATTTCATGACATTTTGTTTATGCTTATTTTGCTTTGAATCATTTTTCCTCTTTGAATCAGTATTTTAAGGCGGCAAACTTGGAAATGTGCAGATAAATCATTCTTTTCATAAGTAATAAAGGGATACAAGCTCCAACATTACTTATAGCTCTATTTCTGTTCCTTAACAGGGCCAAACAGATCTAAGTTGCAAGATATGCTGGCTACATTAAGAGACGTGGATGAGCTTCCCCCACTGCAGTCTTCAGTAAACTCACCCCCAAGGCCAGTTACCACACGACTGACTGAGCATGAAGCTGGCAGGACAGAAGAAGGTAGGTGAGAGGAAAACTGGACATCTTGGGAAAATATTATGCACTCATGAATCAGTGTGTTTTTATTTACAGTATTCTCATTTTTAATTAAATTTATTTGAATTAAAACTTTTGGTGATCCAGGTAAACACTTTTTAAATACTGTTCTTTCTAGTTGATGCATTGACCTTTTCCCCGGGAGCAGGAAAGCCCTTTATCATGGGTACAAATGAAGCACTGGAGAATGCTTTGGGTCTTGGAGAACTGGCAGGCCTCACAGTTGCTAATGAAGCAGACCCTCTAAATTATGACGTAAGTTAGAATTTCTATCAATTTATCAAACCTGTTTTGTAGGTGTCATTAATAGAATTCTAGTGCAGCCAAGAATTGCTGAGTGTAATTTTATGACCGGTCAATATGAGATTGACCAAGGGTGATTATCTTCAAGGAAGCGTTAAAAAAACACTTGGTTTCTTCTTGGGGTAGTGTTTCATTGTGCAAATTATAGGCAAGCATCTATTCCTTACCACTCTGGCATTGCATCTTGTTCCATACAGTAAGACACATTTAAAATTCTCAACCTGTATAATTCATAACCCGGATAACATCAAAATTTCTGGCTTGGCTAAATTGGTAATGTTCATCTCGGTTTAAGCCTTCTTCCAGAACTTAGAACATCATTGCCGCACTGAGTGTGTTCTCTCTTGATGAGGGTACCATTCTTTGGATCAGACTTCCACTGAGGTCTATCTATTCTTTGAATGTTAAATATTTTATTGCTCTAGGCAAAGAACAGCAGGATGCTGTCGCAGGAGTACTGGCCAACATTGCTCTCTATCACCAATACAAACACACCAACTGACCATTTACTTGCTGTTTTGGAGACCTTGCTTGGTGGCATGCAAATAAGCATTCTTTGCTTGTAAAACAATGATACTGCACTTTGCTAAAGTAATTAACTGGATGTGAAATGACATGCGATACGCTGAGGACAAAATGAGGTGCTAAAGGTACAAGTTCTTGGTTTCTAAAAAGGACCGGTTTGAATAGATTATCTAGAATGCTAGTGGGAAATGCTGCCAAGGAATGGAATATGGATGACAGGTAATGAATAAGGACTCAGGTTTCAGTTAATTAGCAGATTCTGCATTTTACAACAAACATATATAAGGGGCAGCAAGAGAGCTGCCAAAGGAGCCATATTTACCTGCACCAACCAATAATTAGTTTTAATGAAACCGTGCCAGCTATCTCTGTGAATGATGTTTCAGCTACGTGCAGGCCCCTTGCTGGTAGGCTGCAGCTTGTACATGATCATTACTGAGTTCTTGCCAGCTTTTTCACAGAATCCCTACAATGCAGATGGATGCCAGTCAGCCCATCAAGTTTGTACTGACAACATTTAGGCCCTATCCTCGTAACCCTCATTTATCTTGTTAATCTCCCTGACACTGGGATCAGTTTAGCATTGCCAATCAATGTAATCCCCACATCTTTGGAATGTGGAAGGAAACCAGAGGACCTGGAGGAAATCCAGCCAACACTGGAGAATGTGTAAATTCCACAGATAGTGACCTGAGGCCAGAATTGAACCCAGTTACCTGATGCTGTGAGGTAGCTGTGCTAACCACTGTGCCACTCCCAGCAATCACCAAACAGGGGGTTGAAAATTAAACCAATCTGGAGCAGGCTGGGAATGAATGGATTACATAGGACAAAAATATTAAAGATTAGAAAAAATGAAGTTCTAGCCTTTGGACAGGATATTAAAATATAGCACCCATCTGTGCTCGGGTAAATAGTAAACATTTTGTGGCACGATTTGGTAAACCTTGTTCTTCCACATTATACAAAAATTTATTCTACGATCTGCCTCTTGTCCTATGCTGCATGCATTGCAAACATTGCATATTTTTCTTTCATATGTTCTCTGTACTGTATTTAGGTTCTTCCTGCCCTGAATTATGACTTGTATAAAGCCTCCCTTTCCAAGCAGAATTTTAACTGTTATTACTCCTGAGTGTTAGTATTAATTTTAGTGCTTGCGTAATGATATCTGGTGTCATTGTTACATGTCGTAGTTTAGTAATCCTAGATTAGGAACGATTTGTTTTCTCAAAAATTTTGTACAATGAATGCCTGTGTTTACTGCTTCTGAATTACTGTTGTCTGCTGATTTGTGCAAAATTGTTCAGCTAGCTTACAGCAACACAATAGAAATGCAATAAGGCAACTCTAAAATACAGTAATAACTTAGGTGAACACTGAAAATAGGAGCTAAAGTAGGCTATTCAGCCTGCTCCACCATTCTGTGATAATTGATTTTCTATTTCAATGCCGTACTCCCGCGCTCTTCTTGTACCCCTTAACACCTTTAGTGTCTGGAAATTGTGTAACATTTTTTTAAAATGCATTCAGTGATTTGACCTCAACAGCCTTATGTGGAAGACACAATTCCACAATTTATCCTCTGAGCGAAGAAATTACTCCTAATTTCAGTCCTAAATGGTTTATCCCACATCCTGAGATTGTGACTCCTTGTCGTCGCACCACACACACACACACACACACACACACACACACACACACACACACACACACACACACACACACACACACACACCCACCTCCCTGCCCCCTCCTCCAGCCAAAGGAAATAGCATTTCTGTCCAGCCATGTCAGAATTTATGTTTCAGTGGGGAGGGAGTTCGCATTAGAGGCAGATGATTGTTGTACAAGGAGAGATTGCATCGATGAGATCCCCATTCATTCTTCTAAACTCTAATGAATACAAGCCGAGTCAACCTGGTCTCTCCACCTCATAATCATCCATGTCTTATGTAAATTCTCTCCTTCAATCTTCATTAGAAATTGATCATTGATCTCATACAACGAAAAAAGTTATTAAAAGGAATCTTGATAAAGCAAGGAGAAAATATTTCTAGTGACAGGGAGAATGGTAATCAGCGGACAAATATATAAGACAATTAACAAAAAAAGGTTGAAAATAATTTTTATTCAGCAAGTTATGATGATCCGGAATGCACTGCCTGAAAGGTTGGTGAAAGCAGACTAAGTAATGGTTCTCTATAGAAAATTGGACATAATATTGAAAAGAAGAAAAATTGCAGAGCTGAGGCAAGAACAAGGGATTAAAACTAATTGTTCAGGTCTTTCAAAAAGCTGGCGCACTAGACCGAATACTCCTGTGTTATTTTATTGCATTTTTAAAAAATTAAGGATTAAAATGAAAATCCTAATTACACCAATGTTTGGGAGCTTGTATGTATTTCTCTAACTACTTTCTGAAATGTTTTTGGGGTTTTACAGATTACTAATAATAAAGATGCATTAAGAAAGACTTGGAATCCTAAATTCACATTACGGAGCCATTTTGATGGAATAAGAGGCCTTGCTTTTCATCCAGTTGAACCTGTTTTGGTAACTGCCTCTGAAGATCACACTGTGAAGTTATGGAATTTACAAAAGACTGCTCCAGCAAAAAAGTATGATGAAGAACACAATACATTCTTAATATTTTTTGATGTATAAAGTGTTTAAGTCGCTGAGTGAATTTGAGTTTCTGTATTAATATTTGGACTATTACTAATCATTCAAAAATCATAAAAACACCCCTGCCCCTTCCACCAGCCAAAGGAAACAACATCTCTATCCAGTCTGTCCAGTCTATCCAGCCATGTCAGAATTTGTTTGTGGGGAGGGAGTTTGCACAGAGGCAGATGATTGTCGTACAAGGAGAGATTTCATCGATGACATCCCCATTCATTCTTAACTCTAGTGAATACAAGCCAAGTCAACCCGGTCTCTCCACCTCAAATAATCATCCACGTCTCCTTCAATCTTCATATCATATTAGAATTGTTGCCATTAATAAATTTAAATCAGAGTACAGAAGGGCAACCAATTCTCATAGATTGTACTCTGGAAAATATTGGAATCCTCTAGAGTTGTGACATCATTGTAACATGGCTTGTCTGTTGACACTGTGGCTATGTTGACATATTTTAGCAAGTCCAAGAAGTAGTAAGAATGTGCCCTTATGTAATACTTTTACTATGAGGTGCTTCATAGTAAAAATATTGTACAAGGGCAGAATGGGAAGGTTAGAAAGTCAAGGCCCCCAGTAACTGTTATGGGAGATAACAATTATGATGAAAGAGGATTGAGGTACAGACTGAAGAGTTGAGGAGTACAATTCCAGGGTGCATGGTTTTGATGAATTGGTGTGTCACCAGTAGTAGTCTGAAGAATTGGAATTACAGGATGAGAGCTGAGGCACGGTGCTTGAAAAGAATAGTGTGAAAATACATCATTTAAGAATTGGTGCGAGAAATTTGTTAAGAGTCAAGGAGCTAGTGGAGATCATTGAGGACAAGATTGAAGAGCAACTTGGACAGGAAAGGATGGGGCAGCTCCTTTCTTAACATTATAATTTCATTTCAAATATTGCATAAAATTCTTTGTGCTTGTTGCTGTACTCAAAGCAAAGATTTTCTGAATCTTTCCTCGGATGGACCCTTAATTACAACCAGCCAGGTATTTCCCAAAACATTAAATAGCCATTTCTCTCTTCAGATGTTGACAAGTCTGATTAAGATTTAGAAAACTATTTTTGATTTTATTTCAAATTTGAAATTAGCTGTTTCTATCTCTAGAATGCCAAGATGATGTCTTCCCTCACTGTTGCAATTCATTGTTTTAATTTGAATAAAACTGCTTTCGTATGCCACATAAATCATGTCATCTACCTTTTACATGGATGATTTTCAGAATAGAATGGCATTTACCTGAAACATGTTGTTTTCAGAATTAGATTTTCAGTCCAGATTTCAGAAATCCTGACACTTGAAGCAGAAAATGACATTGGACTTGCATAAATGGCCATTGAGCTATTCAATGTTGAATCCCTCCATAACTGATTTTAGTGCAAGGCAGTGAAACTACAATAAGGGGCTTGGGAATTGTGCAAAAAACAATCAAGATGGAAAAGAATAAAAGCTGAAATAGAAAGTTAAGAAGGACAGAGTTTGAGATGATTTGTAATTGGTTACATTTTTCAAAATGTGGAGGACTGAGTGCTGGATGTGTTGAAAATTCTGCAGGATGAAGCTGGGGAAGTTAGTGGGTTGAATGCTGGAAGAGCTGTGGCTCATGGTATGAACAGGCTGGAATGGTGGTGATGAGTTTTGCTTTGCACAATTTTTACGCAGTTGCTTGTCTCTTGAATTGTTTGCAAAGTATTACTCTGATAAATTGATCAGCTGCAGTTGTCTCTTGCAATTTGACATAGTTTATTCTACAAAACTGGAAATAAACTCTGCTTGAGGTCAACATTTTTAAAAGCCAAGTAACTGTACAAGGGCTGAAAGATTGAAATCCTTGAAAATCTGAGGAAATGGTGATTTCAACACTCAGGAGAAAGAAGGCAGTGTATGGAAGAATATTTGGAGCTTGAAAGCAACAAAAAGAAATTATGGTTTCCATTATGTGAATAGTTATTGGCCTGATTCATTAGGCAAGAAAAGATGAACATGTCACAAAGTCAAACTATAACTTGCAGTTAAGACTTGTATATTTTGTTCCAATGAAGGTGCACTTCAAACTAAGAATGCTTCATCCAGGCATCTGTTTGGAGTTAAGACTTCTAAAACACATGTTGTAGGATATATTGGCAAAGTTAACAGTTGTTTTTATTCCACAGGAGTACCTCATTGGATGTAGAACCGATATATACATTCAGGGCTCACAGGTAGGCCTGAGTAATCTGTTCCATACAGTATGCAATACTCTGCTCATGTTATATAGTGGATGAGAGAGGTTTACATTTGTTTCCCTTGTGTTGGATAGAGGCCCAGTGCTGTGTGTTGTGATGAGCACCAGTGGAGAACAGTGTTTCAGTGGCGGTTCTGATGGGTTAATCCAGTGCTGGAATGCTCCCAATCCTAACATTGATCCCTACGATTCATATGGTGCGTATGGCTACATTGTCAGCTGTTATATTCGTACATTATAATTCCTGCAGTTTGCATACAGAGTTACTTGCATCCTGTTTATAGAAATGGCAGGAATAAGCCATTGAGCTCCTTGGATTCTGCCATTCAGTGAGATCATGAATAATCTGCATCCTAACTCCATCCGTTTATCTTGGTTCCATATCCCTTGATACCAAAAGTCACAAAGTCTGATTTAAAACTGAATGAGCTTCCACTGCTTTTTGTGGGAGAGTTATCCAAACTACTTCCTCTGCATGAAGAAATATTTTCTAACTTGCCTCCTGAATAGCCTCTGATTTTAAGGTTGTCGCTTTGATCTAAACACTCCCCCCGTGTCAATTATTACTTTCAAAACTCAAAAATGTCAATCAAATTAGCCGTTAATCTAGGGAATGCATGTTTTATGCAATTCTCTCCCTTGAAACATTGGTAATACACTGCTTCATTCTTTTGTGGTGGGTACATCCTTTCTAAGTTATAGTATTCCAGGTCTAATCAGGGTTTTGTATAACTATAGCAAAATTTCTATCACTTCATATTCTAGCCCTATGGATACAAAGCTAACTTTCCACTGCCTTTCTGATTGCTTTACTTGGGTCCATCCTCTTTTGCTTCAGAATGGATGACTCACACTTACCTGCAGTGAAATCCATCTACCACAGTTTTTGCACTTAATGTAATTTAATAATATGTCTGCAATTTTAAGCACCTATTTACATTACTTACCTACCAGTGGTCATTGTGTGATTGACAAACTTGGACCTATGACTCTCTCTTGTGTTCTCTATATCATTAATAAACGTAGTGAATAGATGAAGGCCCTAGTATAGATTCTTGTGAGACATCACTTCCATTTCGAGTACATACCTATGTAGTTGCTTGGTAGTACAAAACTTGAATATTGCTGGAAAGAGTGCATTTTGCTGAAGCTTTTCATCACTCATTAGAACAAATATAGGAATGTCAAATTTCCAGCAATCTCAATTTATACTATGGGATTCTCTCCAATGATGCTTCTCTTATCAATGTATCCTCCCATTAATGTCAATAAAATGCAGTTAAATGGCCATTAGTTTCATTTGTCAGATCTTGCTGTGTGCCAATACCTGGCATGTTGACTGCACAACAACAGTAGCCATGCTTGAAAAATAATTTATCGGACATGAATTTTCTCAAGAAATCCTGAATGGTATGAAAAGACATGAAAGAAATGTAAAGATTTTTTTTCTTTGAACAAGTTTAAGATTATTTATTATTGTCACAAGTAGGCTAACATTAACGCTGCAATGAAGTTACTGTGAAAGATCTCCTAGTCGCCATGCTCTGGCGCCTGTTCGGGGGCAGAATTTAATGTGGCCAATGCACCTAACCAGCATGTCTTTCAGACTGAGGGAAGAAACTGGAGCACGTGGAGGAAACCTACGCAGACATGGGGAGAATGTGCAAACTCCACACAGACAGTGACCCAGGCTGAGAATTGAACCCAGATCCTGGTGCAGTGAGGCAGCAATGCTAACCATATGCCACCGAGCTGCCAGAATAACTGGATTTTATCATTCTTTCATAGCCAGTGTTGCTTTCCGCCTTTGCAAAATGACGACATAATTTCGGGTTTAAGCTATGTAGTTTTGTCACAAAAAGCATCTCAAAAAGTGCTTTTTTTCTTCTTTTAATCGTCCTTCATGTAACGACTTAGCCTGCTGTATCCAGACTTTTGTTTGTGTATACTTATTATGTTATCAGGTGTCAGGAAGTCTCCTGAACAATGTGGCAAGAATGGCAGTTTTCAGAGGAGGGTACAAGGGGAAAAGCATTGAGACAAAGCTTGATGTGAGTTTGTTCTGGTTCATTCTAAGAAGACGTTTGTTTGCAGATCCTTCAGTGCTTCGAGGTGCTTTGGAAGGCCACAGTGATGCAGTCTGGGGTTTGGTATACAGTGCAACACATCAACGTTTACTGTCCTGTTCAGCTGATGGTACTCTACGGCTGTGGAATGCCACTGAAATTGCACCTTCGCTTTGCATATTTAATGAGAACCGAGGTAGGGACTGAATTTGTCTCCGGAATTCATTTTTAACTAGTGTTCAGTTGATTGATCTCTTATGGTGCTGAGTTGAGAGCAAGGCCCTTTGGGTGAGGGATGGGGATGTGTCAACTAGGATACACAGATGTAACTTGACTTGCATTTTGAAATCGTACATCCTTATGTTTCCATGATTATTTCCTGTTCCCATATTTCTAGAAAAAACCCAAAATGGTATAGAATGTAATTACACCAGGGCAAATTTTAGTTGATTAATGATGTGGCCATAGAAGTTGCAAAATGGGCAATGTTGACCAGAAGTGCATTCAAGCATTAGTTTTATGCGTTAAATATCAGAAGTTAGCAAAATCTGTTATATTCCGGTTAATGCATAGGACACAATGATCAAGTAATAATTTTGTTCTATGCTCAGGTGATTCTATCTGAAGGTATTAAAATCAAGAGCATTCTGCAGCTTTAAATTCAATCTGAGCTAAAAGGAAAATTAGCATTATTCATGATTAATGTGGATGGTTTTGTGTTGTATATATACTAGAAAATTTGAATCTGAACTCGATGTCTTTCCGTTCCCCATCCCAGAATTGTATTGGAAATCTGACCTCCATTGTCCATGAATTTTCATCCAGTGTGTCTCATTAGAATTATTTGTATTAAAGATTTTACTGGATATAACTGCAGCTTGATATGTACAGCATGAAAGTGCTAATAACTTTTGTGTAACACGGATGATTTTGTTTTCTTCCTGCAGAATTTGGAATCCCTACCTCGGTTGACATAGTCTGCAGTGATCCTTCTCATTTAGTGTCATCTTTTGTGAACGGGCAGACAAGCATATTTGACATGGAGACGTGTCAGCGATTCCTCACCTTTGAGTCCAATATTGATGGTATGGTTCTTGGAATAAGAGACTTTTGGTTATTAGATAAAACAAGACCGGCACTACTATTTTACTATTGTAAAAAGGGGATTATAGACAGTAATGGCTGACAGCTAATTTTGGGGATCCATTTGATTTGAGTTTTTAACTAATTTGAATGATCAGTTAAATTACACTAGTAATGTGACTTGTTACCATCTGATGCCCTCCCAGGATGAAACTAAACTATATAGTTAACAAATGGCCATTTTTGAGTGAAAATGTAATCTGAGGAAAGGACTAGCTAATTATATTACTGGTCATCTCTTCCTTTCTTCCTAGTTAATGTTTTTCTGACACTTAAATGGAATACAGCTTTCAGTAAGAGATTAAAATTTTGGTTTCTGGGGAGCACAGAGGGTTAGGCACTGGCCTTTAGTCTCTGGATACCAATCTACCTCAGACCAAAAATGTACTTGGTCAGGTCTCAATCCAGCTGTTAATGGACATAGCCCACAGCATATTAGAGATGCACTGAACAAAGAACAAAACAGCACGGGAAACAGGCCCTTCGGCCCAACGAGCCTGCGTCGCCACCCCGATGTTCCCACCTCTACCCGTGATCCCTGTCTATGTTTATAGATCTATGGATTAAAAACAAATTTGAGACAATTTAGGGAGAATTTGTTTTGCCAATTAGCCTAAGAGCACATTTTTGGGATGTGGGAGGAAACCGGAGCACCCAGAGAACACCCACGCAAGCACGGGGAGAATGCACAAACTCCCACAGACACAGGCCCAAATCCATGTGTCTGCGCACACAGCGATAGTCACTGAGCTTTCGTGTTGCCCATCGAATGGTCCAGGTCAGGCGTACACTAACGACGTGAAGCACTAGGATACTCTCAAAATCCAAGAGCAACCCTCTCACGAGCCATCGCATGTATGCCCCTTGTTAGACAACAAGATGGACAGTGTAGTGGTATCACAGAAATAGGACACTCAGGCTAATCTGTCAATGTTGATATAAACAAAATATTATAATTTCTGGAGGCTGGAAAAACTGAGTAGATCTGGTAGCATCTGTGTAGCATCATCTTCAGAGCTGAACTACCATCCAAGAACCATGATAGGGTTCCCCTTTTCATTCCTGACCTGGCAGCATGCCATTTTAATTCATCACCTTGCTGTGTCTCACAGTTCTATTCTCAGTCTTTTGCAGTGTTTCAGTGAAGCTTTACACAAGCTTGAGAAACTGCATCTCATCTTCCAGCTGGCCACTTTATAACCTTCTGGACTCAACATCTATTTCAGCAACCTCAGACCGTGAAGTCTGTCCTCCATTTTGTGTTTTTTTTCCCCCTGTGCCCATCTGTATCTGTTATGTTTTGCATTCAGACAATGCTGATTTTTATTCTGCTATATGCCCCTACTGTGGACCAATGCTTTTTTCTTTTGCTGCTACTGTTCCCACTATCTTTGCCTTTTGTTCCATGACATCTTTGTAGCTTAACCTCCTCTGCCCTCTAACCTCTCTCTGACCTTCCCTTTTGTTCCACTTGACCATCCTCTCTTTTTTAACAGCATATAATCCATCATATTTCTCTGTCTTCAGTTCTGATTGAGTCATATTGGACTTGAAACATTAACACTGTTGCTCGCTCCACAGATGCTGCCAGATCTGCTGAGTTTTCCCAGCACTTTGTTTTATTTCACTGTATGTTGGTGTTCCTCCTCCATATGAGCAAATAACCCTAAACAATTTGTACAGCCTTTTCTTTCATCCAACGCAGTATTGCACGTTGACATATTTCTGACTCGATTCAAAGTGAATTTTATAGCCTCAATTCTTGTTAATGTTCTACTTGTTCTCGATTGTAAATCTTGTATGTTTAATCTTGTATCAATGATCCTCATTCTAGACTTTGTAATGACAGGAAACAGGTCTGCCAGGCCACTGCAGTACATTCGTATTGTATTTCCATTCTACATCTTGCTAATTACTCTGTTAACAACTAGAGTTTAGTTTTGCATATTAAGCAGGGATAAGGTGGGGAGGAAATAAGTTTAATTGAAATGGAAATTAAGATTATCTAAAAACTCTCAAGTTTCCATCTATCTTTTCTGAGCCATTGATAATTTCCAGCATGTCTATCCTATTCTCTTGTAATCATCAACCAGTACAAAAATGCCTCTATGCTGTTGCAGTAGGAACCACTGTGACACAATGTTGGGGAAGTTACCTGAAAGTGCTTAGTGCTGGCACCAGATCCTAAAATTGGAAATATTGCATGCTCCAGTGCTAACCCCAAATCTAGCCAAGAAATTTGAAAGGCAAAAGGACATAATTAGTGTGTGTAGATCAGATTTTGGCTGTCTGCTGGGAAATGAGTGTGGTGGGTTGGAGGATGGCTAGCTTGGACTGGATGTTTTTACCCTTGGTTTAAAAGTCCATTGGCATTCATTTTTAGCTTATACAGCACAAAAAGCTAGAAAAATTTCTCCTATGTTAGTCATAGTCCTTTAGAAGAAAAAAAAAGTTACATCCAACCTACTCTTGGAATTAGGTCCTTTTGCTCTTGCAGCTTTTAACCCTGGCAAAACAGTTCATTTCATAGTGAGCTCCAGTGGTACTAGGCTTGTATATGATGTCCTCAGTTACCTAACGGTTTGAGTCGATTGGTTGGACAGCTAGTTAGTGATGCAGAGTGACGCCAACAGTATGGGTTCAATTCCTGTATCGACTGAGGTTATTCATGAAGGCCCTGCCTTCTCACCACGGCCCCTGGGAAGAGTAGCCTATGGTCATCTGGAACAATGGCAACTTTACCATTTGCCTTTATCATCTATGATACTATGGATTATTCCACTCACATTCTATCAAAGTGAAAAGTTCATATGTCTGAAATAATATGAATGTTTAACATTTTATGGCTTTAAAGTTAATTTTAGTAAATTGTGATTGGAAGAAGAATTTAGGTGCTGGTGTAAATTGTTACTATATTTCTCCCTTATTTGCCCATACAGCTTCATCTACATGTCAAATTAATAAGGTCATTAGTCATCCTACACTTCCCGTTACTATCACAGCCCATGAGGACCGACACATAAAATTCTTTGACAATAACACAGGTAGGAAAATATTTATTTCTTCTGTTTGCTGAGACGTGTCTTTGAATTGTCCAGACTTTCTTCCCCATATAAAGCATACTGTTAACAGCAAAATTTTCAATTACTGCCACCACCTTCATTGCCTTCCTTTTTGTTTTTTTTCAAAACTTGCATTGTGTACATCGCCTTCAGTGCTGTACGTTTATATGGTATGTCATTGATCTGGTTAGTGTTAATAATCTGCCATAAGATTCAATGTATTGAGAAATAAAGCTTTCACTAATGACCTTTTATGAAGAAAGCTATCCTGATAAACCAGCCAGATTAATGCTGAAGACCCAGAAGATTATGAATAATCTCAATGCGATCCCCTGCTTTTAGTGATTTGTTCTTCTCATGTGGTCTGGCTCCTATCTAAGAGAGTGAGTTCTCTTTATGGCATTTGAAATCAAAAGTGTGAAACTATGAAGGGGGTCCAAGGCCAGAAAATGACTGCACTTGGCAATTGTCTCTGCCTTCATGCCCAGCAGCATTTGCTACTTGACACAAAATGAATGTGATGGACAACATTTTTTTTTTTTTAAAAGTCAGGCCTTGTCCTTGCCTGGACAAAAGAAATGTGATGAAGGCATTGAAAATAATGTCTCAGGACCAGCAGAGAATTCTCAGCAGTTTTTGATCCTAATCTAGAAGTTTCTGTTTCTTGGGTGAGAGGTCAGTAGATGTTATTTTTCTGCATCTTGCCTCCACGTAGATGCGAGACTGCAGATTGACCCTGTTATGAGGAGATTAAATTTCATTTGCAATTAAATGTTGATGTTGGCACTATTACTGCTTGCTTCAGTTGGTGCTTCCTAACCATTTTAACAGACTTAGTATGTAAACTTGAACTGGGAGCAAGCACAGCAAACATCTGAGGCTGAAGCTTAAGGCTGTGAACTTATATTTCAACATTCTTCTGTTTGTCCTGCAGTTCACCTCACTACATCAATCGTGTTTCAACTGTAGCATAACATTTCTTGATATTGTGTGCTAAGGTTAATTAAGAAACATGCTTTGAATTTGTTCAAAATATATCAAATTATGCCAAGAATGTTGGAGTGCTTTAAAGAAAACTTTAAAGGAACATAATGGGGGGGGGGAGCTGCTAAATAATCTAAGAGCACGAAACCTGAATTGGAGATTAAGAGAAACCAAAAGGTTAAGTGGAGTTGTTTTTGAAATCTTTCTAATGAATGTTTGGCAACATTTTTTCATTGTGCAATTTGGGTTCAATATTATTGTGAGCGTAAAAAGATTCATTTATTTTCCAATGCTGACACTAAATCAGCTTCCTTACAAAGTTAGGTAATAAACCTCCCCTCCCCTTTAGAAAATATTAAGGCTCAAACATAAAGACCAGGAGTTAATATCTGATGTAGGGTATTAATTTATTTTTAGACCTTACTATGCCACTTGTGTTTTTCCCTCTGACTATTCTTGCAAGTGAAACTTTGCCCCTTATGAAAACAAAATGAAATCAATTCAACAAACTTCACTTACCAAGGATTTAAATGTTTCCTTCCTCCTGTACAAAAGTATTGAAAACATTGACTATATTTTCAACTTGCTTATTAATATTAAACCTGAACCAGCATCCATAACATTTATACAGAAAGATTCACTTAACCAGCTCTAGTTATTTGTCTCGATCTTGAACCTAGATAACCTGGTGAAAATCATCCTACTTATTCTTCAGAATCAGAAATATCTGACCATCAAGTCACCTGTGAAATGTACTTCAGAGCCCTATTCCTTCCAGACCTGTTCCCAGCCAAACAGTTGCCCACAAGTTCAATAAACTGTTAACAATGCAGATAATTGATCTGTGCAGTTAGTTATCACAGTGTAGTCTTTGGTGAGATCAGCAAATTACGTTTGAGAACATGATTATATAAATGCTCATTACTGTCCTTGAGGCCAATATGCATTTTCCTCCATCTTTTTAGGGACCAAAGTTTCTGCATCATCTAAGGATACTAAAGCTGCAGTATTACAAAGTTATGAATGCTTCACATCAGGAGCAGAAGGTTAAAATGATCAGTAACAGCTGTCCTAAACACACAAAAATATATTATCATTTACACTCTGATGGCACTTCTATTTGCCACAGAGAACAAAATAGCACGGGAAACAGGCCTTTGGCCCAACGAGCCCGCACCGCCACCCCGATGTTCCCACCTCTACCCGCGATCCCTGTCTGTTTATAGATCTATGGATTAAAAACCAAATTTGAGACAATTTCGGGAGAATTTGTTTTGCCAATTAGCCTAAGAGCACATCTTTGGGATGTGGGAGGAAACCGGAGCACCGGGAGAAAACCCACACAAGCACAGGGAGAATGCGCAAACTCCCACAGACACAGGCCCAAATCCATGTATCTGCACAGCATAGCGATAGTCACTGAGCTGTCGTGCTGCCCATCAAATGGTCCAGGTCAAGTGTACACTAACGATGTGAAGCACTAGGATACTCTCAAAAAATCCAAGAGCAGCCCTCTCATGACCCATCACGTGTATGCCCCTCATTAGACAACAAGATGGACCAAAGCACCTGTAGGATAAAAACAAGTACATCAATATCATCTATTGACATACTTCACAGGGACTCTAAAGGCTCATGATCCCTATTTTAAATCAGTTTTCTATATCCCTCCATTCCCATTCTGTTTGAGAGGAAAATAAAAGTTAGTTGTGAAGACCGGAGAATTAAAATCAATCATTTGTAAACTAATCTCTGGTAGTTGGTAAACCGAACGAACAGTGATTGGGTTCCTGTTTCAGGTTCCTGAATGTGCTGAGCTGCTGACAGATTGTAACAGTCAGGAAAATATTCCAATGAGCAGTACTATTCTGTTAAAGTCAAAGCAACAATCTTAGTTATTGAGACAGATAATATGTATTGATGAAAAGAAATTTAGTTAAGATAATGGAAGAAAATTTACTTTTCCACAGTATCTAATGATTTAACATAATTGACAAAAGAAGCAAAAGCAATATAAAAAAAGTTTTGACACAGCATGGTTAGGGTTGGAATGCACTACCTGTGATCGAGACAGGTTCAATGGAAACATTTAAAAGGAAATTGAACTGTTAGCTGAAAAGGAAGAAAATGCAGGATTATGGGGGGAATTGTTCATTCGGGTGGCTGATGTAGACATGGGGGGGATGAATGGCCTCTTTCACCATAATTCTGTGAACTGATGCGTGGCAGCACCACCTCAAAGTCACACTGCTTTCCTATTCAGAAATAGACTGCTTTCATCATCCTGGCTGAAAATTTCTGGAATACCATGCCTGACAGCATTATGGGTATATCTACACTTCAAAGACTGCAGCGCCTCAAGAAGGTGACTCACCATTACCACTGAATTGGAAGGACAAAAATGCTGTCCTTCCCACTGATAATCCACATCCCATAAATAACTGAAAAAAATTACACCTGAATGTTTAATAATGAATGCATTGCTTTTCGTCCTTCCACCTGTGAGGTGAATGAAAGGTAAGTCATTTTGCATTTAGCAAGATCTCACAGATAGCAACTAAATGAGCTAGCTGCAACAGTTTTGGCTGCCAGCACACAGGAAAAGATCCTCCTTTCCTGAATAGTGCCAGAGATGTTTTACATAAGTCAAAGCAAAATGAATCTTGCTTTGACGTACCATCCAGAAAATAATAGTGCACAGTTGTTAACTATTTATTGTGCTGAACTATCAGTCTAAGATATGCTCAGATATATGAATCGAAAAGGAAATTGACTCATTGTAGATAGTTACAGCTGAATACAAAATATATATCCATTATTACATAGACATACATACAGGTCCAATGGGTCAAAAAGCCATCTTCATTGTAGTGTCGCTCTACCATTCCATTCTAATATGTTTACTGTTTTTATTTCCAGGAAAAGTTCTTCATTCAATGGTAGCCCATTTGGATGCTGTCACAAGTTTAGCTGTAGATCCAAATGGCTTGTATCTGATGTCTGGCAGTAAGTACCCACCTAAAATGCATCAATTCACAATACTTTACCTTAATTATGTAAGTGTTCTCAGTTGATATCACATGTAAACACTGAAGCTCCTGGAATGTCTGCCTAATCCTCAAGTTTATTTGGCATGCTTGCTCCAGCTCCTGTCCATGCCAAGGTAGATTTGCACTGAGCCTGTAGTTTCTGAAATGGGAATGAGGCAAGGATATTTATTGGGACTTATCCTGTTCCTTTATGTTGGGTGGCCTTGGATTTTCTGTCCCATGTATTCCTGGAAGAATTATGATGCTGCTCTTCTGGCAAGGTGGTGCACATTTGTGACAGGTCTGTCACATGGCTTGGATATAATATCCAGGACATGGAGATATCTAGCACATAAGAAGCTGTTTATTGTTTCATCCTTCCACTGCAACAAAAGCTATGAGAAAACTCTGCTGCTTGGGATGAGAGTTTCTGTAAAGTGAATACCTGAAAGGTTGATTGGGTGCTAAAGTAAGAGTTAAAGCTTTGCACCTTTGGCAAGTGGAAGTACCATTTGATAGATGATCACACATTTCTAGATGGATGTGAAGGTTGGCAGGCTAATGACAACTCAGACGTGATTAAGCAACTATTCATCAAATAGTGACCACCTCTTTGAAGGAGATATATAAGTTGGATTCTTTCCAGTTGAGTTTGCTTGAAGGTGCTGTATCTATTACGTGAAACTGATCCTCTCTGACAAACCGGATAATCCTGTACTTCTGATTGGCAGTGGCCTACAGTGTTGCAACACACTTTTAACAATTTCCCAGTCAGCCTGATTCACTAATGGGAGTTAGAGCAATAGAAGCTGGCAGTCTTCCTTCTGGGACACTGCACTGCTGCCTCACAGCGCCAGGGACCCAGGTTCGATTCCTAGTTTGGGTCACTGTCTGTGCAGAGTCTGCATATGCTCCCTGTGTCCGTGTGGGTTTCCTCCGGGTGGTCAGCTTTCCTCCCACAGTCCGAAGATGTGCAGGTTGGGTTGGTTGGCCATGCTAAGTTGACTTTAGTGTCAGGATAAGTAGAGTAAATATATGGAGTTGGGAGAATAGGGATTGTTATCAGTGCAGGCCCTGTGGGCCGAATGGCCGCCTCCTGCACTATAATGATTTAATGATTCTTTGATTCAAAAGACGTGCTGGTTAGGTGGATTGGCCCTGCTAAGTTCTCTTTCAGTGTACCCGAACAGGCACCAGAGTGTGGTGACTAGGGGGTTTTCACAGTAACTTCACTGCAGTGTGAATGCAAGCCTACTTGTGACACA
This sequence comes from Sphyrna mokarran, assembly GCA_024679065.1. Classification (NCBI taxonomy): domain Eukaryota; kingdom Metazoa; phylum Chordata; class Chondrichthyes; order Carcharhiniformes; family Carcharhinidae; genus Sphyrna; species Sphyrna mokarran. Next base: position 122,166,362 of record JAGIQG010000005.1, on the reverse strand, counting down.
AATAACCTTTAAATTTTATAAATCTTTTATTTGTTCAGGGGATGTGGGCATTGCTGGCTGGGCGGTATTTGTTGCCCATCCCTAATTGCCTTTGAGTGATTTGTTTAGCCATTTCAGAGGGCAGTTGAGAGTTAGTCACATTGCTGTGGCTGTGGAGTCACACGTAGGCCAGACCAGGTCAGGACAGCAGATATCCTTCCCTAAAGGACATATGACTGTTCAGCAAAGTGATGGATTTCTCTGCATGGCTGACTAAGCAAAACAATCTGACTTTTGATATGTTTCTCAATTATCAACTATTCTTTTTTCTTCTTCCAAAGGTCATGACTCTTCAATCCGCTTGTGGAGCCTTGAGACCAAGACTTGTATTCAGGAATTCACTGCACATCGTAAAAAGTTTGATGAGTCTATCCATGATGTGGCATTCCATCCTTCCAAATGTTACATTGCCAGTGCTGGGGCGGACGCACTGGCTAAAGTATTTGTATGACAGTTTTCTGTAGACTACTTCAAACCCTCTCTTATCAATTAGTGTCTATGACACTGCCAGACATAGGGACATCCTTTACTGCCTAGCAATCCTGACACTTGGGTTGCAGAGTCTACAGTTCTGAAACACTTGTATTTTCTGCAAGTATTTTTCACCTGGTTTGTTCAGGCTGCTCTGAGTCCAACTGTGCTAATGTCTGAGGGATTTGCTGTTCAGTTCTTCCTTAACTTAATTCCTATAATCCTGGGGCTGCCGTGTTTATCCAGGCAGGCCTGGATAAAGTTGGGATGGGGGTAGATTTTCCTGTTTTTTAGAGAAATGAAAATGCATCTGGCAACACCTGTATGAAGAGCAACGTCTGTTCTCTTTGCCGGGCAGCTAAGTTGTTTGAGGTAGCAAGGAATGCCAATAGAGTGGAGTGCCAAGCTGCAATAAGTGTAGCAACTCCAGGTTAAAGGGAGATATAGAAAGTCCAACATTAGAGTATTTTTGAAGACAAGATGCCAAAATTTGCTAAACAAAAGGAGACCTCTTAATTGTACAATAAAAGCAGAATGTTTACATATGGGATACAATATCTGTAGTTGGTTATTGTTCTAGCTGCCTGACTGTTAGATTTGTGCCAGCAGTATGTGATCCGTGAACAGGTTTCTCCTTAAAAGACACTTTTTAAGGTAAATTTGGATCGTAAATAAATTTAATTGCGTAGAACTACACTTTGTTCAGAATTATGTATAAATATATGTTCAAGGTATTGTTTAGCACTTACAGAAACACTGACATTTTAAAATACAGTTATATACAGGTATACTTTCTTTTAAAACACAGTAATAGATTTTTGTCTTAAAAAAAGGGACTTTAATTCTTTAACAGGTATTTGAATGTCTAGTGCTCTCACAGAACATGCATTTTAATTTCAGATGGCCTGAAGACTACATATTGTAAACATGGCAATGGAATGTTTAATGGTATTATAATAATGGGGTTTTTTTTGGGTTTTTTTGTAATAAAACTTGGCATTAACACTTCCTTGGACTGGTATGTGCACGGTGGGTGAGGCTATAGTAAATGGAGAGCTGCGCTGTTTTACTGAGATTTTACTGATCTGGTTTTCAAGTGACATGCTTTCAGAAGCATGGATCAGCTGCAATTGAATACTGCTGGGCACAAAAGCAAGATCATTTTATGGCAAAGATTTTTTTATTGGAAGACAGAATTGACAAATAATCCAAACTAACCTGATTCTTAAAAAAAAGTTAACTATTGGACATATTTGACATTGGCTAACAATTGCAGCTGTTTGTTTTTTTCCAAATCTGGAGTCCTGCTTTAAAGTTAGCTTGCTATAATCTCCCATTTCCTGGTCCAGTTGCAAAGTATTTAAGAAGGGAAATAGATTTTGGAATTAATACGTGTGTATGAAGTATCTCAAAATGAGCCGTCTTTAACACCAACAGTGGCTTGTATTTGAAAGGAGAGAGACTAATGTAGTGCGAAAGAGCGAGTATTTGATGAGTGTATTGGGCACATTTGCTATGTCTACCTACATTTTTTTAAAACTGTGATCATGTTTAGGTGGAACGGTATAGCAGAGGCTTCTGAACATCATGATTATTTGAGTCCTACTAAAAGCTAATTTTCTTGTTTAAAAAAGCTGATTGTTATTCTATGATGTACCCATCTCTTTTCTGAAATGGAGAGTGATAGATTTATTGGTAATAAAAATCCCATCTTTCAGAAAATGATGCATTTGCAGTGTGTAAATTTAGCTGAGGCACCCAATCCATAGTTACCAACAGCGATGCAATGCATCCTATCACTATTAAACATAGAATTGCAGCAAGACAATTAATTGTCTTCAAAACAATGATGCAATTGTTTAATGTAACAGATTTTTGAGTGTCTTAACTTTTATTGTTAAATGAGCTGTCGTCCCAAGTAAATTTTATTGTACCTTCGGTTGTGTGTGATATGAATAAGATCAAGTGTTCATTCGCTCAAGTTGAAGAAAAGACTTTTCAGCTGGAATCCATGGACTCCTCATTTCTTCAGTGTGACTGATCCCCTTTGGTAACTTGGTTCCCTTTCCTTCTATTAGCAATGTGGTCTTGAGTTGAACAATGAAACTGCATTTTCCTTTTTGTTTCTGGCTGGTCTTTTGAAGGTGTTTCTCCACCCCTTCCTCATGTAGCCTCACACATCCACCCCCCATTAGTGAAATTCACTGGTCAGCTTTTTAACATTCATTTTAAGTGGTGACAGAATTGCACGATTCCCACCCCCATCTCTGTTTAAATGCCCCACTCGGGCTATCTGGGTCCAGTTCTCCAACTGAAGGAATAGAATTACCTGACTTTCGGAGAGAAGACTCCACTCAGCGGGAATTTTTTTCATGAGTAAGGGTTGTCAGCCTCTACAATATATTGTCATCCTGTCCATAATAAAGCTATTTTATCATTTGGGCTTGTTAGCATTGGTTTGTTTGCAACATCACAAAATTAATCTGTTCCAACTGAAGCATTGTGCGTGTGTGTTTTACTTGGTTCCTAAGTAATTATCCTTTCCATTTTTTGAACGTGTTCCTCATATGGAACTGGGAGATAGAGGGTTCCTCCCAAAAATGATGAGATGGAAGTCTTGATTTGATTTATTATCACATGTATTGGTATACAGTGAAAAGTATTGTTTTTTGCATATATATTCAAAACATAGAGAAGGAAATGAGAGAGTGCAGAATGTACTGATATAGCTAGGGTGTAGAGAACGATCAATTTAATATAAGATAGGTCCATTCAAGAGTCTGATAGCAGCAGGGGAGAAGCTGTTCTTGAGTCGGATTTCTGTTCTTGTTCTTGAGTACATGATCTCAGACTTTTGTGTCTTTCCCGACAGAAGAAGGTGGAAGAGAGAACGTCCGGGGTGTGTGGGGTCCTTGATTATGCTGACTGCTTCTGAGACGGGAGAGTGTAGATAGAATCAATGAATGGGAGGCCTGTTTGCATGATGGATTTTTGTAATTTCTTAGTCAGCTAGCTTAGTCAGATTTTCAGCCCCCAAAATGACATGCCCGAGAGAGATTTGGTCCTGTTCCTGATGCACTTGTCTGTTTTTGCAAGCTAACTGTGATTATGTGCCACTAGCATAGTTAATATTTCACACCAGCATAGTCACCAAGCATATTGCACTTAACACTTGGGCGTGTGGAGGCTGCAGAATTTGGCTGAGGTGGGCAACTTCTTTTGGGATGAATGTCACATTTATAATTAAATTGTTTGGGAAACTGGTGGAAAAAGACTAACTGAGCCAGCTGTCAATTGGGATGGGCAATGAAATGTTGGCCTAGCCAATGACACCCATGGAAACAGAATACAAACTACTTTGTGGTTTGGGGAAGGTAAAGAAAAGCTTTGTCATTTATTTGGTCACTAGCTGAGAGGGGGATGAGTAAATAGCAAATGGTGAGATCCACATAGATGAGAGTTACTGTCACTGTTCACAAGATGTGCTGTGACTGACAAAATGAGAGTGGGGAGATAAAACGCACAGCCAAAGGGAACATGTGATTCAGAAACCAGTCTGCTGTATGTGGAAGAATCAAATAGAGGGGTTGCGGAATAGACAAATCAACATGTAGAAATCTCACACACTAATTCCCCCCCTTCATGAGCATTCACTCTGAGCACCATTGAATGACAACATAAAGTCTTGATATACACAAGTCGGTTGAGAAGGGCTGATTGATGGATGGTGATTTGGGGCATTGGAATTTTAAAAGTGAATGGATAATCTTTGCCAAGGTGTACTAGCCAGCTCCCTGGCACACATTTTCTGGGGAACGAATTGGTGTGTACGAGTTTTCTGTATAACTAAAGAACCTACAAGTATCAATAAAAAGTTGCATTTTTACAGTATTTTTCATAACCTCAATACATACCAAAATGCAAAGACCCAAGTTGAGATAACGACCGGATAGTCTACTTTAACAGAATTGTCCAGAACACTGAGGAGAACCACCTACTGCGCTTCCAAATAGCTTGATATGATCTCTTATTTCCAGTGTCTCTGCTTAACATCTTATTCAACAGATGGCACATCTGAGAATGGAAGCTGCCTTTTGGTGCAACGCTCAGGATTTTAGCCTGGATAATGCGCTCACACCTCTGAAATTGAAGCTTCTGTCCTAGGTAAGAGTGCTATCATCTGAGCAATATAGGGGTAGGGAATGTGATTCAAGTGTGTTGGCAGCGGTACCAGGATTAGAGAAAGGGAAAAATCTGAATTAAACTAACAGGGATCATTGTCCTGGTGAATTTTATAACTGGACCTATAATTAGGAGCTTTAATCTAAGGGATGGGGTCAGATGAAAGAAAATTTAGATTTAATTGAAAGAGAAAACTTAGAAAACCCCTGGCCATGGAGCAGTACTGGAGTAAAGATGAATGAATTGTGACAGGAAGGGCCAAAAGGTTTAACAGTAAAGTTGATCAACAAAGCCAAAGAAAGGTGTAATAGCAAAACAAAATCAAAGTCTGAATGTACCAAATATTCAAAAAGGATAGGGCAGGAACAAAAATAAAGACAAATAAGTTGGATCTAAACCTCTACAGAAGCCTGTTGGCAAGGTCAAACTAAATATTTTGGGATGCATGTCATTGAAAAAGACGGAATGGGGAAAGAGAGTGTCAGAGTTATGGATGATAGCATAAGGGCAGTAGTGAAAAGGATTTGGCTCAAATCATCAGGAAGTAGAATCATTTGGAATAACAAAGGGCAGCTAATGCTGGTGGGATTCATTTACAGGCTTAATGAAAGCTATACCTATGGACAGAGTATTAATTAAGAAGTAATAGGAACTTTTTTAACATTCTGTTGTTGGGTGCGGGCATCGCTGCTAAAGTCAACTTTTATCCATCTCTAATTCCCTTTTCAACTGCATGGTTTGCTAGGTCATTTCAGAGGGAGTAGTTAAGAGACACGATGGTTACTATTGCTGCCTCTCACACCAGGGACCCAGGTGGTTCAATTCCAGACTTGGGTCACTAAGGAGTTTGCACATTCTCCCCATGCCTGCATAGGTTTGATCTGGGTGCTCTGGTTTCTTCCCACAGTCCAAAGATGTGTGGGTTAGGTTGATTGGTCATGCCCCTTAGTGTCAGGGGATTTGCAGAGTAATAACATGGGGCTGCAGGAATAGGGCCTGGATAGAACAAAGAACAATACAGCACAGGAAACAGGCCCTTCGGCCCAACAAGCCTGCGCCACCATTTTAACCTTCAGTGAATGCCTCATTCCAATCCTCCTATCTATGACTTCTGGCTATGCCTCTTGAACTCCACAATAAAAGTGTGCAAACTTAGAGAATTATACGTGTGCCAGATTGAAGGAGGTCTAATTTAGGGACAATTTGTTAACACCAATCAGCCCTAAAGCACGTTTTTGGGGTGTGGGAAGAAACTGGAGCATCTGGAGAAAACCCACGCAAGCATGAGGAGAATGTGCAAACTCCCACAGATGCCGACCCAAGTCGGAGATCCAACTTGGTCTGTGTATCTGCACAGCAAACAGTGATAGTCACAGCTGTCGTGTTGCCCATCAGTTGGTCCAGTAGGATTGTTTCTGGGGTAGGCTCTGGGCTGAATGGCCTCCTGCACTGTACAGATTCTATGAAGAGTCAACTGGGTCCTTTTGGGTCTGGGCTACATGTAAACGAGATGAGGTAAGGATGGCAGGTAACCTTCCTTAATGGGTATTAGTGTATCACAACAAATGGCAATAATTTCATGGTTACCATTACTAAGACTAGTTTTTAATTCCAGTTTCTATTAATTGAAATTAAATTCCATAAGCTGCCATGCTGGAATTTAAACCCATGTTCCCAAAGCTGGTTTACTGTCCAGTGCCAGTATCAATCACCATGCTTGTCCTGCCTGTAACAAAGGATATTGCAGGAAGAGCTTTAATCTTCATTTTGGATGGACAAATCAAATTGCCAAAAGCATTCTGGATGACAAGTTCACGGATGGTTTCCTAGAACAACACAGTGTGGAACCAAGTAGGGTATTGCTATTTTAAATTTTGTGCAATGAGACCAGGCTAATCTCATTAGAAAGGATTGGCCAGGACAGAGGAGTTCCACGTTGTTTAAGAGTGACATTCTTGGGCCTGAAACTAAAGTTTTTGACTTAAAGCCAATCACATTGGTTTGAGGTGTAAGTTTGGGTAAAACTTATTTGGAAATAAAATTACATAGAGGTAGATCAGCAATGGCAAACATTTTAAAAAAAAACTTCTAAATTCTCAACAAAACTACATTTGGGAAATTTGACCCAACCTTGGCTGGCTAAAAAATAGGTAGTATTAATTTAAAAGAACTGGCCTATATGGGGAAAAGAACAGTGAGCAAGGTGATTTTGATGAGTTTTAGGATGATTAAACATTAAAGAGGTAAAATTAGAAAAGAAATGAGCCATAAATGTAAAAGGAGATTGCAAGAGCTTCTGGAATCATTCCTGTACACCTCTTCTGTAAAAACTCCAGTACATTGACATCCTTTTGTAGTATGATGCCCAGAATTGTACATAATACTCCAGTTGAGGTCTAACTATTGCACAAGTTCAGTGTTACCTCCTTACTCTCTTATATTCTGTGCTCCTGTTAATAAAGCCCAGGGTCCTATGTGCTTTATTAACTACTCTCCACCTGTCCTGCCCCCTTCAATGATCTATGCACGTATACACCCAGATCTTCTGTGCTTGCACCTCAAGAATTTTGCTCCTTATTTTACATAGATTATTTTATCTTGCTATAGCTTCCTATCATCTTGCACTTATCTGCATTGAATTTTATCTGCATCTATCAGCCCACTCCAATAACTTGTATTGTAAATTGTGAAGAGGGTGATGAAGAACTTCAAAAGGCCACAATACAAGTTTTGTATCATCCACAAACTTTGAAATTGTCCCCTGCACACTAATATCTAGACCATTATTATCAGGAAAAGTGAGGGTTTCAATAGTAACCCCTGTGCAACACCACTACAAACCTTGTATCCATATTGCTACTGTCTTTTATTTCATGAGTTAAATAATTTTTCTAACTAACCTGTTGTGTGGCATTGTATCAAATGCCTTTGAAAGTCTGAGTACATCACATTAATATCATTAACCTTATCAACCCTCTCCGTTACCTCTTCAAAAAATTCCAGTTAGTTAAACACAGTTTCTCCTTTAGAAATCCATGCTGGCTCTTCTGAATCAACCCACTGTTTCCTATACAACTACTAATTCTATGCCAAATAATTGTTTCTAGAAACCTGCCTGCTACTGGCATTAAACTGACTGGTCTGTAATTACTGGAGCTATTCTTACAATTGTTTTTGCAACATTTACAATTCTCCAATCCTCTGGCATCTTCCTTGAGTCTGGAGAAGACTGGAAGATTTATGGCCAGCGCTCCATCAATTTCCTTTCTCACTTGAATACGCTTTGATGCGTCTCATCCAATCCCAGTACCTTGTCAACTTTATGTACTAAGATAAAAGCAAAATATTGTGGGTGTTGGAATTGAAAACAAAAACTAAAAATGCTAGAAAGTCTCAGCAGGTCTGACAGCATCTGTGGAGAACAAATAGAGCCAATGTTTTGAGTCTGCTCTGACAAAGGGTCATGCAAAGTTGAAACGTTGGTTCTATTCTCTCCCCACAGATGCTGTCAGACCTGCTTGAGATTTTCTGTTTTGTAACTTTTAAGTACTAATAGTCAGGCATTCATCAATTGTGAACTCTTCTAGGGACAGATCACTTTTTCCTAAACATTACCCCATTGACCAGTGATCTACTTTGCCCTCCTCATTCCTAAGTACCAGGTCCAACAGTGCAACCTTTGTTGTTCTACTGGACACGTACTGCTATAAACACTTTCCTGGATACAATCTAGGAATTCTTGCATCTCCTTCCACCTTTTATACTACTATCCCAAGTGCACAATTGAAGTCCTCCTTTTATTGCTATTTATAATGTTTGCATCTCTAATTTCCCTGTAGATTTGTTTGTATACATCCTTCTCACTAGTTGGTGGTGGACACCATGTGCATGATTGTTCCCTACCTTCAGCCAAATAGATTTTTGCCCTCTGGGAAATCTGCTTTCTCCAGCACTGTAATGCTTCCCACCACCACCACCCCACCCTCTCCCCAGGCTCCTTTTCTTCCTTTTTCTGAACATCTCATAGCCAGGAATATTTAACAGCAATTCCTGCCTCCTTGAGCCATGTCTCTGTTATCACCACCACATCATAGCTCTACAATGCAATCTGCACCTCTAGTCTTATTTACAATACTAATTCCCATATATGCATATTGAAAAATGCTGGAATCCATTAATAAAGAGCTATCAACAAGCTACTTAAATCATATTAAGCAGTCAGTATGGTTTATGAAAGGGAAGTTGTATTACAAGTTTTTTTTGTGGATGCAAGGATGGATAAGGGGAATTCTGTTTTTATTCATTCATGGGCCATGTGTGTTGCTGGCTGACCAGCATTTATAGCCTATCCCTAGTTGCCCCTTGAGGAGGTGATAGTGAGCTGCCTTCTTGAATTGCTGCAGCCCACGTGGTGTGGGTTGACCTACAATGCAGTTAGGGAGGAAATTCCAGGATTTTGACCCAGGGAGTTTAGGAAAAATATGTATCTGCTGAATGGTGACAACATGCAATGCACTGCCACAAGGAGAGATTAAAATGAATGATTATAAGTAAGTATTAAATCACAGAATCCTGACAGAGCAGAAGGAGGCAATTTGGCTCATCAAGTCTGCAGTTACTCTCTAGCAGAGTATCTCACCCAGGCCACATCCACCACCCTAGCCCAGTAACTCTACAAGTTTATTATGGTTAACCTACCTAACCTATCCATCTTCAGGAGGACAACGAGAAATACAGAAACCTCAAACTGGGGGAAAGAAATCAAAAACTTCACACTCGAAAGGGAAGCAAAAACCACAAACCTGAATGAAAAGGAAAAGCAAAAGCCTCAAACCCGAAAGAAAAAGAGAAACTTGAACATAAGAGGACAAGTAGGAAAGTAAGAGAAAAGGTTTAAAAGAGCTGAATTTGCCTATTTCTTTAATAAATGTTGGCTGGCCAGCGACACCCATGTCCCATGAATGAATAAAAACAAAATTCCCCTTACCAACCCTTTCATCCACAAAAAAACTTTTACTACAAACAATTTGCCTTTCATAAAACCCAGGAAGAGAGATTGGTCAGGGAAGAGAGAGAGACCTTCAAACAGAGGAAGCAATCACATGGTGATTTATGGTTATGGAGTGAAAGAGAATTAATAGTTATACTGAGTGGTCCTCAAAGACCATAACATTCCTAAAACAAAGGAAGCTGCTGTTCTGATAGATGGGTATAATGTATCACATAGGCAGCTGTGGACATCCATTTGTAAAGTCAAGGAATGGAAAATTCTGGCTTTTGGGAGAAGTTTTGAGTGAATAAAAATATAGGGATAACAGCAACATGGAGAAACCAATATAATTTTATTGCTGTACGATGGGCAGCAGATAATTGGGAGCTGCAAGTTAAATCAGTAGTAATGATTCCCATTGAGTCTTCAAAAAGGAATGTACAAGTGAAGGAAAGGGGTGATACAACAATAGCAATAGTGCAGGTTGCCTATTACAGTGATGGCTATAGCTCAAGGTCATCAAAGGATTCCTCCATAGATACCGTATAAAGTGAGCCAGGTTACTGAAGATTCTGATGAGGGTCATCAACTGAACATTGGTTCTGTTCTCTCTCCACAGATGCTGTCAGACCTGCTGACTTCTCCAGCATTTTCTGTTTTTGTACTGAAGATTTTGTCTCTAAGTATTCTCTTCCAACGAACAAATTAATTTTTTGCGAGATACTAGGGCAGAAATTGGTTGTTGACGTGATTTGTGGTTGGAAGAACTGTCGAGCATTGACCAGGTTTTTGGGGTGGGATAGGGATGGCGGTATTCATGGGAGATGACTCTGTCTCCTTGTATAAAGTTAATTTATAAAATGACTTCTGGTTGACGTACGAGAGATTAAACAGCTTGTACTGGCTGGAGTTTGAGGATGAGAGGGGATCTGATCGAGGTACGTAAAATTTTAAGAGATAAAGTAAATGTATACTGAATGTTTGTGGGAAAATCTAGAACAAAGGTCACAGGTTGAGAGGCAGTAGATTTAATACTGAGATGAGAAGGAACTACTTCTCACCGAGGGGTGGTGAATTTGTGGAACTCACTGCCCCCTAGTGTGATGGAGTCTGAACCATTCAAGAAGAAAATAGATACATTTCTGATTTTTAAAAAAACAGGACAAAGGGATATGGGGAAGAGGTGGATTTGGGACCAAGGACAGATCAGCCATGATCTGATTGAATGGCAGAGCAGCTTTGCCTATTTCTCCAAATCCCTATGTTCCTGTGTTAGTAAATAGAACTGTTACTGTAGAAATTCTTCCTGCTTTATCTATTGAAGGTATAGATTTTATTCTGGCTAATGATTTGGCAGGTGTGAGGGAGTTCATTGAGGTGAACGGGACTGAGATTTTATAAGTGCAACATCCTGGATTGTTCTTGGAATGTATGATAGCTCGCGTCTGTAGGGCTGAACAGGATGAGGTGAAATCAGTTGAGATAGGGGATAATTCAGTTGCTCAGACAGACAGACAGAGAACTTTTTTTCAGCAGTTTGAATGAGATAAAAACTCCGACAGTAGGGAGAATGATTTGATTGTAGCCTAGGAGCCAGATCCAGTTGCCCAGAAATGGGCTCAGGTAGTGAAAACTGAGGAAGCTTCAGAGAGGGTTTATCACAGAATCTCTAAGTGCAGAAAGAGGCCGTTCAGCCCAGTGAGTCTGCACCAACTCTCTTACTCAGGTCCTCTCTCCCTCCCTATCACCATAACCCTACACATTTATAAAGGCTACACATCTTGGGACACGGGGGCAATTTTACTATGGCGAATTCACTGAACCTGCACGTCTTTGGAGAGGTAACCAGAGCACCCTGGAGTAAACCCATGCAGACACGGGAGTGAATGGCGGTGTGGAGTTTGCACAGTCACCCAAGGCTGGAATTGAATCTGAGTTCTTGGTACCATGAGGCAGCTGTACTAACAACAGTGCCACCATGCTGGAGTGTTGTTATCTTAAAAAAAAGGTATATTGATGAAACCAGCGGGTAATGAAATGAACAATCTTCAATCAAATTGTTATCCCTCCCAATTATTGCAGGGCAATTTGAAGAATTACCCAAGAAATTATGATGGCAGGAATAAGAAAGACTCTGGATAACAAAATGAAGCATTTTTATTACCAGAATTACGTGGAAAGATACTTGAATTCAGCCAGACACATCACAAGTGCCAACTGGTTATGTTGCTTAAGCTACCTCTATTGATTTCAATACGACCTTCAATTAATAGTCAGATTCTAGTGCATTGTGTGGGGCCTGTACCCAAAACCAAAATGGACTTGTCTACTCAATCATAGCACCAGGGCCCTGGGTTTGATTCCCACTTAGGGCACTGTCTGTATGGAGTCTGCACATTCTTCCTGTGTCTGCATGGGTTCCTATGAGGTGCTCCAGTTTCCTCCCACAGTCTGAAAGACATGCAGGTTAGGTGCACTGGCCATGCTAAATTCTCCCTCAACATACCCCAGAATGTGGGAATTTTCACAGTAATTTCATTGCTGTGTTAATGTAAGCCAACGAGGGAACGCTGGAGAATCTCAGCAGGTCTGGCAGCATCTGTAAGGAGAGAGCTGACATTTCAAGTCCAGTTGACCCTTTGTCAAAGTCCCGCTCGCTGTCACTTTTCCAGGAAAATTCCAGCATCCGCAGTAATTTGCTTTTATTAATGTAAGCCCACTTTTGACACTAATAACAAAAGTTTAAACTTAAGAAAAAAAACTACTGCAGAAGTGGCACTCAAAGGGTTAATTCAGTTTTTTACCAGGTCAGAATCTTTCAGAGAGATTCATTCAGTACAGGGATTAAATTTCATGTCACCAGATTTCTAGGAGGTAATAAGTTTGGGAGAAAATCAGATTTAATCAGCTACACTCCAGCAAATGTCTCAGAGGCACGAGAAAGATGAACATTAGAAGCTATGTTTAGCGTTTATTGCCTTGAAATCTTGAGGAATGGGATTAATAAAAGCAAATTACTGCGGATGCTGGAATTTTCCTGGAAAAGTGACAGCGAGCGGGACTTTGACAAAGGGTCAACTGGACTTGAAATGTCAGCTCTCTCCTTACAGATGCTGCCAGACCCGCTGAGATTCTCCAGCGTTCTCTCGTTGGCTTACGTTAACACAGCAATGAATTTTTTAATATAAATTGCAGTTAGAGTTGTACTTAAAGGAGCTGAAACCAGTTGATGCATTGAGTTGGTTCCTGAATATGAAGGTAATGGACCATAAATTAATTTGAGGATTTGATTTATTAGTTTACTGTGAAAAGTATTGCTTCTTGTGCATTTTACAAGGAATACCGTTCGTAGACTGCACAGGGGAGAAGGAAAGGAGAGGGTGCAAATTGTAGTGTTACAGTCATAGCTAGGGTGTAGAGAAAGATCAGTTTAATGCGAGGTAGATCCATTCAAAAGTCTGATAGCAGCTGGCAAGAAGTTGTTCTTGAGTCAGTTGGCACATGAAGTCAGACTTTTGTATCTTTTTCCTGCTGGAAAAAAGTGGAAGAATGTCCAGAGTACGCGGGTTCCTTGATTATGCTGGCTGTTTTTCCGAGGCAAGTGTAGACAGAGTCAATAGATGGGAGGCTGGTTTGCATGATGGACTGGGCTATGTTTATGGTATGATCCTTTGTAGTTCCTTGTGGTCTTTGCGACAGCAGGACCCCATACCAAGCTGTGACCCAACCTGAAAATGCTTTCTGTAGTGCATTTGTAAAAGTTGCTGAGAGTCACAGCGGACTTGTCAAATTTCCTTAATCTCCTGACAAAGTAGAGGCATTGGTGGGGCTTTCTTAACTATAGTGTCAGCATTGGGGGGGACCAGGACAGATTGTTAGTGATCGGAGACCCTAGAAACTTAAAGTTCTCGACCATTTTTGCTTCATCACCGTTGATGCAGGCGGGCCCGTGTTCTCCACTACGCTTCCTGAAATCAATTACTATCTCAGAAGAAGTGTGGCCCCAGAGAAGAAGCTACTCTGTTAGATTACATAACCAGTTTTTGCGACAAGCGAAGTGGATAAGACAGCTGAAACTCAAACTTTTTAACCTGGGGATAAAATACTATTACTTTGCCAGGTGAACTGCCAGAAGCTAGTGGACTGTATTATATTAAAAGGTGATAAAATGAGGTAAGTTATATAATTAGTATTCCAAACAGAAGGAAACATCAGCGAGTGTGTCACATAAATATGCTGAAAAACTATTATGAGAGAAACTAGTCAGCCAGTGAGTGTACACCAGCTGGTAATGGTGACATGAATGCACTTGTTCAATGAGTTGGAGATTGGAAGTTCTCAGTTTGAACCCTTGGTAAGGAGCTGTACACCATCTGGACCATTACACCATCTGTCAGAGATATCTGACAATGTGGGAAATGATACACCATCAACCTAACCACTTAATGACCCAATTCTGGAAAATGATATAATTGAACTGAGTCAAAGTTTTTTAATTTTTGTAGGATGTGGGCGTTGCTGGCTGGTCAGCATATTATCTATCCCTACTTTCCTAGGGGCATTTAAGAGTCAACCACATTGCTGTGGCTCAGGTCACATGCAGGTCAGACTGGGTGTGGACAGCAGATTTCCTTCCCTTCGCGAACCAGATGGATTTTTTCTAACAATGGTTTCATGGTCATCAGCAGATTCTTAATTCCAGATTTTTTAAAAAAATTCAAATTCCACCACCTGCCCTGGAGGCATTCAAATCCGGGTCCCTAAAACATTAGTCCAAAAACTCAGCTAGCGATAATATCGGTAAGCCATCGCCTCCCCTCGTAGCTGGAGTTGAAATGATACCAAAACCTGATTAATCACTTTCTTGTAATTAATACAGAATCGTAAATGATTGCAGTAACACAAACTGATTCTTATCCAAAATTCCCTGATTTACCAGTACATTGATGCAGTTGGAAATTCAGACTTTGTTAGTAAGATTTGCTGAAGATTTATGGAAAGTTACACTAACAGTTCAAGCTACGTTCATCTTTGCTTTCTTGACTCCAAAAGGCTTGTACAAGTGTTAGGTTAAGACTATAAGATATAGGAACAGGAGGAGGCTCCTGATGAACATGGCTCATCATCCAACTCATGAGCCTAATCCTGTTTTCTCCCCATAATCTTTGATCCTATTCGCCCCAAGTGCTATATCCAGCTACCTCTTGAATACATTCAATGTTTTGGCATCAACTATTTGTGTGTTAATGAATTCCACAGGCTCACCACTCTTTGGGTGAAGAAATGTCTCCTCACCTCTATCCTAAATGGTGTAGCCTGAACCCTCGGACTATGACTCCTGGTTCTGGACTCCCCCCCACTGGGACTATCCTCTCTGCATCTATCTTGTCTGGTCCTGTTAGAATTTTATAAGACTCTGTGATTCCCCCCCCCGCCATTCATCTGAACTCCAGTGAAAACAATCCTAACCTGGTCAATCTCTCCTCATAGATCAGTCCCACCATCCCCAGAATCAGCCCGGAAAACCTTCACTGCACTCCCTCAAGAGCAAGAACATCCTTCCTCAGAAAAGGAGACCAAAACTGCAACAATATTCTAGGTGTGCCCTCACCAAGGCCCTGTCTAATTATGATACATCCCTGCTCCTGTACTCGAAATTTCTCACAATGAAGATTGCATACCATTTGCCTTCTGTACTGCCTGCTGCATCTACGTGACTGGGTGCACACACACCCACTCCCACTGCATACCCTCTCTCCCAATTTACAGCCATTCAGGCAGTAATCTGTTGCCTTAGTGTTGCTTCCAAAATGAATGACCTCACATTTATCCAAACTATATCGCATCTGCCATTGATTTGCCCCCTCACCCAACCTTTCCAGGTCATACTGAAGGATCTCTGCATCCTCATCACAGTTCACCCCCTCTGCCTTTTCCCCGCAACCTTTGATCCCTTTAACAATCATCCTTGTGAATCTCCTCTGGACCTTTTCCATCACATCCTTGGATAAGTCTAAAATTGCTCTCAATATTTCAAATGTGCTATGATCAAAGCCTTGTGAAAAAAACACATCCATGCTTTTGTATTCTAATCTTCGAAATGAATGCTAACATTACATATGCCTTTTTAACTGCCAACTGAACCTGCAAATTAATCTGAAAGTAATGCCATTTGGAATGAAGAACACACCAGTGTCTTTCAAAGACTAACAAAGTAGGTAATTGCTGCATTACACAACTACAATTACACAACTATTGTGTAAATTGATAATCTGGTCTAAAGTAACATCTCGGAAGAACATTTGGAACTCCTAAGTGAACTATTTGAGAGGCTACAAAAGGGCAATTTGGTGATAAACTTGCTTATTTATGTTGAGTCTTTCCCAGTGAAACTAAAGTTCAAATTTATTGGCTTTCCTATCCCTAAAACAGAACGGGAAATTCTAGAGTTCCTGGGAATGTGTGTTTTTTACAGGGAGCTTGGTGCTCATTTTAGCAACTACCTCTCCTAATGAACTAAAGAAAAATTTAAGTAGAACGGATATTTGTCAGACCATCTGCATTTATTTATTCATGTCACAAGTAGGTTTACCTTAACGCTGCAGTGAAGTTACTGTGAAAATTCCCTGGTCGCCACACTCCAGCACCTGTTCGGGTACACCAAAGGAGAATTTAGCACAGCTAATGCACCTAACCGGCATGTCTATTGGACTGTGGGAGGAAACCTACGCAGACATGGGGAGAACATGTAGACTTCACACAGACAGTGACCCAAGTGGGAATTGAACCTGGGTCCCTGGCATGATGAGGCAGCAATGCTAATCTGTGCCACCGTGCTATCCTGGAATAGTAATAAGTGAAACTTCTTTAGCTGCTTCATGTTTCAATAAAGCATTCAAAATAACTATAACTAATAGTGATGTAGGGGTAGGAATGATGTTGCTACAAGGGGGTGGCATGGTGGCACAGTCATTAGCACTGCTGCTTCACAGTGCCAGGGACCTGGTTTGATTCCCCACTTGGGTCACTGTAGAGTTTGCATGTTCTGCCCCGTATCTGCATGGATTTCCTTCAGATGCTCCAGTTTCCTCCCACAGACCAAAGCCGTGTGGGTTAGGTGGATTGGCCATGATAAATTGTCCTTTAGTGTTGGGGGACTAGCTAGGTTAAATACATGGGGTTATGGGGATAGGATTTTGTCCAGTGCAGAATAGATGGGCCAAACAGCCTCCTCCTTCTACACAGTAGGGATTCTATGATGCTATTTGTACATAGCTTCCAGTCAGTTATCCTAATGCATATCAGTGAAAATACTCCACAAATGAGAAGGCAAAATCTTGACTCTTCAGTAATTTGACGTTTTGAATAATCAAGAAAAGGCATTAATTTACACATTCATAATCCACTTTTTGGAGAGATTCCGTATGAAGAACCTTCTATTGTTTTGCTGGATTATGCAGTCCCTCATCCCTGAGCAGATTGTCAGTAAGAACACCACCACTGCTGAGGCTCTGTACAGACTTTAAAGAAGGGGGTGAGATTGGAAAATTCTATAATGACTGAATCCTTCCAATCCTAAGCTTCACATTTGTTTTTGCTTTGGTTAAGCCCCGAAAATCTTGTCAAATATGAAAAGTTTTCCTGTTCTTTATGTAATAAAGCTTTTTCTTTTAATTTTTAGGATAAGAATTTGCTATATTTCAAAACTGTTGTCCAAGAAAATCTTCTTCCAAAGGGGAGGAAGTTTGATCGGTTGGTACAGTGGTTCGCACTGTGGCCTCTCAGCGCAGTTCAATTCCCGGCTTGTGTCACTATTTGTGTGAAGTCTGCACGTTCTCCCTGTGTCTGCGTGGGTTTCCTACCATATTCCAAAGATGTACAGGTAGGTGGATTGGTCGTTGGATTTGAACGTCAGGGGATTAGCAAGGTGGGGTTACAGGAATAGAGCTTGGGTGGGATTGTGGTTGGTATAGACTTGATGGGTGAATGGCCTCCTTCTGCACTGTAGGGATTCTATGATTGAATCATGGTTCCAGAGTTTGTATTTTTGAGATGGATTGTCATTGAAAAGGAGAAAGCAGAGAGGAAAACTGAAAAGGGAGGTTGATAGGCCACAATTTTCTGTTGCTTGGGCAAGCACATGCTTGACTGGAAAGCGAGTAAAATGGCGACAAAAGAGAGGGTATCACTCACTCTTTGCAATATTCAGATTATTGAGTGCGAGAGTTAGAAATATGTTTGTGTGACAAGCAGGCAACTTAACCCATTGAGGCCAATTAAATACAATTTTTGTGGCCCATCTGCTTTGCTGCATGGGAGAATGGCCCATTATCTAGATGGACTTTACCTTTTAGCTTTGACTAATGACCCAGAGTCAGATGAACTGTCTGGGCTGAAATAACATTTCAAAAGGTGTGTGGGGACGGAGTTTTGGAACATGCTGTCATTTTGCCCATTGGAAATGCCAGCCACTTTTCTCAGTGCCCACCCTCTTCCTGCCCTCCCTGACAGTGCTGAGCCTTTCCTGACGCACATGTTTCATGCTGTCTGCCAGTTAACTGATCAGCCAGCATATAATCACATTCTGGGACAAAAATCTGACATCACGTACCAACCAATTCAAGAACAGCTTCCTCCCTGCTGCCATCAGACTTTTGAATGGACCTATCTTGCATTAAGTTGATCTTTCGCTACACCCTAGCTATGACTGTACCACTACATTTTGCACACTCTCATTTTCTTCTTTATGAATGGTATGTTTTGTCTGTATGATGCACAAGAAACAATACTTTTCATAGTTGTTAATGTGTGACAATAATAAATCAAAAACACAAAAGAAAATCTCAGCAGGGCTGACAGCACTGTGGACAGAGAGTGGAGCCAACATTTTGAGTCTCGATAACCCTTTGACAGTCAAGAGCCAGATTCGAAACATTGGCTTTATTCTCTCTGCACAAACGATGTCAGACCTGCTGAGAGAGAGTCATAAACGTTTATAATAAGGAAATGGGCACTGTGGTACAACTTGTCAATGGCATGCGGTTTTTTACCACCTACATAGTCCCAAATGCCTGTGTTTGCCCCATCTTACCCATGTAACTGTCTAAATGCTTTTTAAAAGATAAAATTGTACCTGCCTCTACTAGTATCCCGGGCAGACACACTCAACATTGTGGGTGAAAAAATTGCTGCTCTGAACTCTTTTTATATATCTCTCCTCTCATCTTAGACCTGTGCCCTCTGGTTTTAACCTTCCCCCACCCCTCCACCTTTGGGAAAAGATATTGACTATCTCGCTGATCTGTGCCCCTCATTATTTTATAGATCTTGATAAGATCACCCCTCTTTTTTTCCCCTGGAGCGTAAGTTCCAATCTAGCCTCTCCTTTATAACTCAAATCATCAAGTCCTGGTAGTGATGATTTTTCCAGCATGCTCTGATTTTGATGTAGCTGTTTGAATTACATGGAGATAACACTGTAGGACCCCTTTTATTGGAAGATCACATCCTTTTCCCTTTTACTATAGTTAAAGTCCATCAATCCCTCTCCTTTCTTAAGCTGCCCTTTACAATCCTCACCAATTTTTTACAGATGCATCATTGAAAGCATCTTTTTCTGGTTGTATCACAGCTTGCTATGACTCCTGCTCTGTCCAAGACCGCAAGAAACTACACAGCATCATGAACGTAGCCCAGTCTATCACACAAACCAGCCACCCGTCATTCACTGTGTCTATCTTTCACACTGCCTTGGAAAAGCAGCCAGCATAATCCCCCACACTCTGGACATACTCTCCGACCACCTTCTGTTGGGAAGAAGATACAAAAGTCTGAGATCATATACTAACTGATTCAAGAACAACTGATTCAAGAACAACTTCTTCCCTGCTGCTCTCAGACTTTTGAATGGATCTACCTTATATTAAGTGAGCTTTTGCTACACCCTAGCTATGACTGTAATACTACATTCTGCATGCTCTCTTTCCCTTCTCACCTAAAGTTCATCATAAAATCTCTACAATGCAGAAGGAGGCTGTTTGGCCCATCAAGTCTGCATTAACTCCAATCCCACCCAGTCTCTATCCCCATAACCACATTGAATTTACCTTACTAATCCCCCTGACACTATGAAGGAATTTACCATAGCCAATCAATCTAACCAGCACATCTTTTGGACTGTAGGAGGAAATCCACGCAGACATGGGGAGAATATGCAAACTCCACACAGAATGACCTGAGGGCAGAATCACACCTGGTCCTTGGTGCTGTGAAGCAGCAGTGCTAACCATTGTGCCATGTACTGCTTACCATGTACATTACAAACAGTATGCTTTGGCTGTACAACATGCAAAAACATAATTTTTTTTTTTACTGTATACCAATACATGACAATAAATCAAATCAAAATCTTTGCCCTGCCCAGTTGTCTTCCACACCCAGTCTAAAAAGCCATTGCTGCAGATTGAGTCAAGAAGCGATATCCTGACTTTGCTGGGCATCTTTTTTCACCAAACAATTTGAAACATCTCTTTAGTCACATTGTTGTTCTGATGACTCACCTCTGCTTTTGGCTTCTAACCAATTCCTTCCACCTCCACCCACCCTCTCCTCATGATCAACTAGTAAGATATTTAGATCATTGAGCCCAGGGAATTCGATTTTAAACATGCAATGATGATGGGAATCATTTTGTGTGACAACTTGAATTTACGATGCTGTAAAACTCTCCAAAGCACCTCACGAATATTAGTTGATTAAAAATTTGACACCGATTCACAGGTATTAAAAATTTGCCAAAAGATTGGTCAAATAGAATTTCAGAGGTTGGGTCTGGACAGCTTCCAGACTTTTACAACCAAATCACAAAGGCCATTTTGACCAGTAAATACCCACATCACAAGTTGGATATTTGTACCATTTATTTGAATATGGAATTTTAGCAATCCCACTGAGGTCTAGACTCTGAAAGGTCCTTTCACAATCTTACCTCCAAAACTGGACTTCTGGCTGTTTGCAGATTATTAGCTGTTTAGTTATAGTTTATAAAATAACTGTACATGTATCGTATACAATAGCTGTTAGCCTGCAGCTCCACATGAACGTTCAAGCTAAAAGTCCCCTCAGTATCTGTCACGCTGAATGGGTGTGTCTTAGATATCATCCAAATGCAAACAATCCGTATGAGGCAAGATGCTGTGGTTTTGTCCTTTGGGGTGTGACTGATAATGCTGGAGGAGGATTTATTGTCCATTCCTTGGTGCTCTGAGGGCTATAAAGAGTTACCCACATGGTGTAGGACTGGAGGGCAGGGCAGACTGGATTAAAGTAGCAGCTTCCTTATCCTGGGGACACGATCACGTGGACAGGCGTTCAATAGAAATTTGGCATTTATCACTCATTCCACTGCCAATATCCTATCTCCCGCTGCTCCTCACTAACAACCATAAGATCTGGGAGCAGAATTAGGCCATTCGCCCCATTAAGTCTGCTCTTATTCAATCATGACTGATTATGTTTCTCAACCCCATTCTCCCTCCTTTTCCCAGTAATCTTTTGGTCTCCTTACCAATCAAGAACCTATTTATCTCTGTGTTGAATACACTCAATGACCTGGCCTCCACAGCCTTCTGTGGCAATGAATTCCACAGATTCACCATCCTCTGGCTGAAGAAATTCTTCCTCATCTCTGTTCTAAAGGGTTGTCCCTTTACTCTGAGGCCGTGCCCTCGGATCCTAGTCTCTCCGATTAATGGAAACATCTTCCCCACATCCACTCTATCCAGGCTTTTCAGTATTCTAAGTTTCAATGAGATTCCCCCACTACTGTCTCCCCCACCCCCCATCCTTCTAATCTCCAGCGAGTACAGCCCTAATGTCCCCAGACTCTCCTGAACTGTCAATCTTTCCATTCCTGGGATCATTCCCATGAACTTCCTCTGGAGCCTTTCCAAGGCCAGCACATCCTCTCAATATTTCAAACATGATCTGACCAGAGCCTTATTAAAGCCTCAGCAGTACATCCCTTCTTTGCATTCAATTTTTATTTGAAATGAATGCTAACATTGTACTTTCCTTCCTAACGATTAACTCAACTACCCAAACTCAGTTTCACAAGAATGAGAGATTTGTGCAGGCTGGTCTTCTGTACTGCTTCTTTTCAGCTGGAATAGAGTGTCCAGTTCCAGAGATGTTGGTTACCTTCCTGTGCCTCCCCAAACTAGCCTCATTCCGCTGTGGTATCTTGTTGGTACATAGTGTAGGGGTCTTTGTAGAGCTGTTGATCCTGTTCTAATACCCACGTCCAGCAGGTGTGTTGCTGAATGTGAACTGGAGATGGAGGTTGATTTCCCTTCACCCACACTCTCATGAAAATGCCCAGTGTGTTTGCTGCCCATGAGGTTCTGCTGTGTGTTTCCATAACTCTCACTTGTCCCATTGTGCCCGGTTGAAGTGCCTGCTCAGGCCTGACTAACTCAGCACAGGCTGAGGACAGAGGCTCTCTGACTCAGTACAGCATGGAAACAGGCCCTTCGGCCCAATCGCTCCCTGCCAACCACAGTGCCCTCCCAGCTCATCCCAATTGCCTGTGTTTGGCCCATATCCCTCTAATCCTTCCCCATCCATGGACTTATCTAAATGCTTTTTAAATATTGCTATTGAACTTTGACCACTCCCTCTGGCAGGTCAATCCACACCTGCACCATCCTCAATGTGAAGAAGTTGCCCGTCAGCTCCCTTTTAAATCTTTCCCCTCTCACCTTAAACCTACATCCTCTACTTTTCAATTTCCTTATCTTGGGAAAACAACTATAGCTGGAATTTTATCACCTCGCCCCCCCCCAACGGGAATCAGAATGGGTGAGGGGCGGACCATGAAAAGTCCATGGATCTTGAACAGGCTTTTACGGTTTTGGGACAAGCGAGGATACAAAATTGAACCCTTGTGTTCATCTTATTGATGCCCCTCGTGATTTTATAAACCTCAGTAAGATCACCCTTCATTCTCCTATGTTCTAAGGAATAAAGTCCAGCCTGGCTAACTACTCTATAACTCTTCTCTGCACTCTTCCCAGTTTATCAATGTCTTTCCTATAACAATGACTTACACAACTCTACAAGTTATTTAATGGAGAACTTTGCTATTCCATCAATTCCTTGTCCTTTTTCCACAGTACATTCTGCACACTTTCCTTTAAAAGGAAGGGGAAGATGGATGAATGTTTTAGAAAGGAGCTGGAGGTGTTCTAGGTAGGAGAGAGTGCACTGAGCACCGGAATCTCAGACAGCGAACCCACGATTCTGGTTTGGTTTAAGGGTGGATCAAAGGAAAGACTGAGCACCCTACCACAAGCTCAGGACATCCCAAAGCATTTTTACAGCCAATGAGATACTTTGGAAAGTCCTCACTGTCCCAATGTAGGAAATGCAGCTGCCAATTTGTGCACAGCAAGCTCCCACAAATGTGATAATTACCAACAAGTATTTTCCTGTGTTGATTGAAAGATTAATACGGAGCAGAACATGATCCCAGTGGGTCCAGCAGAGACCAGCTCCGGCTGGTCCCGGCTCCGCCGACAATCCTCCCCACTGTGTCAGTCATTTCCTGGCAGGAGTGCCGGAAATGGTGAGGAGAACAGTATCCTAATGCTCACTCCAGGAAGGGCAGAAGCCTGGTTTCCTGAGCGAGTCCATGAATTCTGCCCCTATGCTTCCAATGCAGCAGATATAGGCTCTCCCCCCCCACCATGTTTCCGGCCTCACCCAGGGGGTGAAATACAAACTGCCCACTTTTCTCGGATGGACAGGGACGTGGATGGACCAGCTGCTGCTCTGCTTGTTCCCCAGGGGAAACAGAGAGCAGCCAGGCGATCCTGCTCTGCGTGGGTTGGAGCCCCCTAGGAATTTCAGGTTAAGAATGGGATGGGCAGTTTGGGACAGTTGCCTCCCAATGGCTGCTCGCCAATGGATGGTCCCAGTGGAAAAAAAAAACCCCTCACATCTACAAAGCCTCAAAGTCTGGTGTCTACAAGGAAAAGCTGAAAGGTTGGAACGTGGCCTATTCCCAGGTGCTGGGATTGAAGCTGGCCTGATACACAGTAAATAGATATCTGAGCGGCTACAGATGGTCTGACTCTCTCCAGCTTTGCTCAGTTACGCGGCTGCGAATTGAACTCCTGGCAGATGTTGCGCACAATCCGGGCCACAAACTGATGCAAGTTATCAAACTCGTCAACGAAGAACAAGTGGTCCTGGTCTGGGTCTGTCGCAATGTATGCCAACTCGTCCATGGCTGCCCACGCAATACCCACGGCGTAGGCAATCACACCTGCAGAAGAGGATAAAAAACACCAGCAGCGGGGATAAATAACATGGAATTTTACCGCACAGAAACAGGCCCACACCAGCACTCATTGACACTCATAAACAAACTTATTGCTTCCTCTTGTGGGACATTCTGGGACGGGAGGTCATAGTCTTAGGATAAAAGGGTAACAAATTTAAAACAGAATTGAGGAGAAACTATTTTTTCTGCCAAAGGGTTGTGAATCTGTGGGATTTGCTACCACAAAGTGCAGTGGGTGCTGGAACAGTGAATATATTTAAGGAGGAGTTCGACAGATTTTTGATCAGTAATGGGTTGGAGGGTTATGGGGAAAAGGCAGGAAAATGGGGACGAGGAGCAGATCAGCCAAGATCCAATGGTGGAGCAGACTCGATGGGCCGAATGCTTTAATTCTGCTCCTATATCTTATAGACTATTTGTGGGATGTGGGTATCACTGGCTGGCCAACATTTACTGCCCATCCCTAGTTACCTGAGGACAGTTGAGAGTTAACCATAGTGCTGTGGTTCTGGAGTCACATGTAGGCCAGACTGGTTAAGGACGGTAGATTTCCTTCCCTAAAGGACATTAGTGAACCAGATGGGGTTTTCTGACAATGGTTTCATGGTCATCAGAAGATTCTTAATTCTAAATATTTTTTATTGAATTCAAATTTCCCCATGTGCTATGGTGGGATTGGAACCCAGGTCCCCAGAACATTAGCTGAATTTCTAGATTAATGTTCTAATAGTACCACAAGACCACTGCCTCTAAACCATTCATCTCCCTACTTCTTCTCGTAGTGAGTTCCACATTCTCACCACTGTTTGAGTAAATCAGTTCCTCCTGAATTTCCCGACTGGATTTATTAGTCACCATCCTATATTTCTACTTTCTCAGGAGGCTAAGGAAATGTGGCATGTCAGCTATGATTCTCACCAACTTTTACAGCTGTACCATAGAAAGTGTCCTTTCTGGTTGTATCACAGCTTGGGATGGGTTTCTGCTCTGCCCAAGACCACAAGGAACTCCAAAAGGTTGTGAGTGTAGCCCAGTTCATCACATAAACCAGCCTCCCATCATTGACTCTGTCTACACTTCCTGCTGCCTTAGAAAAGCAGCCGCACAAAAAACCCCGCACAATTAAAGACCCCACACAGTCTCTCTTCCACCTTCTTCCGTCAGAAAAAGATACAAAAGTCTGGAGTCATGTACCAACCGCCTCAAGAATGGTTTCTTCCTTGCTGCCATCAGACTTTTGAATGGACCTACCTTATATTAAAGTTGATTTTTCTCTACACCCTAGTTATGGCTGTAACGCTACATTCTGTAACTTCTCCTTTGGTTAATAATATTTTTCACTATGTTAAAACATATGACAACATCCATGGAGACATTTCTCTCACTCTACCCAAATTGGTGATTGTTATTTTGAAGACTTCTATCAGGTCTGGGGAAGGACGAAGGAGATAACAATGGGGTTTATTCTGTCCGCAATGGGATTTATTGAAACAGGAGCAGGAATGAGAGGTTGTAGGTCGGATCATAGAACGGGAAGAGACCACTTCGCCCCAAAGCCTGGACCCTGCACTCAGGGAGTTCAGGGCTTTTTGGTGATCTAACTATTTTTACTGAATATCCCTTAATACATCTGGAAAACAATAGTCCATTAAACCCTCGGTGCACTGTCAGCGCGCTCTCTCTCATCTCACACTGTCCCAGTGCCCGGTGCACTGTCAGTGCTCTCTCTCCCCCTCACCCACTGTCCCAGGGCACTGTCAGCGTGCTCTCTCCCCCTCACCCACTGTCCCGGTGCCCAGGGCACTGTTAGCGCTCTCTCTCTCTCCCCCCCTCACCCACTGTCCCGGTGCACTATCAAAGCTCTCGCTCTCTCCCCCTCACCCACTGTCCCGGGGCACTGTCAGCACTCTCCCCCTCACCCACTGTCCCGGGGCACTGTCAGCACTCTCCCCCTCACCCACTGTCCCGGGGCACTGTCAGCACTCTCTCTCCCCCTTACCCAGTGCACTGTCAGCACGCTCTCTCTCCCCCTCACCCACTGTCCCAGTGCAATGTCAGCACTCTCTCTCTCTCTCTCTCTCTCTCCCCCTTATCCAGCGTCCTTACCATTTCTCTGCGCAGCCAGTGCTGGAGCCTGAACATCATCGTACGACCGTCCGTCCGTGATGAGAATCATGAGTTTCCTTTTGTTGGGTTTGGACTTGCTGAAGAGGTGTTTGAGGGCATAGCTGATGGCCTCCCCGGTACTGGTCCCGCCGCTCCAGTACCTGATGCTCTCGATGGCGCTTGTGACAGCCTCCTTGGTGCCGTGCTCTTCAAAGCCGAACTCCAGCCTCTGCTCGTAGGTGTACTGCACGGCCCCGATCCGCGTCGCCGTGTCTGAGACCTCAAACGCCCGGCTGATGTTGGCCACGAACCGCAGGATGGTGTGGAAATTGCCGGTGCCCACGCTGCTGGAGCCGTCCAGCACAAAGCCGATGTCAGCGGAATTGAGGCAGGTCTTGCTGCAAGCCAGCCTCTCGGTGTCGCACATCCGCTTCACCAGGGGACCCACCGCCTGGTGCAGCTTGAACCAGCTGGGCACGACGATGGAGAAGTACCCGTTCATCCTGCACACAGACTGGGAGGAAAAGAGAGAGACTTAGCTCCTTCCCCGAGGGTGGAAGAGTTAATAAGCAGGGGGCAGAGCTTTGAGGGGCAAGGTTTACATTGGCAAAACAAATTCTCCCTAAATTGTCTCAAATTTGGTTTTTAATCCATAGATCTATAAACGTGGACAGAGATCGCATGTAGAAGTAGGAACATCAAGGTGGCAGCGCAGGCTCGTTGGGCCGAAGGGCCTGTTTCCCGTGCTGTTTTGTTCTTTGTTTAAAAGGAGATGTACGAGGCAAGTTTTTTTTTTAAAAGCACCGAGGGTGGTGGGTGCCTGGAACTCGTTGCGGGGGAAGATAGTGAAAGCAGATACAATAGTAGGTTTTAAAGGGACGTCTTTACAAATACATGAACAGGATGGGAATAGAGGGATTACGGTCCCCAGAAAGATTTTAGTTAAGTCAGGCAGCACAGTCAGTGCAAAGGGCCTGTTCCTATGCTGTAGTTTTCTTTGTTATTTTTGTTCTATGTAGAAATGGGATTGAAAAGCATCCACTCGGTTTATCTACCTCCCCCTGTCTCAGTGCAATATCCTGCTCCCATTCTCACCCGCCTAACCGTTGTCTATTTATCAGTATCACAAGTAGGTTTACATTAACACTGCAATGAAGTTACTGTGAAAATCCCCTAGTCACAATCTGGAGCCTGTTCGGGAATACTGAGGGAGAATTTAGCACAGCCAATTGTGGGATTCACTGTATTGTTTGCCCAGTTAAAAGGCTTAATTTTACAGTATTCCTGTCTAATGTAACTCATGCTTTAAGCTAATTTGGCCACATCAGCTTGGAATTCTGAGTTCAGCTTAGAAAATTGGCTATATTTGAAAGTGATCCTTTTCATAAACAAACAGTCTCTCACATAAGAGAAACAGCATCGTGGGCACAGATGCCAATTCTTTATAAAGAAAGTGAGTGCCTGCGCCCAGCTCTTTAAAAACACATAACCAAAAAGCTATATTGTTAATAACAGCTATATATTCAGTTGCTGTTTTGAGGCAAGATCTTTCTCTATCTCTCTCTCTCTCACACCAGTAAAATTAATCTCCTTTGCTTTCTGTAAAACGCTAATTCTAAAGGATGCTTAATAAAGAAGTTTCTATTTTGAACCAGTCATGCTCAACTTTATTCCGAAGAAGAAAATAGACCCTGCACCAGTGCACCTAAACATCATGTCTTTCAGACTATGGGAAGAAACTGGAGCACCCAGAGGAAACCCACGCAGACACAGGGAGAATGTGCAAACTCCACACAGTTTGGAGTTCCCCAAGCCTGGAATCAAACCAGGTTCCCTGGAGCTGTGAGACAGCAGTGTTAAACCACCGTACCACCCTCTGCATCTAAACTTGTAATTATAATAACTCCAGGAACCGGCTATTAAGGAACAGTGCTTTATTACACAAAATAAAATAAAACAAACACCACAAGCCTATGGTGAACACAAACAGGTCCCAACTGGAACAGTGGAAACAATGGACCTACTCAGGGGCTTGCTTTATACAGAGCTCAGTGCACTAGCTCTACCTGATGAGTTAATCCCCAGGGAGCTCATATTCAATGAGTCCGACAGGGAGGCCACTCAGTGATTCTATCTACAAGTCCTGGGGGTTATTACAGATATGTCACCGTGTTGATCGATTGATTCATACGGTAAGAAGCTGAGATCCCCATCTAGATCTCTATAAACTTAGACACTGATGAGTGAGTGACTTCTAAACTGCAGCAAGCATCAAGTGGATTTGGAGACCATTCCATCACACTTTTCATACTATCCCAGAAATATTCTGTAAACTTTACCTTGTCCACAAAGTCTACCTCGACCATGTTCTGCCTCTCCTGCTGGTCTGCTCCTTCCACCGTGATGAAGAAGATGTTGATGCCAGACTCCCGGGCGAGGCGGGCGGCCTCTTCGACCTTGTCCGTGGGCCAACCATCAACCAGGATCACCACCACGTTCGGGGCTCCGCCGCGGTTCCCCTGCTCATTGGAAAAGAAGTTTCCAACGGCATGATTGAGGGCTCTTCCTGGAGAGAGAGAAAGAGTTCATGACTTCGAATTATTGCCACCGTGCCATTTGCAATGCAATAAAGTTCAACCTTTATTTATTAGTGTCACAAGTAGGCTTAATATAACAACTCCATCAGAAGCAGAAGTCCCTTCACCAAAATCCCTTTATTTACAAACTCTAACAGCAGTACACAGGGTGCTATCGATCAGCAGTCTATCTCTGGGGGGTGGGTGTCAGAGGAACTGACACACCCGTTAAGAACAAGGCAAAGATTCCCTGATTGGCCCATCAACTGGATCCTTAATCAGGAAGTTCATATTCCAATAGACCAACTTCAATGACCTGACTGAAGTCATTTGACTTATGTTCACACTGCAATGAAGTTACTGTGAAAAATCCCCTAGCCGCCACACTCTGGTGAGGAAGAATTTAGCACGGCCAATGCACCCAACTACCCTGTGGCGTAGATTACTGTTGCTCTGCACTGATCCTGTAAAATGCTGATTCAAAAAGATGCCGAATAAAGAATTTTCTACTTTGAACTAGTCATGCTCAAATTTATTCACCAATGCATCTGACCAGCATGTCTTTCAGACTGAGAGGGGAAACTGGAGCACCCAGAGGAAACCCCTGCAGACAGAGAGAATGTGAAAACGCCACACAGACAGTCACCCAAGCCCGGAATCGAACCAGAATCCCTGGCGCCGTGAAACAGCAGTGCTCACCACTGTGCCACCCTCTGCATCTAAACTTGGAATTATAGAGCCAGCTGTTAAGAAACAGTGCTTTATTGCACAAAATGAAATAAAACAAACACCACAACTCTGATGAACACTAACAGGTCCCAACTGGAACAGTGGAATAATGGACCCACTCAGGGGCTTGCTTTATACAGAGCTCAGTACACTAGCTCTACCTGGTGAGTTAATTATCAATCCTCAGGGAGTTAAGCCCATTAATGTTGATGTGGGATTGCTGAATGAACAGAGGGATGTCCAGCTTTCTATCCTTTCCACACAAAATCCCTCTACATTATTTATAGTTCAGAGGAGATTCACTAGATTGATTCCAGAGATGAGGGGTTTGTCGTCTGGAGAGAGATTAAAAGAATGAGGGGAGATCAAATTGAGATATTCAAGATGGTAAACAGTATGGGTAAAGTAGACTGGAACAGACACTTCCTCTTGTGGGACATTCTAGAATGAGAGATCATAGTCTCAGGATAAGGGGTAGCAAATTTAAAACAGAGCTGAGGAGAAACTACTTCTCCCAAAGGATTGTGAATCTGTGGGATTTGCTACCCCAAAGTGCAACGGATGCTGGTACAGTGAGCAAATTAAGGAGTTAGACAGATTTTTAATTGTTAATGAGTCGAAGGGTTATGGGGAGAAGGCAGGAAAATGGGAATGAGGAGCAGATCAGCCATGATCAAATAGCCTAATTCTGCTCCTATGTTTTATGAACTTATGTATGTAAAACTTTAACGTAGATTGATATTGTGTGCATTTAAACGGGAACTGGGTTAGATGCCATCCAGGAAGAATTGTTTAGGGGATAGGGTGAACGGAATCAGACTGGGAGAGGACTTGACTGAAATGAAGTGACCTGTTCTTATTTATTTTGATGATTAATCAGGAGAGGCGATGGCCGAGTGGTATTATTACCAGCCTATTAATCCAGAAACTCAGCTAACGTTCTGAGGCTCCAGGATCGAATTCCCTCCATGGCCGATGGTGGAATTCAAATTCAATAAACAGAATTTGGCATGACAACAACAATTCTCACTAATTTTTACAGATGCACCATAGAAAGCATTTTTTCTGGTTGTATCACAGCTTGGTACGGGCTCCTGCTCTGCCCCAGACCACAAGGAACTACAAAAGATCGTGAATGTAGCCCAGTCCATCACACAAACCAGCCTTCCATCTGTTGACTCTGTCTACACTTCCAGCTGCCTTGGAAAAGCAGCCAGGATATTAAGAACCTCACACACCCCGAACACACTCTCTTCACCTTGTTCCATCGGGAAAAAGATACAAAAGCCTAGATCACATAACAACTGACTCAAGAACAGCTTCTTCCCTGTGGCTGTCAGACTTTTGAATGGACCTATCCTTATATAAGTTGATTTTTCTCTACACCCTAGCAATGACTGTAACACTACATTCTGCACACTCTCATTTCCCTTTCTATGAACAGTATGCAAGAAACAATACTTTTCACTGTATGTTAATACATGTGACAATAATAAATCAAATCAAATTATCTGGAATTAAAAATCTACTGATGACCATGAAACCATTGTTGGAAAAACCCATCTGGTTCACTAATGTCCTTTAGGGAAGTAAATCTGCTGTTCTTGGCCTACATATGACCCTATGATTGGGGGTTGGGGGGGGCAGGGGGTTAGGGTTTTGTTGTAATTAGGATATTGTATCTTTGAAACCTAATGACAGAAGCCAGTTTTCAAAGCTATTATTGTTAAAACATAGTCAGGGTTACTTAGATAGTAAATCAGTATTGACCGATTATTTTAAACACAGCTAATAGCTTTTCCCTGGGCTGAGAGATTGCATAAAACTCCAACAGTTACCATAGAATCCCGACCATGCACAAAGAGGTCATTTATCCCATCGAGTCTGCTCCGACTCTCTCAGAGAGCATCCCTTACAGACCCTCCCCTCTACCCTATCCCCCTGACCCTCATGCATTGACCCCATGGCTAATCCCCTAACCTCTGGACACTAAGGGGCAATTCAGGATGATCAACAAATTGAACCTGCATTTCTTTCGGACTGTGGGAAGAAACTAGAGCAGCTGGAGGAAACCCATGCAGACATGGGGAGAATATGCAAACTCCACACTGACAGCGAGCTGAAGTTGGAATTGATCCGGGTCCCTGGCACACTGTGAGGCAGCCCTGCTGACCACTGTGACAACAGCTGGAAAGGGATGGATTCGTATGTGAATAGGTCAGGAAAAACGAGGCACTTACCCACATTGGAGAGGCCACCTCTCTGTGGAATCTTTTCAATGGCTAATCTAAGATCGTGCGAGTTTTGATAAGTCTGGAGGTTAAACTCTGTGCTGGCGTTGTTCCTAGGAATAACAAAAAGTCAATGTTCTCTCATATCTGGTAAATAATGGAAAGAGCTTGTGTTTTTATAGAGAAAGCGATGACCCAGGGATATTATTGCTGGGCTAGAAACTCAGTTAATGTTCTGGGGACCCAGGAAACCTACATAGAGATGGGGAGAATGTGCAAACTCTGCACAGATAGTGATCCAAGCCAGAAATCAAACCAGAGTCCCTGGCACCGTGAGGCAGCAATGCTAACTACTGTGCCAACATGCCATCTTGTCTGGTCTATATGTGACTCCAGAACCACAATAACCACCTTCAGGCAACTAGGGAATGGGCAATAAATGCTGGCCAGCCAGCAATACCCATGTCCTATGAATGAATTAAAGGGAATATAACATTTTTCACAGGCTTTGTGTCCCAAAGTGCTCTTCTTTATTTTGCTTACCCAAACTGGATGATGCCAATCAATGGGCCTGCTACTCCAACATCGAGAGTTTCAGCAATATTCATCAGAAACTTCTTCTGAATAGCGAATCTCCGCCTTCCAATGCTCCAACTTCCATCCATCAGAAACGCAAGGTCAATCTTGCAATCTGTAACAGGAGGAAAAGTCTCTTATCCCAAGGCTCGCCAACTGGCTGAAAACTACACCAGAAAAGTTTCATTTCTTTCCTCGAGTTCTGGACACCATCTCCTCCCTCCTGCAGCATCACCATGAACTGTACATCAAAGACTTAGATAATAAGAGATGCTGGAAATACTCGCAGCAGGTCAGAGGACATTGGTGGAGAGGCAAAAAGCATCAGAACTCCAGTGATCTTATCGAGACTTTTAAAATATTTAAAAAAAGAGTTGAGAGGGTAGATGGAGAGAAACGATCTCCAGTGGGGCACTCCAGAGGGGAAAGATTTAAAAGGGGCCTGAGGGACAATTTCTTCACACAGGGGGTGGTGCGTCTATGGAATGGGCTAAAGTGATGAGGATTCAATAGCAGCATTTAAAAAGCATTCAGATAAGAACATGGATGGGAAAGTTTAAAGGGATATGGGACAAATGCAGGCAATTGAGATTAGTAAATAAACTTTAAAACTTATCTAAAAGCCCCTTAAATGCCCCTATTACATCTGCCTCCACCCTAGAAGTGTGTTCCAAATATCTACTGCTCTGTATAAAAAAATTTGCCCCTCACATTCTCTTTGAACTTTCCCCTCTCACCTTAAGCAAATGGCCCCTAGTAGTTTATTTATGCATATTCGTGTCATGAGTAGGCTTATATTAACACTGCAATCAAGTCACTGTGAAAATCCCCTAATTGCCACACTCTGGTGCCTGTTCGGGTACACTGAGGGAGAATTCAGCATGGCCAATGCACCTAATCAGTATGTCTTTTGGACAATGGTGGGGGAGATACCAGAGCACTCGGAGAAACCCACGCAGACACAGGGAGAATATGCAGACTCTGCACAGACAGTGACCCAAGCCGGGAATTGAACCCAGGTCTCTAGCAGTGAGAGATAGCAGTGCTAACTACCATGCATCCATTTTTTAACTCTGGGAAAATTATTCTAACTGTCAGTCCTATCTATCCCTCTCAATTTTATAGACTGTTGTCAGATCTCCCCTCAGCCTCTGTCACTCCAAAGAAAACAACTCTAGTTTGTCCAGCTTCTTCTAATAGCTCATACCCTCTAATTCAAGCAGCATCCTGGTAAACCTCATCTGCACCCTCTCCAAATCCTCCACACCCTTCCTGCAATGTGGCTACCAGAATTCAGGACATTCTACGGGGATGTTATATCCTTTATTGCAACTGGAATTAAATCTCTGCTAAACACTAGATTTCACACAGAACTCTCTCTCATAAGCCAACCCTCGCCAGAATCAACCTAATAATCTCCTCTGCACCCCCTCCAGTGCCAGTATACCCATTCTCCAGTAAGGAGACCAAAACTGTACACAGTATCTCAGGTGTGGCCTCACCAGCATCTTATACAGCTGCAACATGACCTCGCTGTTTTTAAACTCCATCCCTCTAGCAATGAAGGATAAAATTCCATTAGCCTTCTTAATTACCTGCAAACCAACTCCTTGAGATTCTGCACAAGGACACCCTGGTCCCTCTGCACTGAATTAAGACAGAGATTTTCTTACCAACTCCAAGATTTTTATAACTCAGAAACAAAGCTATTGGAAAAAAATGTTTAAAGTTTCCCCATGATTTGTTTCTTTGTGGTTTTCTAAAGATGATTAATTTCTGAAAGACCCCAGGACTATCCAGGGAGGGTTGGCAACCCAAGATGCCTAACCCGCAAAAAATGGCAGATTCTCATCGGAACCAAAGTGTCCTCGTCCATCCATCCCTATTTGGGAACGTTCTCCATCTATCCCTATCTCTGGATGGCTCTATGTTATGGTTTTACTGAAAAGGTGGGAAGACTTCCCTTCCCCCACCCTGATAAGGCCACACAATCTCGCCTGTGAAGAACCAAAAAATCCAATGTGGGGAAAGGAATTTTCCAGAAAACCCATCCAACTACCTCAGGTTATCAAAACCAGCCTAGGAAAAAACTCATCCTGCACTGTTCACATCTCTCCAACAAGGGGGGAAAAAAACCTTTCACAATTTCCATTCCACCTTCGACAAGTCTTCCAAGAGGTCAGGGATCCATTAACTGCTCAAGTAGGATTGTAAGTAGTATTCTCGGAGGATGGGAGAGGCCATGGCTCGGTGGTATTATCGCTAGACTACTAATCCAGAAACTCAGTTAATGTTCTGGGGACCTGGGTTCGAATCCCGCCATGGCAAATGGTAGAATTTCAATTCAATAAAAAAAATCTGGAATTAAGCATCTACTGATGCCTGTAAAACCACTGTCGATTGTCGGAATGGTATCATTTTTAAATCCTTCACTGATATCTTTTAGGGCAGCAAAATCTTCTGTTCTTTCCTGGTCTGGCCTACATGTGACTCCAGAGCCACAGCAATGTGGTTAACTCTCAACTGCCCTCTAAACAACAGCAACTAGGGATGGGCAATAAATTCTGGCCAGCCAGCAACACCCCCATATCCCACAAATAAATAAAAAAAAAATTCCAACTAATTAAGCACATTCTCAGGACAAGCCCACACCACCAGTTTGCTTGTGAATTGACATAGGACTGATTAAAAAGTCCATTTAGCTCATCATTCTGGATCAGATCATAGAATCTCTACTATGCAGAAGGAGGCCATTCAGCCCAAGGAGCCTGTACTGACAACAATCCCACCCAGGCCCTATCTCTGCAACCCCAAGTATTTACCCTACAGCTGTCCCTATGACACTAAGGGTCAATTTAGCATTGCCAATCCACCTAACCTGCACATCTTTGGACTGTGATGGGCAAACCGGAACATCCAGAGGAAACCCATTCAGACACTGGGAGAATGTGCAGATTCCGCACAGACAGTGACCCAAGCTGGGAGTCGAACTCGGGTCCCTGGCGCGGGGAGGCAACAGTGCTAACCACTGTGCCACCCCGAAGGCTGGAATGGGCCCCAATACATTACCCATTTCAATGCTTAACCCATTTTTATCAACAGGACTTTTCACAAATGATGAATTGGTGAGGGAGTGGTAAAATTCAAGTGGAAGCCCTCAGGAAGATAGAGCAGGAAATTCACTCTGTCACTCATTTAATTGGACATCTCTCCCGTCACCAGGAATCTTGGGGTTGAGAGCGTTTGTTTGTAAAATTGATCTCGTGACTTCTGCAATGAGTTTCACCCCATCCTTTTACTCTTTAATGTGTCAAGAGGCAAGAAAGTGGAGGTACTTGGATCTCCGCGGGAAACTGCTTCCTCGATGAAGTCTTGGTCTTTTTTGTTGAAATCTGTGTAGGAAGGAAATCTCAGATCAGTGCATCTGCCAACAACAATTCCGCTTTACCCATTCGACACAAATAAATGTCATCTTTCGTCAGCACATCCTCACTGCTAAATGCAGGATACCAGAACATCTCTGTGGTTCTTTGTCAGGACTTTCTGGCACAGGATCGAGATTGAATCTTAACTCCTGCAACAACTGGGATCACATCCAGAACACTGCAGACTGGATCCTAACCTCCTGGCCTTTGTGCATTCTCAACTGGTGACCTTGCCTTCAACCACCTACCTCCTGAATTCTGGACTCCTCTCTGCACACCCCTTTATCTCCCTGCCTCTCTTTTCCTCTTTTAAGAGGCACTTTAAAAATCTGCAGTGCAGAAAGAGGCCATTCGGCCCATTGAATGCCACCAACAGTCTTGGTGCTCTGGTTTCCTCCCACAGTCTGAAAGATGTGCTGGTTAGGGTGCATTGGCGGTGCTAAATTCTCCCTCAGTGTACCCAGACAGGTGCCAGAGTGTGGCAGCTAGGGGGTTTTCATAGTAACTTCATTGCAGTGTTAATGTAAGCCTGCTTATCAAGGTTCACAGCATGGAAACAGGCTTTTTGGCCCAACTTGTCCATGCTGCCCTGTTTTTAACACTAAGCTTGTCCCAGTTGCCAGTATTTAGGCCATATCCCCCTGTACCCATCTTAACTATGTAATTGTTTAAATGCTTTTTTAAAGATCAAAATTGTACCAGTCTCCACTACTTGTGACACTAATAAATAAACTCTGAAAACTGCAGAATAACAAATTGGAACCACAGGCTTAAAATTTAAACTCACCCCTCGTGTCAAAGTCAGATTTCCAAAAATTAATCTCGGTTTCATCTTTGTTGTAATCTAGATGTAACAAAACAAAATGCTGAGTTTTAAAGCAAGTCTTTGAAGCAGACAATAAGTTGTGATAATTGTATTGACATTGTGTCCCCAGGGAGGGATCAGTGTAGTTCCCGTCCCGTATCAACGGGTGCAGGCCCCAAGGTCATGACTCCAGTGTGGAAGGTCTCACCCTGAGGTACTGGAGGTCACCCAAACTTTTGGGAATTTTCCCATCCCGTTCGGCACGAGAATCATAGTTCACGGACAGAAAATGGACCTTGCAAAGCTTCGTTGGCCCTGGGCAGGATTTTCCAGACTTGGGGCAAACAGGACTGGAAAATCCCGTCCACTGACTCTAAAACGGTGCAGAATCTGGAGGGTTAGGTTGGAAAACTTCAAAACAAGTAAACTGGGAGATGGAACACTGCCCTCTCTCAGTCACCCAGGAAACAGCACCCACTCTCATAATTCCTCCGTCTGGGCGAGGAAGGGATAACCGACAGCAGAGGCTGAATGGGCCGAATGGTCTGATCTTTTCTAAGCTGCAGTTCTCTTTGATTCGTTGCTGTTCAAAGAAACTCTCAAACAGCTCCTTCCTTCTAAAAGGTAGGAGAGACACGGCACTGCTAATGGCAGCATAATGGTTAGCGCCAGGGATCCTGGTTCGATTCCCAGCTTGGATCACTGTGTGGAATCTGCACATTATCTCCATGTCTGCGTGGGTTTGCTCCGGTTTCCTCCCACAGTCCGGAGAACGTGAAGATTAGATGGATTGGCCATGCTAAATTGCCCCTGACTGTCAGGGGGATTAGCAGGGTAAATGCATAGGGTTACAGGAATAGGGTCTGGGTGGGATTGTGGTCTGCACTGTAGGGATTCTATGAATTACTTCACAACCCATTAAGTGGAATATTGCAATTATTGTACATACTTTGCATCTTGATTGAGTCTGGGCTGGGTCCCCATGGCCTGCTTCCTCTCAGCCCAAGTCTTTGACCTTTGACAAAATAATGGAGACACTTATTAAAGATGTAGCTTCCCGATTCAGCGAAGAACATGCTCCTGCCTACATCAATGGGGAGGAAGTAGAAAGGGTCGAGTGCTTCAAGTTTTTAGATGTTTGAATCACCAACAACCTCTCCTGATCCCACCTCCACGCTGACACTATAGTTAAGAAAGATCATCAACGCCTTTCTCCGGAGACTAAGAAAATTATGTACGTCAGCTACGACACTCACTAACTTTTCCAGATGCACCATAGAAAGCATTCTTTCTGGTTGTATCACAGCTTGGTATGGCTCCTGCTCCGCCCAAGACCACCATTCGTTACATATCACAAGATGTTTCCAAGTTGGTTAACCATTACAATCATGGGAACGCGCTCATTAGCTCCTCATAAGCAGTGATTTCAACCTTCTGCAGCAAAAGTAGGCCAATGTCAATGATTGAAATATACTTACCAGAAGCTGGAGAGTCAAACTTCCGTGAAACTGGATCCTGGACTCTGTGACCTACAAATTAAACAGAGGTACTGCTAGACTAAAATAAATGACCAGAGTCTATCGAGTTCATTTACTACCGTCCCTGTAGTCACACAGTACATTATCATGTACGTTATACCAATACGTTATGTAGAACGTATGTACAATGTCATTATTGAGAAGCTACATCTATAAAGGCCTGGACAGAATTTTTAAGTTTAAGTTCTAAGTTTATTTATTAATGTCACAAGTAGGCTTATATTGACACTGCGATGAAGTTACTGTGAAAATCCTGTGGTTGCCACACTCTGGAGCCTGTTCGGGTACGCTGAGGGAGAATTTAGCACGACCAATGCAGCCAACCAGCACGTCTTTCAGAATGGACGTGGGGAAGATGTTTCCATTAGTCGGAGAGACTAGGATCCGAGGGCACAGCCTCAGAGTGAAGGGACAACCCTTTAGAACCGAGATGAGGAGGAATTTCTTCAGCCAGAGGGTGGGGAATCTGTGGAATTTATTGCCACAGAAGGCTGTGGAGGCCGGGTCAATGGGTGTATTTAAGACAGAGATAGATAGATTCTTGATTGGTAAGGGGATCAAAGGTTATGGGGAATGTGGTTGAGAAACTTATCAGCCCTGATTGAATGGCAGAGCAGACTTGATGGGCTGAATGGCCTAATTCTGCTCCTATATCTTATGGTCTTATGTACAATACATTGTACACTCCCATTAACTTAAATAAATTACTTTTCATCAATACATATTACCTGCATCAATAGCATCAACTATTCTGGGGCAAATAGAAGCTCTATCAGAATATAAATGATAATATATTTTTGTGTGTTTAGGACAGCTGTTACTGATCATTTTAACCTTCTGCTCCTGATGTGAAGCATTCACAGCTTTGTAATACTGCAGCTTTAGTATCCTTAGATGATGCAGATACCCTGCTCCCCAAAAAGTGAATTATGAGAGAAACAAATTCTTGGAAATATACATAAAAAACAGAAGCAGGAGCAAGCTGTTTGGCCCTTTGAGTCTGTGCACTTACTTTCAATGACCAATGCATATGGACACTAAGGTTTCACTGACTATCCAACTCTCTCAATTCAGGCACATTCAAATAATAATCTAACTTCCTATTATTGCTACCAAAGTGGATAACCTCACATTTATCCACATTATACTACATCTGCCACGCAGATGTTCACTCACTCAGCCTGTCCAATACACGCTGAAGCATCTCTGTATCCTCCTCACAGCTCACTCTCCCAGCCCAACTTTGTATTATCTTCAAATTTAGAGGTAATACATTCAGTTCCCTCTTCCAAATCATTAATATATAATATGAACAGTTGGGATCCTGGCACAGATCCCTGCGGAAACCCACTAATCACTGACTGCCATTCTGAAAAAAGACTCAATTAGGCTAACTCTTCACTTCCTATCTGCTAACCAGCTTTCTATCCACCTCAAGACACTACCCACAATCCCATGAGCTTTAGCTCCAGGGACCCAGGTTCAATTCCTGGTTTGGATCACTGTCAGTGCAGAGTCTCCACATTCTCCCCGTGTCTGCGTGGGCTTCCTCCCACACTCTGAAAGACGTGCTGGTTTGATCCACTGGTCATGCTAATTTCTCTTAACTTTACATATTTTCTGCTCTGTGAGACTTTGTCGAAAGCCTTCTGAAAGTCTAAATAAGCCACATCCGCTGGTTCTCTTTGGTCAATTCTACTCAAAGAATTCTAATAGATTTCTCAAGCGTGATTTTCCTTTTATAAATCCATGGTGACTTTGTCTGTTTACACCACAGCTTTCCAAATGCTGCAACGTGGAGGTGCTGATGTTGGACTGGGATGCACACAATAAGAAGTCTAACAACACCAGGTTAAAATCCAACTGGTTTATTTGAAATCACGAGTTTTCAGAGCATTATTCCTTCATCAGGTAAGAAAGGAGCAGCAGTCCAAAAGCTCGTGATTTTAACCAAACCTATTGGACTTTAATCTGGTGTTGTAAGATTTCTTACTGCTCCAAGTGCTGAGTTATGAAATCCTTGTTAATGGACTTCTGCAACTTTCCTAGTACTGATATTAAGCTCAAGAGTCTATACTTTCCTGTTTTCCCTCTAGCTCCCTTGTTGAATACATTAGCTTACATTATATACGGACTTTTATATTCGCTGTAGGAAACATTCCAAAGTCCAAACAATTTTGGAAAATGACTACCAGTGGATTCAATATTTCTGGGCCACTTGCTTAAGGAGCACGTCTGTGAAAAGCATTTCATAAATAACTTAGTAGTGGATGTTTTCAATTTTTTTTTTACAGGAGGAAAGAGGCATTTAAATCCTTTAAGTGAAATTTATTGAGTTGATTTCATTTTGTTTTCATAAGGGGCAAAGGTTCACTTAGAAGAATAGTCCAAGGGAAAAATACAGAAATGGCAGAATAAAATCTAAACAACTTAATATTCAATATCAAATGCTAACTCCTGCTTTTTATGTTTGAATCTTAATATTTTCTAAAGGTGGGGAGGGGATCGCATTACCTAACATTGTAAAGAAGCTGATTTAGTGACAGCATTGGAGAATAGATGAGTGAAAATCCCCTAGTCGCCACATTCCTGCGCCTGTTCGGGTACATTGAGGGAGAATTTAGCACCTGACCAGCACGTCTAACCGGAGCACCCGGACGAAACCCAAGCAGACACAGGGAGAACGTGCAGACTCTGCACAGTGACCCAAGCCGGAAATCGAACTGGGGTCCCTGGACACTGTGAGGCAGTGGTGTCCCTGGCAGTGTGCTGCCATCAACATTGTGGCAATATTTCAGTCAGCACTTCACCCTGGGCAGGATTTTCCTGCTGCTCCCCATTCCCAAAACTGGGACAAGGATGGCCAAGGCAGGGGGAGGGAGTTGTGTGGAGCAGCCTACCTGCTTGGTTCCTGTTCCCAGTTAACTTTATGCTCTCTTTAACAAGCAAGTCCAGAAGAACAGACTCAAATATACTCACTGCTCTCCTCAAGGCTGAGGATCCACTTCTCGTAGTCTGAGAGCCCAGGCTTAGAGCTGTAACCTGGGGAACAAAAATTCACTTTAAACGTAGGCGCAATTGCACAAAGCCGCTGACGTCGGCTCAACTTGTGGGCCGAAGGGCCTGTTTGTGCTGTAGTTTTTTTATGTTCTAAGAACAAGTTACATCAGAGCATAAAACCACTCAACCTGGTTGGCACACACGTCCTTGTGAACTCGATACAGATGCCAGCCCTAACCCCTCACACCCTGAAACCCACACACATATCTACAATGAATGGGCACCAGGGGAGAAGGTGCATGACTAGAATATTATCTGCTGTTTGGACAACACCAAACTGAGGGCACATCCCTCTGGAGGGGGTGGGCGGGGGGGGGGGTTACAGAAAAACAAGCCTTTGTCCAAATTGTACACATTTGCTGATCGAATATTGAACTTGAGAGCTGTCGTGAAGGGATCGAAGAAGTTGGAATTCTCTTCCTCAGAGCAGAGAAGATTAAGGGTAGATGTGATAGGTGTCCAAAATCAGAAGTGGCTTTCACAGAGTAAATATGGCTCGGTGCATTGTGTGTGAAGTGCCTTGGGATGTCCTGAGACTGAGAGGGTTTTCGCAGTGTTAATGTAAACCTGCTTGTGACATTAATAAGAAACGTAAACTTAAAAAGGAGAAACTTTGTTTCACGGCAGGGGACAGAAGATAACCAGAGGACACAAGTAAATGAATCAGAGGAGAGATGAAGAAAAATCATTTTAAACAGTGGGTTGTTGTGATCCAGAACGCTTGACCTCAAATGGGAAATTGAAGTCCAGTTCAGTTATAACTTGCAAAAATGGAATTTGATAAATATTTGAAGGGCAAACATTTGCAGAGCAAAAGGAGGAAGAATAAGAGAGTAGGACTAATTGGATAGCCCTACCAAAGAGCCAGTACAGTCCTGATGGGCTGAATGGTCTTCTTCTGAGATGTAAAACTCTGAATTAGA
This sequence comes from Sphyrna mokarran, assembly GCA_024679065.1. Lineage (NCBI taxonomy): Eukaryota > Metazoa > Chordata > Chondrichthyes > Carcharhiniformes > Carcharhinidae > Sphyrna > Sphyrna mokarran. Next base: position 122,124,367 of record JAGIQG010000005.1, on the reverse strand, counting down.
TGTCGAAATTTGGTGAGGTTTTCCAATGCCATATTTCTGGCTGAGAATTGGTGGAACCAACGTGAATTCTAGCTTCCCTCTCTTTTTGTCTCATTGCTGGTGGAGTGGGGTTGGGGTCAGGGGAGGGTGGGGAGGGGAAAGGTCGTGAGGAAGTTCACATGTTCCTTTGGCTGCATCCCTGACCTGGAGTGTTGTAGGTCTCCACGTCTGTCCAGGCATAAGCAGGGTCAGTCGCCAGCTCACCGTTAGCTGCTGCAGATACAAAAAAGCATCAATGCTTTAAATGTCATCCTGCTTAGCAGTATAGCTTGTAATTACAAATATGCTAAAATCCAATTCTTCTTTTATTCACACCCCTCACCCAGCCCACCCCTCCCTACAGGAGCTCCCTTACCTTACAAAATTTGGAGGTTCATTCACTTTTAGTTGGAACGAACTCGAAGACATGCCACAGCCCTCTGGAATTCAATTTAATTTGCCCTCAATATTCCTGCTGTTGTCCAAGATTTTGAAACTTCATCGGGATTGTTGCATTAGCTTTTGGCTGAATGATCTTTGAACTTCTCTTCAAGACTTCACAACTCTGGACTTCTCAACTCTAATACAGGCTTCCCTGCATTCTCCAAACTAACTGCTGGATTTCACTGTCTGCGTTATTGTGGTTTTCTTCCTCTAACTCCAAGCTAAGCAACTCTTCTAACCTCTTTTCTATCACAAACTCCATCTCTAAACTGAGCACAAGATTCCATCTGCATTCCACAAGAGGAACAATAAAGTCAGTATTTTCTCTTCTTAAGGTGCAGTTCTGACTAACACTTTTCTCCTTTTGCTCTCCCTTCTCTGCAGCCTATCCCAGACCAAACTCCAGTAAAAACACCCAGACCTGAACATAGATTAGCTTGCTGGACTGCATCTCCTTCAAGGCTGATGGGTTGGTTTCTCAATCAGATATTTCCATTTAACATTTAAAATTTCTAAAATTGAAAGTTGTATTTTAAACATGTAAATTATGAATTAGGTATTCACAATATTTTCCCTCAAGCTGAAAAGCGTCACCCTCATGATATACTTTCACTTATCCCAGTTTGAACGTAACAACGTATACATCTATCACACCACACACAATGCACACAGTAATCATCCCTCCATTGTCCGCCTATCAGTCCCCAGTTTGATAACGTGACTTTGTGACTCTGTAGCCTGGATAATCTAGATATTGGGCCAGATATTCCAATCTGGAGAGGATTATATTCATTGAAATTTGGGAAAAGTGAGATAGGATCTCATAGAAACTTATAAATATCAAACAGGGTTCAAGAAGGTAGATTCAGAAAGAACATTCCTGATGGTGGGGGAGTCCAGAACTAGGGGTCATAGTTTGAGGAAAACTTTTAGAAATGAGTTGAGGAGAAGTTTCTTCATCCAAAGGGTAGTGAATGTGTGGAACTCACTCCCACAGAAAGTAGTTGAGGCCAAAATGTTGTGAGATTTCCAAAAGAAATGAGACACAGCTCATGGAGCTAAAGGGATCCAGGGATACATGATCATGTTGAATGGCAGAGCCGGCTCGATGGGCCGAATGGCCTACCCCTGCTTCTAGTTTCAGGTCAATGACCAAAAGCGCGCATCAGGATTCTGCGGAAGGTCAGATGCGCGGGTGTCTATGGGAATTGCCTGAGAAGTTTCAATTTCCGATGGTAATTCCTCCCTTGTTGCCCAGACTCCTGCAGGAATTTGTCCAACTCTGAATCAAAGTTGGAGTCTTCAAGCTGTTCCACGACGTTTAGCTGGGATGTCATCCACGGACCTGCAAGTTAGGTGGATTGGCCATGCCTTAGTGTCGCAAGATGTGTACGTTAGGGGGCTTAGTGGGGTAAATACGTGGGGCTACGGGCCTGTGTCGGAGAGTCAGTGCAGATTCAGGTGGTGAATGGCCTCCTTCCGCACTGTAGGGATTCTATGAAATGTTAGACAAATTAAAACCTCCTGGGTCACTACACTACTGACATACCCTCCTCTACCCCCCCCTCCCGACTATCTCTCTGACCATCCAACTACATCACTGGCTAAACCCAATTACTCACTACCCCTCCCCCAAATAGCCTACCATTCCCCAACCAAACCACCCCACCACCTGATTGCTTCAGGTCAGGAGGGTAATCTTACTATCCACCTCCCCCCACTAGACCCAAATACCCCTCCCAATCACCTGAACACCCCATTTGCAAAGTCTGAATTACAAAGTCCCAACACAGCTATACCCAAATACACAGGCCCCCTTATATCACGGGAATAAATATGGATTCAAAGCGTGAGGATATTTTCAAAAGCTTATTATTCTCTCACCGGTAATGAGCTAAGATTTATTTGTTTATTTAGTGTCACAAGTAGGTTTATATTAATGCAATGAAGTTACTGTGAAAATCCACTTGTCGCCACATTCCTGTGCCTGTTCGGGTACACAGAGGGAGGATTTAGCACCTAACCAGCACGTCTTTCGGACTAAGGGGGGAAGCTGGAGCACCCGGACGAAACCCACGCAGGTGAGAATGTGCAGACTCCACATAAAGCCAGGAATCAAACCCCAGGTCCCAGGCGCTATGAGGCAGCAGTGCTAACCACTTTGCCACCATGCTACAACCAGCATCTCCTCACAATGACTGAACTGGCTTGAAATGTGTTGAGCAATTTTTTCAATTCATTTGAGTGATGCAGGTGTTGCTGGCCAGGTTGCCCCCGAGTAAGCGGTGGCGAGCTGCCTTTTTGAATATCTGCAGTCCCCGTGATATAGCAGGCACACCCACAGTGCTGACGGGGAGGGAGTTTCAGGATTTGGAAACAGCGACAGTGAAGGAACATATTTCCATCTCAGGATGGTGAGTGGATGGAGGAGAACTTCCTGGTGGTGGAAATAATAGCAAAAAATGTTTATCTGAAAGAAAGACGTGCATTTCTATAGCGCCTTTTCAGCTCACAAGACAGCCCGGAGCGGGTGAGGTTGTAAAGAGTTCTGAAATGTAGGAAATGTAAGTAAGTTTGAGAAGGACACGATGGGATTAAACTATTTGCCCATCATGCTGGAATGGCTTGTCTGGCTTCCCTGAGCATCTTCCTAGAGATGTTACTGCGTCACTCGGTGAGGGAGAGAGGAGAATTTATACCAGTGGCTTACCCAACTATCTCAGCCACTCCGATCCTGGGCTATGCCCCACCTGGGAAAAGCTGAAGGTAAAGAGTTACATCCTAACAGCAGACTGGTAAGATTTTGCAGCCTCTCCGTGGCGTGTTTCTCGGCAGTGGGAGTTGGCTCACTGTTTGCCGGTGCCCTGGTTTCCCGATCCTGCCTCCGTCAATGGGATTTCCCATCGAATCCACTCCACGTAACCAGGAAACCCTGGTGGGGGACGGGGGCTGGTGGCGGGGTGGGGGGGGAGCTAGTGGGCAACATCAAAACGGACGGCTAGAAGATCTCGCCCACGTTACTGGGTCAGGACTTCTCCATAACAACGCAATAACGTAACAGTCACTCAGAGTTGACGTGGCTGTAATCAGAACGGACAGGGGCACGGAACAAGAATGAACGAGGGGGAAAATGTGCGATTGAAAATACAGAAAGGATTAATGAGGAAAAAAAGAGGGAAGAAAGACCTCGAGAGTAGCAGAAGCAAGAAGTTGTCCGGTGTGTAGTTAAAGTGTGCGGGTCCAACGTACCCAGACTTGCACCCAGATTGCCCGTCCTACGGACCGCGGCGGATGGCATCTGGCGATGGATTCCTGGTGGCGACAAGAAGCAGGGTTTAGCATTAAACAGTGCAATCCCAGGCGAACGGCAGAAAGGAGAAGCGGGTAGGAGTGAGCCAGGTACCTGCGTTTGGGGGAGGAGGATAGTCCGTATTGGCGAACTCTGACACGGCTGAGCCTCGGAACGCTGGAAAGGAAAACATCGCTCCGTCAATTCGGGATTTATTTTAACTGCAGCTCAAACTTTTTAAGAAACACTGCCCCAGTAATTTGACTAACTGCCTAACTGATGGCTGCCCTCTGTCACGTGGAGAGAGGAAGTGATCTGGAATTGACACAGTTTATTACATGCCAGTAGAGACGGCACCAACAGCGAGTTCACCACTGCCATCTCTTAAGTCAAGAGGATGACAGCAATTCTCTATTCTGCCTTCTAACCAGAGAACTGTGCTAAATTTAAAATAATTCACAGACAGGAAATCCACAGAACAACTCTAAAAGTTCCCGAAAGCCACAAAACCTGGTTGTACTGCTTACTTAATGATGGAATTCTATTATTATTTTCTTGATTATTGAATGGATATTTTATTTATTTGAACAGTAGAATTTTATTTTATTCAGTATGTTACTTGTTTAATTAAAGCTCCCTATTAGTTAAATAAATAAATTGTTCCGTGTTCATTTTAAAGCAACTGTCATTTATTTCTGTTAGTTAACTGCTAAACATTACTGAGGGACAGTTCACACCTTCCCACACACTTTTAACAGATTACGAGGTGAGGTATTCCTCTTTGGGGGATTCGGAGTTACGTCTTAAAGAGGAAATACCTCCGTGTTGTAACAATAATCCGGCCCTCACCTCTTCTTAAACTGGATAAATAAAGGGGATATATCCTCAAATTATAAATTCAGATCCCTACTGGGAACCACTTTCCAATCACTTTACTGGAGTCCATGTTGGCGAAAGGAAATGTGGCAGCCTACGCTGCACAGCAAGATCCCATAACCAGCATATTCTGATAATAACCAGATTTCCTACTCAATCTCACAAAAACAATTTAAGCATTAGACAAAATTCCAAAAAGAACAGAAGTAGCTTCTTCAGAGCAGTAGCCATGGAATATTTCGAAACTACTTTAAAGAGCAGACAGGGCCTCATTTTAATCTCTTTATTTTTGGCAGGGTGGCCCGCCCTCAGCGCCGACACCCACCCTCCCCCGACCCCGGCAGGGCGGCCCGCCCTCGGTGCTGTACTGAGGTTGTCAGTCTAGACTATGTGCTCAAGTCTGTGGAGTGAGATTTGAGTCACCACCTTCTGACTCAGGGCAACATGCTACTGATTCCATGTTGAATAATTTACAAGTGAAAATCAATTATGTGCCTTTGCTATTATTCCTGACCATTGAGAGGCTGGGTGCTACAATCTTTGGCCTGGGAGCCAGGGAGGGAGGTCAAATCTGACACACCACAAAATGAACGTGAAATGACTACCCGCAGATTTACAACATCCTTATCCTCACTCTGACCCTTGACCTTGCTGCAAGGGGGAAATAACCAATCAGAATGCAAAAGCAGTGATGTAGTGTTGACACTTAACAACAAACAAACAACAAAGAGCAACACAGCACGGGAAAGAGGCCCTTCAGCCCAACGAGCCTGCGCCACCGTCCTAACGTCTTAATGACATATCCATGACCTTAGGCTATGCTTATTGTGGAAGATTCCCATATAGGGACCAATATAGGGACAACTTGTTACCCAATCAGCCTAAGAGCACATTTTTGGGATGTGGGAGGAAACCGGAGCACCCGGAGAAAACCCACGCAACTACGGGGAGAACGCGCAAACTCCCGCAGACACAGGCCCAAATCCATGTGTCTGCACAGCAACAGCGATAGTCTCTGAGCTGTCATGTTGCCCATCAGATGGTCCAGTTTAAGCATACACTAACGACTTGAAGCACTAGGCCACTCCTGAAGCAACATCCAAGAGCAGCCCTCGCACGACCTGCCGAATGCATGCACCTTGTTGGTCAACAAGGTGGACCGAATTGCCTGTGGAAACAAATAAGATATTTAGACAGTCCTGCTATATCCCTCTATCTGCAGACCGCTCATGTGGCTGTCCAAGAGACTCTTAAACAACCCTAGCGTGCCTGCTCCCACCACCTTACTCGGCAGTGCATTCCACACCCCCACTACCCTTTGTGTGAAAAACTGCCCTCTAGTATTAGTCTTATACATAGCCCCCCTCACCCTAAGGCCGTGACCCCTCGTTCTATCAGAATCTAATGGTGGAAAAAGCTTACCACCATTTACTCTATCTATACCCCTTATAATCTTATATACCTCTATTAGATCCCCTCTCAGCCGACGTCTTTCAAGGGAAAACAACCCCAGTGTGTTCAATCTTTCCTCGTAAGACAGCCCTTCCATACCAGGCAGCATCCTGGTAAATCTCCTCTGCACTCTCTCCAGGGACTCTACATCCTTCCGGTAGTACGGCAACCAGAACTGGACGCAGTACTCCAAGTGAGGCCTAACCAACGTTCTATACACTTGCAACATCAGACTCCTACTCTTGTATTCTATACCCCTTCCTATGAAAGCTAACATACCATACGCTTTCTTTATCACATTCTCCACCTGTACTGACACCTTCAGAGACTTGTGAACCTGCACCCCCAGGTCTCCCTGCGTCTCTTTACTCCGGATAGTTTTACCTTTTATCCTATAACTCCCCTCTACATTATTCCGGCCAAAATGCATCACCTCGCATATATCCGGATTAAATTCCATTTGCTATCTATCTACCCAGTCTACCAGCCTATTTATGTCCTGTTGTTTTGCCTGGCACTGCTCCTCAGTACCCGCCAATCCAAGCATCTTAGTGTCATCAGCAAATTTGCTGACCACACCACCTACCCCCTCTTCCAAGTCATTTATATAAATCACAAATAGAAGAGGTCCTAGTATTGAGCCCTGTGGCACACCACTAGTGAAAGACCTCCAGTTGGAAAATGAGCCTTCTACTACTACCCGCTGTCTCCTCCTCCCAAGCCAGTTCTCAACCCATCTACATACCTGGCCCTGTATCCCATGCGCCTTCACCTTTTTTAATCAGCCTACCATGAGGAACCTTGTCAAACGCCTTACTGAAATCCATGTAGACAACATCAACGGCTTGTCCTTCATCAACCGTTTTTGTCACCTCTTCAAAAAATTCCACTAGATTCGTAAGGCACGACCTCCCCTTAACGAAGCCATGCTGCGTATCCCTGATCAGATCGCAGCGCTCATACATCCTGTCCCTGAGGATCCTCTCCATTAGCTTACCTATAACTGAAGTCAAGCTCACCAGCCTATAGTTCCCTGGGTTATCCCTCTGACCCTTTTTAAAAAAACGGTACTACATTTGCTATCCTCCAGTCCTCTGGGACCTCACCTGTGTCCAAAGAAGAGACAAAGATTTGCGTCAGAGGCCCAGCAAGGTCATCTCTCACCTCCCTTAGCAGCCTGGGGTAAATGCCATCAGGCCCCGGAGCTTTATAAGTCTTTATGCTGCCTAAAAGCCCCAACACCTCTTCCCTCATAATGATTATTTCCTTTAACGGGTCCTCAAATTTCTCAAAGCTGGCACCAGATATCAGGCCCCTCTCCCGCGTGAATACCGACGCAAAGTATTCATTCAGGATCTCCCCCATTCCCTCAGGCTCTAAGCATAGTTCCCCTCCTCTGTCCCTGAGAGGTCCAATCTTCCCTCTAACCATCCTTTTGCTCCTTACATAGGAGTAAAATGCCTTAGGATTTTCCTTAATCCTACCTGCCAAAGCCATTTCGTGGCCCCTTTTTGCCTTTCTGACACCCCTTTTAAGATCCCGTCTACACTCTCTACATTCTTCCAGCGCTGTCTCTGTCCCCAGTTGCCTAGATCTAACGTACGCCTCCCGCTTCTTCCTGACCAAGTCCTCAACATCCCTAGTAACCCACGGTTCTCTAATCCTACCTTTCCCATCCTTCCTCCTTACCGGCACGTGTCTTTCCTGCAAAGATTTTAGTTTTCCCTTGAAAGACTCCCACACGTACAGCGTCGACCTACCCTCCAACAGCTTATCCCAGTCGGTATCCTTAAGATCCTGCCTAATCTGGCTGTATCTAGCCCTCCCCCAGTTTAACACCCTCTCCTTAGGGCAGGCTTCATCTTTTTCCATTAATACCCTAAAGCAGACAGAGTTGTGGTCACTATTAGACACATGCTCTCCTACTACAACGTCAACCACCTGCCCTGGCTCATTCCCCAGAACCAGATCCAGTATAGCCCCCTCTCTAGTCGGGCTATCCACATACTGCTCCAAGGACCCTTCTAAAACACACTGTACAAATTCCTCCCCGTCCGCACCTTCCACTCTGGGCACCTTCCAATCTACCCCAGGGAAATTGAAATCTCCCACTACAACTACCCTATTCTTCCTACACTTATCTAAAACGTCCCTGCATATTCCTTCTTCCACGGCCCGCGGGCTGTTGGGCGGTCTGTAGTACACACCCAACATAGTAACCTCTCCCTTCCTATTCCTCAACTCCACCCATAGCGACTCAATTCCTAAATCATCCATACCACCCTCCCTCTGCACTGCACTGCACTGGACAAGGTTCTGGTCAGACCACATTTGGGGAATATTGTGAGCAATTTTGGATATAAGGATGGATGTGCTGGCCCTGGGGAGAGTCCAAAGGAGGTTCACGGGAATGATCCCAGGAGTGAAAAATTTGCCACTGGAGTGTTTGGGGTCTGTACTCAATGAAGTTTAGAAAGATGAGGGGGAATCTCATTGAAACTTACAGAATACTGGAAGGCCCTGGATAGAGTGCGGGTTAAGTGGATTAGCCATGTTAAATTGACCCTTGCGATAGGGGCGAACAGGGTAAATGGAGGTTGCGGAATAGCGCCCGGATCAGTACAGACTCAAAGGACTGAATGGCCTCTTTCTGTACTATAGGGATTCTATAATTCTAGAGTGCGTGTGGGGGAAATGTTTCCATTCATAGGAAATGGATTCGAGGGCACAGTCTCGGGGTAAAGGGAAAACCCTTTAGACCCGAGATGAGGGGGAATTTCTTCAGTCGGAGGATGGTGAATCTGTGGAGTTCATTGCCGCAGAAGGCTGTGGAGGCCGGGTCATTGAGTGCATTTAAGACAGAGATAAATAGCTTCTTGACTGGTAAGGGGATGAAAGATTATGGGGAGAGGTGACGGAATGGGAATGAGAAACATAGCAGCTATGAATGAATGGCGGGGCAGACTTGATGGGCCAAATAGCCTAATTCTGCTCCTATAACTTATGGTCTTACGAATCTCCTGTCTATGAACAAAATCCGACCCGACTGCCACCAGAGCCAATGGGCTGATAATCACTAGCTCCTAACCAATCCTAGATTTTCAAACCATCTTATAAAGCAGTGATAGTTTTCCAGAAACATCCCACCCCCACCCCAACACCCCTACCCACACCGCCCCACCCCCACCCCCTCTCCCCGGATCCCCAGTGGCACTAACCTGCATCCCTAACTTCAAACTGGAATGGCAGAGAGGGGACGGCCTGCCTGAAGCTGCTGGTTGATTTGATGGTTTTCGCCTCCGGAGATTTGCCGCTGGCTGCTTCACGTATAATCGGCTGAGCTGGTACAGCCTCTGGTGTGCTCGCACTGCTGGTTCGTTCCGCAGTAACAGCAGCGGTGGTGGTGGTGGTGGTGGGAACGGGTGGACTGGTGGTCTTCAACTTCCCTGTGTAAAAAAAACCCCAGTAACCAGAAAAGAAACTGATTCATAACGTGTCCTTCTTTCAAAGTCAGCAATAGCCCAAAAGGCCATCTTACCTCATGGGCTTGTCCAAATTCCCCCATCCCCGTCACATAATTAATTCCCTCATCAAATAAATAATACCCCCCCATCCCCGTCACGCAAATAATTCCCTCATCAAATAAATAATCCCCCCCATCCCCGTCACGCAAATAATTCCCTCATCAAATAAACAATCCCCCCCATCCCTGTCACGCAAATAATCCCCCCCCATTCCCGTCAGATAAATGATTTTTCCCTCCTCAGTCACATGGTATTTTTCAAATGTTTGCCCTCCCATTATGGGGATTAGTGGAGTTGAGGATTACCACACCAGGTCAGTCATGAAATCATTGAATGGTGGAATAGACTCGATCCAAATGGCCTATTTCTGCTCATACATCTTGTGATCTTATTGTAGAACAGTAGACCATTTAGCCCATCATGTCTACTCAAGGTCACGGGGTAATGGTCAGAAGTGGGAAATATTGATGCTACTTCTTTGATTTTGATTTGATTTGGTTTATTATTGTCACACACATTAGTATAGTGAAGAGGATTGTTTCTTGCGTGCTATTCAGACAAAGCATATTGTTGATAGAGTACATGGGGGAGGGGAGAAGGAAAGGAGAGGGTGCAGAATGCAGTGTCATAGCTGGGGTGTAGAGAAAGGTCAACTTAATGTGAGGCACCAAAAGGGAAAATGCTGGAAAATCTCAGCAGGTCTGGCAGGAGAGAAAAGAGCTGACATTTCCAGTCGAGATGACCCTTTGTCAAAGTTAAAAGACGTAGAAAGTGGGAGATATTTATACTGTAGGATGAGGGAATGAAACTAGAGGAAAGGCTGCTAATGGCAGTCCACAGAGAGAATAGAAGGCCAAATGGCAGAGAAGCTGAAATCAGGAGAGGAGGGAAGGGCGAGAGAGAGGTAAAATTGATAAAAAGGGGGTATAAAGTGGCTACTACGACATAAAGTAAGTCCATTCAGAAGTCTGATGGCAGCAGGGATGAAGCTGTTCTTGAGTTGGTTGGTACATGTTCTCAGAATTTTATATCTTTTTCCCCAACAGAAGAAGGTGGAAGAGAGAATATCCGGGGTGTTTGGGATCTTTAATTACGCTGGCTGCTTTTCCGAGGTAGTGGGAAGTGTAGACAGAGTCAATGGATGGGAGGCTGGTTTGCATGATGGACTGGGCTACATTCACAACCCTTTGTAGTTACTTATGATCTTGGGCAGAGCAGGAGCCCACACCCAGCTGTGATATAACCAGAAAGAATGCTTTCTCCGGTTGTAAAAATTGGAGAGAGTCTTGGCGGACATGCCGAATTTCCTTTGCCTCCCTTCCTACACTCAGGGGATCTGACGCACCCTCCTCATCTATAACCCACATCCCCACCGCCCGCAGTCCACATTTACCTCACCCGGCACAGACTGCGGCTGATTCTAAGATCTGACCTCTATCCCAAATAACTGCATCCATTAGCGGCAATATATAGGTCAGAAATTTCCCAACCTGCCACCACAGGAATTGCAGTGGGAGGCTGGGAGAAGTGGGGGCGGGGGGATGTGGGGGACGGAGCATACAAATCTCCATTGACCTCAGGCGGGATTTTCCGGTTTTGGGATGAGCGCAGCAGGAAAATCCCATACATATGTGTCTAATCCATTGGAGAAATAGGAAATGTGGCTGATCTCTCCGCCTCAGTACCATACTGGGACTCAGCAGCTTCAGGATATTTTGCTGAGTGAGTTGATACGAATGAAGTCTGGATGGGAGTGTTTCGGCAGCACAATGCTCGTAATGGAGCTCAGTGATCCACAACATGGGCTCCATGCCCAAATATTTACCAGTCCTGACTCTCGAGGTCCTCGAGGGCAGAAATTCCAGGATTGATGGATATCTCACTCCTTTCTGGTCTTTGATCCCTAGAGGAAGCGACAGAAGGAATGTTTGTAAGCATTGACAGAATAGGAACACAGAGTGTAGTTGCTACATTGAGAGCAGTTATCATAGATTCAGAGAATCCCACAGTGCAGAAGGAAGCCATTCGGCCCATCAAGCGGACAACAATCCCACCCGGGCGCTTTCCCCATAACCCTATTTACCCCAGCTAGTCCCCCTGACACTAAGAGGCAATTTAGAATGGCCAATCCGTCTTCCCACGTCTTTAGCCTGTAGGAAACCAGAGCACTCGGAGGAATCTCGCACAGACAGGGAGAACGTACAGACTCCACACAGACAGTGACCCAAGCCGGGGATTGGACTCGGGTCAATTTTGTCTTTTAAAAAGCGTTTAGACAGTTTTACACGTGTAAGACGGGTAGAGAGAGGTATGGGCAAATGAGGGCAATTGGAATTAGCTTAAAATGAAAGGGCAGCATGGACAAGCTGGGCTGAAGGGCCTGTTTCTGTGCTGTAAATCTCGATGATTCTACGACGTTTGGACAGGTACATGGATGGGGACGGTTTAGAGGGAAGTGGGCCAAATCCAGCCAAGTGGGACCAGTTCAGTTTAGGAAACCTGGTCAGTATGGATGAGTTGGGCTGAAGGGCCTGTTTCTGTGCTGTATATGACTATGACTCTAGGTGGGGAACTTCACTCACTTGTATTACCAGTCAGGGAAGGAGGATTTGATCCGGGTATTTCCCTCGCATCGATCATAATGCTGGGACAATTCAAGCTCTGTTTGACCTCTGCGCCTGCTCCTTTGATTGATTCTCCCAGGCTTTACAACAGGAGGTTCTGAGCTGAACAACTCACAATGCTCTCTACCCTTAGTCTTACTTCCCACGCAGCCGAATTGACAAGAGCAAGGGTGGCACGGAACAAGAGTACTCTTCTATCTGAGCTGGCAAGTTAATGGCAACACAGTGGCAGAGTGGTTAGCACTGCTGCCTCACCCGGGTTCGATTCCTGGCTTGGGTGACTGTCTGTATGGACATTCTCCCATGCACATTCTCCCCATGTCTGCATGGGTTACCTCTGGTTACTCCTGTTTCCTCCTACAGTCCAAAAATAGGAGGGTTAGGTGGATTGGCCATGCTAAATTGACCCTTAGCGTCAGGGGGATTAGCAGGGTAAATGCATGGGGAAAGGGCCTGGGTGGGATTGTGATCAGTGCAGACTCAATGGGCTGAATAGCCTCTTTCTGCACTATTGTATAGCATCCTATGATTCTGTACCCGAACAGGCACTGGAGTGTGGCAACCAAGGGATTTTAAAATTAACTTCATTGCAGTGTTAATGTAAGCCCTGCTTGTGAGATTAATAAGTAAAACTTTTTGTAAAAATGCGAGGCTCGGAAATATTTACCTGACACGACAAAAGACTCTCTCCACCTGGGGAGCGACAGGGACCGAACACCGTGGACCAAAGTCCCTTTGTAACTGGCGCTGCTGGGGAGCTTCCGCACGTGAATCTTCCCCCCGCTGTTATCAATGATGCCGCTGCAGCAGACAATGGACAAGTTAGCATCAAATTCCCATCCTCATTCTCAATCCCATCCCTCGCTGTGTAAGCTCCTCCAGCCCTACAACTCTCTGGGATCTCTACACTGCCGATTGCTGTCCCTTCGCAGAGCCTTTAATGTACTAAAATACCTTGAGGAACCTTGCGAAAGCATTATCAAATTCAATTTAACACTAAACCACACAAAAAAATATTAAGATCCAAAAACTTAGTTAAAACTAGAGGGAGCATCTCTAAGGAGGGAGAGGTAAGCTGGAGGAAATTCCAGAGGTTTATAGGAATCTGAAAACGTGATTCCTGAGAGATTCTGTACATGTTTTGCCCTGTTTGCTTCAGTCTACGCAAAGACTTCATTTTAAGATATTTCTACCTGTGCAACTAACTGCTTAACTGGACAATTGTGGCTAACTTGACTACCTGCAGAATCAGGAAGCTGAAGGTTAGCTAAAAATTGACTGCATTCCCGAAGGGTACACAATGCAGGCAAACAATAACGTAACCACAGCCGCATGGATTGTTTTTCTAAGATGGAGACAGAGTGCCAAAAACATTTCCAATGACGAAATAAGGCTTGAAATAGAGTTTGGATTTTAGCGTGTGTGTTTTTCAGTTTGGAGATCTGTACAGGTTCAGGGGTTGGCCTGATGACTGTGAAATCGTTGTCGGAGAAACCCATCTGGTTCACTGATGTCCTTTAGGGAAGGAAATCTGCCATCCTTACCCGGTCTGGCCTACATGTGACTCCAGAGCAATGTGGTTGACTTTCAACTGCCCTCTGAACTAGGGATGGGTAATAAATGCTAGCCCAGCCAGCGACACCCAAGTCCCACAAGTAAACAAAAGAGAAGTCTCCAGCCAGAAGAGACATACTCTCAGAATCTATCCTGCTGAGGTCTCTGAGAATCTTCTATGTTTACCTCATATAGTTCTGAACTGCCCAGTGTATGGGCTCAATCTCTCCTCATAAGACAACCCTCCCACCTAATGGTGGATAAAAACATGGGTCAAATGGCCTCCTCCTTCTGGCTAATTCTACAATTCTCAGCGGGTTGAGTCCAAGATGAGATAGTCAATGCTGCCGAGGCAGGAAATGAACCCCTGTAAACTGTTACACAAAGCAGGCATTATAAAACAGGAGAGTGATGTACCTGTGAATAGCCGCTCCGCACACACTAGAAATGGACGCATAGATGTCAGTGCCCCACACGGCCTGCTTGGTGCCCAGGCACCCTGGTGGGCAGCGAGCCACAAACTCAGACACCTTTATCTTGCCCGCTCTGATATCACAGTCTATCTGAGGCACAGCTGGAGGTATAAAAACACACAGGTTTTTTTTCATCAACTCACTATTAACTTATGTTAGAATATAACCGGTGATGACATTGGATCTGTGACCAATGGTAACAAGCTGTAAGGGTCAGCCGACCTGGTAAACCAATGACAGAATGATGCGATGGTCAGCTGACTCGGTGTAAATAAGAACCTGTTGGGAATTGTGAGATAGTTTGGTTTGACCCAAGGCAACACACCAAGTGTTGGAGTCATGAAGTTAAACCCTCTCTTTGAATTATAAGTTGGAATAAATTTTGTTATATTTTTACTGTCTGGAAGAGTTCTTTCTCAACTAACAATTTACACAATGAAAATTGGGCCTTATTTTGTTACAGTTAAACCTCCTCCTCCTTCAGGGATCATATCCTAGCAAGATAACTATCCTGGACTTCCACTGGATTATCTTGGTAAACTACTGCAGTGGTTTGCAATCAGAATTATAGAACACCTACAGTGCAGAAGGAAACCATTCAGCCATTGAGCCTGCACCAACAACGATCCCATCCAGGCCCAACCCAGTAACACCACACATTTACCCTAGCTAATCCCCCTGACACTAAGGGGCAATTTAACATGACCAATCCACCTAACCCGTGCATTTTTGGTCTGTGGGAGGAAACTGGAGCACCCGGAAGAAACCCACGCAGACATGAGGAGAACGTGCAAACTCCACACAGACAATCACCCGAGGCTGGAATTGTCCCTGTCACCAATTCACTCTATGACAGTTTCTAACGAATAACGTTTAAAAGTTGGAGAGAGAATGCACCAAAGTGGAGTCCTCCTTCTCTCGTGCCCTTCAACCTGAACTGCTGAATGCTGCTTCTCTCAAACTGTACAACCTCTTATTGGCCCTCTTGCCCATCCTTAACAGGATGGTGAATCTATCTCCTGGCCACTAATTGTCCCATAATTCTTATTTCCTGCAGGGCTATGAACCCCATTTGACCCCAACATGGGGTCCTGCTCCAAAATCCTACCTCATACGCTGAGCACACTTTGTGAATTTCTTAATTATCAATACCAGTACCATTTAGACCAGAACTGGAAACCATATCCAGATGGGACTGACCAGAACTAGGGCAGCATCATGGCACAATTGGTTAGCACAACTGCCTCACAGCGCCAAGGACCTGGGTTCAATTCCGGCCTCAGGTCATTGTCCGTGTGGATTTCCTCCCATGCTCCGAAGATGTGCAGATGAGGTTGCTCGGCCATGCTAAACTGCCCCTTAGTGTCAGGGGGATTAATAGGGTAAATACCTAGACCCTTATCCAGGGATAGGGCCTGGATGGGATCTGTGCAGGTCTGATCAGCCAAATGGTCTTTTTCTACACTATAGAGAGTCTATGTTTCTATATGATTCATTCATGGCACAGAAAGTAGCCATACCATGTCTGGATATAAATTGTCCCATTGGTAAAACGCAGCATGGGTTCATGAAGAGCAGGTCATGTTTGACTAATTTGGTGGAATTCTTTGAGAACATTACATGTGCAGTAGACAATGGGGAACCTGTAGATGTGGTGTATCTGGATTTCCAGAAGGCATTTGACAAGGTACCGCACCAAAACTGCTACATAAAATGATAATGCACAGTGTTATGATAATATATTACCATGGATAGAGGATTGGTTAATTAACAGAAAGCAAAGAGTGGGGGTAAATGGGTATTGGCAATCAGTGACCAGTGGTGTGCCTCAGGGATCAATGTTGGGACTGCAATTGTTTATGATTTACATAGACGATTTGGAGTTGGGGATCGTGTAGCATGTCAAAATTCGCAGATGACACTAAGATGGATAGAAGAGCAAAGTACGCAGAGGATGCTGAAAATCTGCAAAGGAATTTAATCTAAGTGAGTGGGCGAGGGTCTGATAGATGGAGTACGATGTCGGTAAATGTGAGTTCATCCATTTTGATAGGGATAACAGCAAAACGGGCCATTATTTAAATGGTAAAAAATTGCAGCATGCTCCTGTGCAGGAGTGTCCTTGTGCAGGAATCTCAAGGAGTTGGTCTGCAGATGAAGCAGGTAATTAAGAAAGCAAATGGAATTTTGTCCTTCATTGCTAGAGGGATGAAGTTTAAAAACAGCGAGGTTATGTTGCAGCTGTATAAGGTGCTGGGAAGGCCACACCTGGAGTACTGTGTACAGTTGCTTGAGAAAGGATATAGTGGCACTGGAGGGGATGCAGAGAAGATTCACTAGGTTGATTCTGGAGTTGAGAAGATTGGCTTATGAGGAGAGACTGAGTAGGCTGGGACTATACTGATTAGAATTCAGAAAAATGAGGGGAAATATTCTAGAAACATATAAGATTATGAAGGGGATAGATAAAATAGAAGCAGGGAAGTTGTTTCCACTGGTGGGTGAAACTCGAACTAGGGGGCACGGCCTCAAAATAAGGGGGAGCAGATTTAGGATTGAGCTGAGGAGGAACTTCTTTACACAAAGGATTGTGAATCTGTGGAATTCCCTGCCCAGTGAAGCAGTTGAGGCTACCTCATTGAATGTTTTTAAGGCAAGGATAGATAAATTTTTGAACAGTAAAGGAAATGGTGAGCAGGCGGGTAAGTGGAGCTGAGTCCACGAAAAGATCAGCCGTGATCTTATTGAACGGCAGAGCAGGCTCGAGGGGCCGGATGGTCATCTTCTGCTCCTGGTTCTTATGTTCTTACATTCGCAAAGCCATCTGTTAATCCCATTGCCCCCCTCTGCTCAATCCTATAGTTCTACCAGTTAATTTCCTTAAAAACCCAATTTCCTTTCAAAATCATTATTGTTGCTGCTTCCACCACCCCCTGTATAAAACATTGTTCAAAATCTTCAACCTGTGTCCCCTAGCCCTTGCACTGTTAATAGGAATAGCTCCTCCTTGCCTACGCAATGCAATGCTTGAATCCTGTACACAGCTAATAAATCTCTCCTCAGTCTTCTTTGCTCCAAGGGGAACAACTCCAGATTTTCCACCCTTCTCCGATAACTGGAATCCTTCACTCCTGGCACCATTCTGATAAATCTCCTTCCGCTCCCTCTCAATAACTCTCGTGTGGTGATTAAAAGTGGATACAATACACTAATCAAGGCCGAACCAGATCTTTATAAATATCCAACATCACCTCCCTGCTTTTTATTCAGGGTTGCTATCTGTGAAACCCACAATCCCATCGGCTTTGCTAATCAGTCTCTCCCTGTGGTTAGCCCTGCCGCCTCACAGCGCCAGGGATCCAGGTTCAATCCCCATTTTGGGTCACTGGCTGTGCAGAATCTGCACATTCTCCCCATGTCTGTGTGGGTTTCCTCCAGGTACTCCGGTTTCCTTCCACAGTCTGAAAAACGTGCTGCTTAGGACGCATTGGCCATGCTAAATTCTCTCTGTGTACCCAAACAGGCGCTGGAGTGTGGCAACTAGGGAATTTTCATAGTAACTTCATCGTAGTGTTAAATGTAAGCCTACTTGCGACACTAAAAAATGTTGAGTTTAACGTGACGTGCATTTCCAGAAGTGAATCCGATGTCAGTCTGCCTCGTGTATGAGAGATGATTTGGATGGATTCACTCCGAATTTGCTGGGATTTTCCAGTCCCACTGCAGTGAACAGGAGATCTGGCTGAGTGCCTCATTCTCCGTTCCCTCAGGCAGCGATGTGAACAGGGCGTGAGCAGCCAGTGAATTCGGGCTGAGGTGCCTGGTGGACAGAAAGATTCACCCACCTGTTCGCTTGCTCTTCCGTGTCTTCTCCCTCACGCCGTCTGTAAAAGTCAGCAACAGTACTGTGAAGGAAAGAGAAACAGGGAGAAGGTGAGACAGCATTTATTTACATTAACACTGCAATGAAGTTACTGTGAAAATCCCCTAGACGCCGCACTCCAATGCCTGTTCGGGTACACTGAGGGAGAATTTAGCACGGCCTAATCAGCACATCTTTCGGACTGTGGGAGAGAAGTGGAGCACCCAAAGGAAACCCACGCAGACACGGGAAGAACGTACAGACTCTGCACAGACAGTGACCCAAGCCGGGAATCGAACCCGGGTTCCTAGCGCTGTGAGGCAGGAACACTAACCACTGGGCCGTGGTGGGTCCACTCTGCCCAGAGTGCTCCAACAAATATACGTGAAGGATCCCACATTCCTGGGGAGTTCCCCAGGCACTTTGGGGCTGTGCACAGAGACAGCCAAACACTGTTCACCACTCTCTCTGTCTCTCTCCCTGCTCATCTTAATGGGTGAAAGTCTACCAGGGAGTAGTACTGGATCAAAGATCACAGCCCCGCGATCTGCCCAGGAACACCTCTGGGCAATAGGAATCCCGGAATGCCACCACAAATCCCACAGAAACAGTGCAAGTTGCGAGTTATGTCTGTGGCTACAGATAGGAATTAGGAGCAAAAGTGGGCAAATTCAGTCCTTTGAGCCTGCTCCACCATTCAATCAGATCATTGCTGATCTAAATGCAAAGTCTGTCACCAATGTTTCGTCCCTGTCACAAATGTTGCAGTCTGTGTACCCTGTGTGTCCCTGTATTTTAAACATCCAGGCACCGACACAAAACCAGCTTTTAAAGGAACCACATATCACAAACTCAACCTCACAATAATCTGTAGTGGTGGGTTCACCAGAACACTATCCTGGGTCTCTGGATTATTAGTCCAGTGATGGTACCCCTGCAACATCTCCACAGAACAAGTACGCCCCCAGAAAGAGGATGAAGAAATTACATTTTGTTCTTCCTGATCTCTTTTGTGGTCAGCGCCACATTTCTTCACACGCATCGACTTAGACTGATGATTGGACACTTCGTTTCTGCTACCTACCCAAGGTGAAGGCTCCTATAGTGGACGAGCACATTGCGAGGCTGAGGTGAGGGTCACAAGACACACTGGAATACTTGAGATAGAATCAATTCAGGAACACTGGCGCCGCTGATTATTTGCAAACACGCATTTGCATCAGCATCTGAAAAGAGAATGATAGAAATTGTTACACACTTACCACAACAACCAGCTGCAATTAAACAGGGCGGCACAGTGCTTAGCACTGCTGCCTCACAGCTCCAGGAACCGGGTTCAAATTCCAGCCTTGGTCACTGTCTTGTGGAGTTTGCACGTCCTCCCCATGTCTGCGTGGGTTTCCTCTCCGCGCTCCAGTTTCCTCCCACAGTCCAAAGATGTGCAGGTTAGCTGGATTGGCTGTGCTAGATTGACCCTCAGTGTTAAGGGGACCAGCTAGGGTAAATGCCTGAAGGATAGGGTCTGGGTGGGATTGTGGTCAGTGCAAACTCAATGGGCTGAATGGCCTCCTTCTGCACTGTAGGCATTCTGTGATAAACTCACATGGAGGAACAATAGGGTTTAGTGAGGAGCTGTTCTTCTCACACCTTATCTGTTCCTAGGGTGGATTCCTGGGGAGGTCACCCTTCGCCCCAGGTCACGTACCATCCTTTTAAAAGGGCTATGCCACACATACATAAGAGTGCTCAATAGCAGAGTAGGCTCAAGGTCATATAGCTTATTTCTGCTTCTCTTTCTCATGCTGCTGGAGAGGATTACAGAGTTACAGAAATAAGTCCTTGGATGTGGAAGTCCCTTCACCAAAATTCCTTTATTTATTGGATCCAACACTGAGAATGCTCTCAGTGTGCAGTCTACACCCGGAGTGCCAGAGGAACTGACACTCCTGTTTCAGTACAGAGCGGGGTTCTCCCTGATTAGATTATTAATTTGGAGGGAGTTCATATTCAGGCAGGACAACCTCAATTCTCTGATTAAAATGTTTAGAGAGAGGAACAAAGCAATGGGGCAATTTGGAAATAAGAACGAGAATTCAGAAATCAAGATGTTTTAAATTGTGACAATCACTGGTGGAGTGATGGATGGTTTGAGATATATATCACACTTCGGGTGTCACAATGTTTTGTGCCAGATTTTTTTTAAAAAAACAAGAAAGGACATATTTATATTGAGCCTTTCATGTTCCCAGGGCTTGATGTTGGTTGAGGGACACTTTCCAGGACAGCGGGGAGAATTCTTTTGTTCTTCTTCGCAACATTGCCCTGAGTTCATTTACATCTCCTTGACAGGGATGTTGGGGCCTTGGGTTCATCATCTATCTACAGCTGAGACTGGACCTCCCGCAACACGGGCACAATCTACTTCCCTTCCAAACTTCCAGATTCCAACAGCCCACTTTGAAGTTGGCAATATTATTTAGCTTTTAATTAGCTTAAAGCTGCGCTGTTCCCCATGGGTCATTTTCTCACTCATAGAATCCCTACAGTGCAGAAGGAGGCCATTCGGCCCATCGAGGCTGCACCAAACTTCTGATCGAGTGTCTTACCCAGGTCCGATACTCATAAACCAATTTACTTACCCTGCTCATCCTACATGTCTTGGGACATTAAGGAGCAGCTTAGCATGGCCAACGCACCTAACATCTTTCAGACTGTGGGAGGAAACCCACGCAGACACGGGGAGAACATGCAGACTCCGCACAGACTGTGACCCAAGCTGGGAATCAAATCTGGGTCCCTGGCACTGTGAGGCAGCAGTGCTAACCACTGTGTCACCATGTTGTCCCAGTCAATCACAACTTGAGACTCTTTATACAAGTACAGTTACAATTGCAGATCTGATTGTCACTCAGTTTTGTTGTGAGATTTTTTACATCCAACGGAAACCAATGCCAACATCATCAAGTCACACCATCCAAAATTGTCAGCGAGCTGGTTGTATCTGTATCCCTGCAGGCAGGTTAAAAAATACTTCATCATCTCATTATCAAGCTCAAAACTCCTGCATTAAAACCACCAGCATTCCCTTGGCACAGTGGTTAGCACTACTGCCTCATAGTGCCAGGGACACAGGTTCAAACCCTGGCTTGGGTGACTCTCTCTGCGGAATTCGTACATTCTCCCCATTTGTGTGAGTTTCCTCCCAGACAGAAAGACGTCCTGGTTAGGTGCATTGGCTGTGCTAAATCCTCCCTCGATGTACCCAAACAGGTACATTGGGAGTGTAGCAACTAGGGGATTTTCACACTAACTTCATTGCAGTGTTAATATAAGCTCCCCTGTATCACTAATAAATATACTTTAAACTCTAGAAAGGGGTTTAAAGACTGGTGTTGCGGGGTGGTAGTCATAATGTGGAGATGGCGGTGTTGGACTGGGGTAAATACAGTAAAAAGTCTGACAACACCAGGTTAAAGTCCAACAGGTTTATTTGATAGTAAACACACAAGCTTTCGGGGTTTGCCCCTTCGTCAGGTGAGTGGAGAGTTCTGGTCTCTGGTGAGAATTTCCCATTCACCTGACGAAGGGGCAAACCCCGAAAGCTTGTGGGTTTACTATTAAATAAGCCTGCAGGACTTTAACCTGCTGTTGTGAGACTTCTTACTGTGTTGCGGGATGGTCCAGTTCTTGGCTGCAGTACCTGCCGTCCCCAGCGGATGGCGCATCTTCCCCAACCTAACTCAACATCCAAGTTCAACATTACCAAACTCTCAGTAAAATACATTGCTCTGGGCAATTTCCTTCGTGTTTGTACTGGTTTTGCAGGCTCAACTCAGAGTCTGTATGGATGCATGTATTTCTCCGCGCATATTCTGCTACACATATTCTCCTACAGACACAATGGAAAACAAATCCGAGATGAAGATTTCACACTATCCAGAGCAAATATACAGGCACCCATAACATACAGTCTGCACTGACACATTTAATAGACACAATATAGGCACACAGAATATACATTCATCCAGAAATACAGGGACGCACAAAACCATAGAGACAGCCAGGAATACAGAGACACATAACACACAGACTACACTGACACACATAATCGACACATAATAGACAGAATATACATACACCCAGAAATACAGCGACACTGAGAAACATAGAAACACACGAGGATACCCAGAAATACAAAGACATCCAGAAACATAGAGACACCCAGAACGCAAACACACAGACTGTACTGACACACATAATACAGACAAACAGAATATGCCCACACAAGCATGCAGAATCCAGAGCTACACAATCACACACAGACATTCGTAATCATAGAGACACAACAGTGCACGGACACAGAAATACACTCACAGTGAAGTACAGAGATGAAGACAAAATACACACATTCACAGACACACAGAAAAGGAAAATACACAGATAGAAATATAGATAAAGACACAAAAATAGGGAGGCAGATGGATACAAACACAGCTAGCCACCAACAGAAATACAGACACACAAAGATAGAAGATAGAGATGTGCCAAGAAATATAATGAAACCACAGAAATAGACAAAATAACTTAGACAGCGAGAAACATTGAGAAATAGTGACATAGAAGCAAACACACATACACACACAGATGCATCGATAAACACAGAGATACACGGACACATATAAATACAAAGGCAGACATACAATAGATACACAGGCAGATACATAGATGAACGAATACAGACACACACACAGACACATGGATACATATACAGGCATACATAGATACACAGGCAGACACATAGACACACAAACATATATAGATACACATACAGACACGTATAAACACACACACACATATATAGAGGGATATCGGGTAGTTCAGGAGCAGGTGTATCACTGAATCTCCGCATTGAAAAGTCCACCTTGAACTTACTGACCGGCTGGAAAGGTCCAAGCTGAAAGCTGAATATTATAAAGTTGAGAGGTGCTGTTTGAACTCAGCTCGCTCTAACGGGATAAAACCCAGTCAGGCTGCAGGAGGAGAGTGAAGGCAGACTCCCCGGTACAGGGTGCCAGCTCTGTGTCTCAGAGGGTCCTGTCCGCATGATCAGACCGCCCGGGCTGGACACATTCAGCTCTGTGCGATTGGCAGCTCCCAGAGCCTGGGAGTGACTGAGAAGGTGGGGAGAGGGCGGGCTGCAATTCCCTGCTCCCTACAGCCCAGTTCCTTCTCCACAAAGAAGAGACAATATCCAACTCCTGCCTGGGACAGGAGGGGGCTGATAGCAGGAACTGCAAAAACACTCCAACAACACACACACAACACCGGGACTGGAAGGGTTAAAGGATGAGATCAGTTTAAAGAGACAAGACTTGGACTCACTTGAGCACGGGAGACTAAAGAATGAGACAATTAAGGTATTTAAGAGGATTTAATCATTTGAAGGGGTAGGTATAGAGAAATTAGTTCCTTCTTCCAAATAAAGCTGTTAACCCCACCCCCAGCACCGCCCCCTGACACCACACCACATGCCCTCCCCTGAATAGACAGTGCATTGAAAGATAAAACACAGGCCATTTGGTCCACAACGTTTGTGCTAGCCCTTAGAAAGAGCTATGGAAATAGTACTGCCTCCTAATGTCTTCAAGCATTTGCCGCATTCCTTTTCAAAGTTATTATTGAATCTGTTTCCACAACTCCTTCAGACAATCTATTCCAGACTCTTAACACCTCCCGGTGTTAATAATCCAACATCAGAGCAAAGCTCAGAGTGTGGGCAGCAGACTCACAGCAACAAAACAAACCCTTCTTTATTATCAGATCTGTCGCTGGAACATCCGAGAGCCAGCAAACAAGTGAGCCGACTCAGAGAATATACTTTCACAAGTGAGAATTAAGATCAGAATGTTTATACCAGGGGCTCCATCTGAGAACACAACACGATAGTAATTTCATAATCCCTCAATTACAGCAACCCCATAACACCTACAGTAACTCCATAATCCCTCAACTACAGCAACTCCATAATCCTTCAACTACAGCAACTCCATAATCCCTACAGCAACTCCATAATCCCTACAGCAACTCCATAATCCCTCAACTACAGTAACTCCATAATCCCTACAGTAACTCCATAATCCCTCAACTACAGTAACTCCATAATCCCTCAACTGCAGTAACTCCATAATCCCTCAACTACAGTAACTCCATAATCCCTCAACTACAGCAACTCCATAATCCTTCAACTACAGCAACTCCATAATCCCTACAGCAACTCCATAATCCCTACAGCAACTCCATAATCCCTCAACTACAGTAACTCCATAATCCCTACAGTAACTCCATAATCCCTCAACTACAGTAACTCCATAATCCCTCAACTGCAGTAACTCCATAATCCCTCAACTACAGTAACTCCATAACCTTCAACTACAGCAACTCCATAATCCCTCAACTACAGTAACTCCATAATCCCTACAGTAACTCCATAATCCCTCAACTATAGTAACTCCATAATCCCTCAACTACACTAACCCCATAACACCTACAGTAACTCCATAATCTCTCAACTATAGCAACTCCATAATCCCGCAACTACAGTAACTCCATAATCCCTCAACTACAGTAACTCCATAATCCCTCAACTGCAGTAACTCCATAATCCCTCAACTACAGTAACTCCATAATCCCTCAACTACAGCAACTCCATAATCCTTCAACTACAGCAACTCCATAATCCCTCAACTACAGTAACTCCATAATCCCTACAGTAACTCCATAATCCCTCAACTATAGTAACTCCATAATCCCTCAACTACACTAACCCCATAACACCTACAGTAACTCCATAATCTCTCAACTATAGCAACTCCATAATCCCGCAACTACAGCAACTCCATAATCCCTCAACTACAGTAACCCCATAATCCCTCAACTACAGTAACTCCATAATCCCCCAACTACAGCAACTACATAACACCTACAGTAACTCCATAATCCCTCAACGACAGCAACTCCATAATCCCTCAACTACAGTAACTCCATAATCCCTCAACTACAGTAATTCCATAATCCCTCAACTGCAGCAACTCCATAATCCCTCAACTACAGTAACTCCATAATCCCTCAACTACAGTAACCCCATAATCCCTCAACTACAGTAATTCCATAATCCCTCAACTGCAGCAACTCCATAATCCCTCAACTACAGTAACTCCATAATCCCTCAACTACAGTAACTCCATAATCCCTCACCTACAGTAACTCCATAATCCCTCAACTACAGCAACTCCATAATCCCTCAACTACAGCAACTCCATAATCCCTCATCTACAGTAACCCCATAATCCCTACAGTAACCCCATAATCCCTCAACTACAATAACTCCATAATCCCTCAACTACAGTAACTCCATAATCCCTCATCTACAGTAACCCCATAATCCCTACAGTAACTCCATAATCCCTCACCTACAGTAACTCCATAATCCCTCACCTACAGTAACTCCATAATCCCTCAACTACAGTAACTCCATAATCTCTACACTACAGTAACTCCATAATCCCTAAACTACAGTAACTCCATAATCCCTCATCTACAGTAACTCCATAATCCCTCAACTACAGTAACCCCATAATCCCTACAGTAACCCCATAATCCCTCAACTACAGTAACTCCATAATCCCTCACCTACAGTAACCCCATAATCCCTCACCTACAGTAACTCCATAATCCCTCATCTACAGTAACTCCATAATCCCTCACCTACAGTAACCCCATAATCCCTCACCTACAGTAACTCCATAATCCCTCAACTACAGTAACTCCATAATCCCTCATCTATAGGAACCCCACAATCCCTACAGTAACTCCATAATCCCTCAACTACAGTAACTCCATAATCCCTCAACTACAGCAACTCCATAACACCTACAGTAACTCCATAATCCCTCAACTACAGCAACTCCATAATCCCTCAACTACACTAACCCCATAACACCTACAGCAACTCCATAATCCCTCAACTACAGTAACTCCATAATCCCTCACCTACAGTAACTCCATAATCCCAACAGTAACTCCATAATCCCTCAACTACAGTAACTCCATAATCCCTCAACTACAGTAACTCCATAATCCCTACAGTAACTCCATAATCCCTCATCTACAGTAACCCCATAATCCCTCAACTACAGCAACTCCATAATCCCTCAACTACAGTAACTCCATAATCCCTCAACTACAGTAACTCCATAATTCCTCACCTACAGTAACTCCATAATCCCTCAACTACAGCAACTCCAAAATCCCTCAACTACAGTAACTCCATAATCCCTCAACTACAGCAACTCCATAACACCTACAGTAACTCCATAATCCTCAACTAATCCTAATCCCCAACTCAGAACTCCATAATCCCTCAACTACAGACCCAAATCCCTCAACTACAGTAACTCCATAATCCCCAACTACAGACCAACCAAACCCAAACCCAACCAAAAAACAATACAGAACTCCATAATCCCTCAAACTACAGTAACTCCATAATCCCTCAACTACAGCAACTCCATAATCCCCAACTACAGTAACTCCATAATCCCTCAACTACAGTAACTCCATAATCCCTCAACTACAGTAACTCCATAATCCCTCAACTACAGTAACTCCATAATCCCTCAACTACAGCAACTCCATAATCCTCAACTACAGCAACTCCATAATCCCTCAACTACAGAACTCCCCCCATAATCCTCAACTAAGTAACTCCATAATCCCTCAACTACAAACCATAACACTACAGCATAATCCCAACTACAGAACTCCATAATCCCTCAACTACAGTAACCCCATAATCCCCAACTACAGTAACTCCATAATCCCCAACTTACACCTACAGTAACTCCATAATCCCTCAACTACAGCAACTCCATAATCCCTCAACTACAGTAACTCCATAATCCCTCAACTACAGTAACTCCATAATCCCTCAACTACAGCAACTCCATAATCCCTCAACTACAGTAACTCCATAATCCCTCAACTACAGTAACCCCATAATCCCTCAACTACAGAATCTAATCCTCACTCAGCAACTCCATAATCCCTCAACTACAGTAACCCATAACTCACTACAGTAACTCATAATCCCTCACCTACAGTAACTCCAACCACAACCACAAACCAACCCCCACAACCCAAACACAAACCAAACCCCACACAAACCAAACCAAAACCCAAACCCACAAACCAACCCACAAACCCAACCCACAAACCAACCACAACCCATAATCCCTCAACTACAGTAACTCCATAATCCCTCACTACAGTAACCCCATAATCCCTCACCTACAGTAACTCCATAATCCCTCACTACAGTAACTCCATAATCCCTCACTACAGAACCCAAATCCACTACTAACTCCATAATCCCCAATACGAACTCCATAAAACTCCATACACCTACAGTAACTCCATAATCCCTCAACTACAGCAACTCCATAATCCCTCAACTACACAACCCCATAACACCTACAGCAACTCCATAATCCCTCAACTACAGTAACTCCATAATCCCTCACCTACATAACTCCATAACCCAACAGTAACTCCATAATCCCTCAACTACAGTAACTCCATAATCCCTCAACTACAGTAACTCATAATCCCTACAGTAACTCCATAATCCCTCATCTACAGTAACCCCATAATCCCTCAACTACAGCAACTCCATAATCCCTCAACTACAGTAACTCCATAATCCCTCAACTACAGTAACTCCATAATTCCTCACCTACAGTAACTCCATAATCCCTCAACTACAGCAACTCCAAAATCCCTCAACTACAGTAACTCCATAATCCCTCAACTACAGCAACTCCATAACACCTACAGTAACTCCATAATCCCTCAACTGCACTAACTCCATAATCCCTCAACTGCAGTAACTCCATAATCCCTCAACTACAGCAACTCCAAAATCCCTCAACTACAGTAACTCCATAATCCCTCAACTACAAACTCCATAATCCCTCAACTGAACTCCATAATCCCTACAGTAACTCCATAATCCCTCAACTACAGTAACTCCATAATCCCTCAACTACAGCAACTCCATAACACCTACAGTAACTCCATAATCCCTCAACTACAGCAACTCCATAATCCCTCAACGACAGCAACTCCATAATCCCTCAACTACAGTAACTCCATAATCCCTCAACTACAGCAACTCCATAACACCTACAGTAACCCATAATCCCTCAACTACAGGAACTCCATAATCCCTCAACTACAGCAACTCCATAATCCCTCAACTACAGTAACTCCATAATCCCGCAACTACAGTAACTCCATAATCCCTCAACTACAGCAACTCCATAATCCCTCAACTACAGTAACTCCATAATCCCTCAACTACAGCAACTCCATAATCCCTCAACTACAGTAACTCCATAATCCCTCAACTACAGTAACTCCATAATCCCTCAACTACAGCAACTCCATAACACCTACAGTAACCCCATAATCCCTCAACTACAGTAACTCCATAATCCCACAACTACAGTAACTCCATAATCCCCCAACTACAGCAACTCCATAACACCTACAGTAACTCCATAATCCCTCAACTACAGTAACCCCATAATCCCTACAGTAACCCCATAATCCCTCAACTACAGTAACTCCATAATCCCTCAACTACAGCAACTCCATAATCCCTCACCTACAGTAACTCCATAATCCCTCACCTACAGTAACCCCATAATCCCTCAACTACAGTAACTCCATAATCCCTCAACTACAGTAACTCCATAATCCCTCATCTACAGTAACCCCATAATCCCTACAGTAACTCCATAATCCCTCACCTACAGTAACTCCATAATCCCTCACCTACAGTAACTCCATAATCCCTCAACTACAGTAACTCCATAATCTCTACACTACAGTAACCCCATAATCCCTACAGTAACCCCATAATCCCTCAACTACAGTAACTCCATAATCCCTCATCTACAGTAACCCCATAATCCCTACAGTAACTCCATAATCCCTCACCTACAGTAACTCCATAATCCCTCACCTACAGTAACTCCATAATCCCTCAACTACAGTAACTCCATAATCTCTACACTACAGTAACTCCATAATCCCTCAACTACAGTAACTCCATAATCCCTCAACTACAGTAACCCCATAATCCCTCAACTACAGTAACTCCATAATCCCTCATAACTACAGTAATCTCTCATAACTGCATAATCCCTCAACTACAGTAACTCCATAATCCCTCAACTACAGCAACTCCATAACACCTACAGTAACTCCATAATCCCTCAACTACAGCAACTCCATAATCCCTCAACTACACTAACCCCATAACACCTACAGCAACTCCATAATCCCTCAACTACAGTAACTCCATAATCCCTCACCTACAGTAACTCCATAATCCCTCAACTACAGCAACTCCATAATCCCTACAGTAACTCCATAATCCGTCAACTACAGTAACTCCATAATCCCTCACCTACAGTAACTCCATAATCCCTCATCTACAGTAACTCCATAATCCCTCAACTACAGTAACCCCATAATCCCTCAACTACAGTAACTCCATAATCCCTCACCTACAGTAACCCCATAATCCCTCATCTACAGTAACTCCATAATCCCTCAACTACAGTAACTCCATAATCCCTCATCTACAGGAACCCCACAATCCCTACAGTAACTCCATAATCCCTCAACTACAGTAACTACATAATCCCTCAACTACAGTAACTCCATAATCCCTCAACTACAGCAACCCCATAATTCCTCATCTACAGTAACCCCACAATCCCTACAGTAACTCCATATTCCCTCAACTACAGTGACTCCATAATCCCTCAACTACAGCAACTCCATAACACCTACAGTAACTCCATAATCCCTCAACTACAGCAACTCCATAATCCCTCAAATACACTAACCCCATAACACCTACAGCAACTCCATAACACCTACAGTAACTCCATAATACCTCACCTACAGTAACCCCATAATCCCTACAGTAATTCCATAATCCCTCAACTACAGTAACCCCATAATCCCTCAACTACAGCAACTCCATAATCCCTCAACTACAGTAACTCCATAATCCCTCATCTACAGTAACCCCACAATCCCTCAACTACAGTAACTCCATAATCCCTCATCTACAGTAACTCCATAATCCCTCAACTACAGCAACTCCATAATCCCTACAGTAACTCCATAATCCCTCAACTACAGTAACTCCATAATCCCTCACCTACAGTAACTCCATAATCCCTCATCTACAGTAACCCCATAATCCCTCATCTACAGTAACCCCGCAATCCCTACAGTAACTCCATAATCCCTCAACTACAGTAACTCCATAATCCCTCAACTACAGTAACTCCATAATCCCTCAACTACAGTAACCCCATAATCCCTCAACTACAGTAACTCCATAATCCCTATTGCAACTCCATAATCCCTCAACTACAGTAACTCCATAATCCCTCAACTACAGTAACTCCATAATCCCTACAGCAACTCCATAATCCCTCAACTACAGTAACTCCATAATCCCTCAACTACAGTAACTCCATAACCCCTACACTACAGTAACTCCATAATCCCTCAACCACAGTAACTCCAGAATCCCTCAACTACAGTAACTCCATAATCCCTCAACCACAGTAACTCCATAACTACCATAATACAGTAACTCCATAATCGCTCAATTACAGTAGCTCCATAACCCCTACAGTAACCCCATAACCCCTCACCAAGTAACCCCATAACCACTACAGTAACCCCATAACTCTTACACTGCAGTGACCCCATAACACCTATAGTAACCCATAGCCCTTACACTACAGTGACCCCATAACCCCCACAGTAACCCCATAACTCCTACAGTAACCCCATAATCCCAACAGTACCCCATAACACCTACAGCATGGGAACCATGGTGTACTAAAAAAGTTAATTAGGGAACCATGGTGTACTAAAAAAGTTAATTCGCTGGTTAAAAGGAAAAAGAAGGCTTATGTCAGGATGAGGCTTGAAGGCTCGGTTAGTGCACTGGAAAGCTATAGATTAGCCAGGAGGGAGCTAAAGAGAGAGTTGAGAAGAGCTAAAAGAGGACACGAGAAGACTTTGGCTGATAAGATCAAGGAGAATCCTAAAGCTTTCTTTAGATATGTTAAGAATAGAAGATTGGTTAGGGCAAGATTAGGGTCAGTCAGAGACAGCAGTGGGAAGTTGTGCGTGGAGCCTGAAGAGATTGGAGAGGCACTGAACAAATATTTCTCTTCGGTATTCATGCAGGGAGATGTAAATGTAGTTGTGGAGAACACTGAGATACAGGGTTGCAAACTGGAAAGTATTGAAGTAGATAGGGAGGATGTGCTAGATATTCTTGAGAGTTTGAAGTTAGATAAGTCCCCTGGGCCGGACGGGATTTACCCTAGGATTCTCTGGGAGGCAAGAGAGGCGATTGCAGAGCCTCTGGCTATGATCTTCAGGTCGTTGTTGGTTACGGGTGTGGTTCCGGAGGACTGGAGGATAGCGAATGTGGTCCCATTGTTCAAGAAGGGGAAGAGAGACCTTCCAGGGAATTATAGGCCAGTGAGTCTTAATTCTGTTGTGGGCAAAGTATTGGAGAGAATTATTAGGGATAGGATTTATAGTTATTTAGAGAGAAATGAATTGATTGGGGATAGTCAGCATGGTTTTGTGAAGGGTAGGTCGTGCCTTACTAACCTTATTGAGTTTTTTGAAAAAGTGACCAAACAGGTGGATGGGGGTAAGGCAGTTGAAGTGGTATATATGGACTTTAGTAAGGCGTTCGATAAGGTGCCCCATGGAAGGCTTCTGCAGAAAATGCAGATGTATGGGATTGAGGGTGGTTTAGCTAATTGGATTAGGATTTGGCTAGCAAATAGAAGACAGAAGGTGGTGGTTGATGGAAATTATTCATCATGGACTTCGGTTACAAGTGGTGTACCTCAGGGATCTGTTTTGGGGCCCCTGCTGTTTGTAATTTTTATAAATGATCTGGATGAGGGTATAGAAGGATGGATTAGTAAATTTGCGGATGACACCAAAGTCGGAGTGGTAGATAGTGAAGAGGGGTGTTATAGTTTGCAGAAACTTGGACAAGTTGCAGAGCTGGGCTGAGAGGTGGCAAATGGAGTTTCATGTGGAAAAGTGTGAGGTGATGCACTTTGGCAGGAATAATAAATAAGAACAAAGAACAAAACAGCAATGGAATCAGGCCCTTTGGCCCAACGAGCCCGCGCCGCCACCCCGATGTTCCCATCTCTACCCGCGATCCCTGTCCATGTTTATAGATCAGTGGATTTAAAAACCAAATTTGAGACAATTTAGGGAGAATTTGTTTTGCCAATTAGCACATCTTTGGGATGTGGGAGGAAACTGGAGCTCCCGGAGAAAACCCACGCAAGCACGGGGAGAATGCGCAAACTCCCACAGACACAGACCCAAATCCATGTATCTGCACAGCACAGCGATAGTCACTGAGCTGTCGTGTTGCCCATCAAATGGTCCAGGTCAAGTGTACACGAACAACGTGAAGCACTAGGATACTCTCGAAAAAGATCCAAGAGCAGCCCTCTCACGACCCATCGTGTTTATGTCCCTTGTTAGAAAACAAGGTGGACCAAAGCACCTGTAGGATAAAAACAAATACATCAATATCATCCATCATCTATTGACTCACTTCCCAGGGATTCCCAAGGCTCATGATCCCTATTTTAAATCAGTTTTCTATACCCTCCATTCCCATTCTGTTCATGTGCCCATCTAAGTATTTCTTAAATAACTCCAGAGTACCTGCCTCCACCACTTTACTTGGCAGCGCATTCCATACCCCCACCACCCTCTGTGTGAAAAAACTCCCTCTAGCATCCAAATTATACCTTACCCCCCTCACCCTAAGCCCGTGACCCCTCGTGCTATTTGAGTCCATCCTAGGAAAAAGCTTAACCCTGTTTACTCTATCAATCCCCTTCAAAATCTTGTACACCTCTATCAGATCTCCTCTAAGTCTACGACTTTCCTAGGAAAACAGTCCCAATTTGCTTAATCTCTCCTCATAACTCAGACCTTCCATACCAGGCAGCATCCTGGTAAACCTCCTCTGCACTGTCTCCAGAGTCTCCACGTCCTTCCGGTAGTAAGGCGACCAGAACAGGACGCAGTATTCCAAATAAGGTCTAACCAACGTTTTATACAACTGCAACATTAAAGGCCAGCTCTTGTACTCTATACCCCTTCCTATAAATACTATATACTTTCTTCACAACCTTCTCCACTTGCTCTGCCACCTTCAGAGACTTGTTCACCTGCACCCCCAGGTCCCTCTGCATTTCTATACTCTTAATAGGTCTCCCTTTTATCATATACCTCCCCCCTACATTCTTTCTCCCGAAATGCATCACCTCACATTTATCAGGATTGAATTCCATCTGCCATCTGTCTGCCCAAGCTACCAGCCTATCTATGTCCTGCTGTATCGCCTGACAATGCTCCTCACTATCCGCAAGTCCAGCCATCTTTGTATCATCTGCAAACTTGCTGATCACTCCACTTACTCCCTCTTCCAAGTCATTTATATATATTACAAATAGAAGAGGTCCCAGTACCGAGCCCTGCGGCACACCATTAGTGACCGAATGTGTAGAGTACAGGGCTAATGGTAGAACTCTTAATAGTGTTGATGAACAGAGGGATCTTGGTGTATATGTGCATAGATCCCTGAAAGTTGGCAATCAAGTCGATAAGGTTGTTAAGAAGGCATACGGAGTCTTAGCTTTTATTGGTAGGGGGATTGAATTTCGAGCCGCAACGTCATGTTGCAACTGTACAAAACTCTAGTGCGGCCGCACTTGGAGTATTGTGTGCAGTTCTGGTCCCCGCATTATAAGAAAGATGTGGAGGCATTGGAGAGGGTACAGAGGAGGTTTACCAGGATGTTGCCTGGTATGGAGGTCAGGTCTTATGAAGAGAGGCTGAGGGATTTGAGGTTGTTTTCGTTAGAAAGAAGGCGGCTAAGAGGAGACCTTATTGAAACATATAAGATGATTAGAGGTTTAGATAGGGTGGACAGTGATAGCCTTTTTCCTCAGATGGAGAAAGCTAGCATGAGGGGACATAGCTTTAAATTAAGGGGTGGTAGTTATAGGACAGATGTCAGAGGTAGGTTCTTTACCCAGAGGGTAGTAAGGGTATGGAATGCCTTGCCTGCTGCAGTTGTAGATGCGCCAAGTTTGGTGCCGTTTAAGAGCTTAGTAGATAGGTTTATGGATGAAAGGGGAATGGTTTAGGTTAGAGTGTCATTGCTTTTTCTTAATTGGTCGGAGCAACATCGAAGGCCGAAGGGCCTGTTCTGCGCTGTAATGTTCTATGTTCTACAGTAACCCCATAACCCCTAAACTGCAGTAACTCCATAATCTCTACAGTAACCTCATAATCCCTACACTACACTAACCCCATAACTCCTACAGTAACCCCATAACCACTAAAGTAACCCCATAACCCCTCACAACGTAACCCCATAACCCCTACAGTAACCCCATAATCCCTGCAGTAACCCCATAACCCTTACACTGCAGTAACTCCATAATCACTACAGTAACCACATAATCCGTACAGTAATTCCATAACCCCTAAGTAACCCCATAATTCCTACACTACGCTAACCCCATAATCCCTCACAGTAACCCCATAACCTCTACAGTAACCCCATAACACCAACAGTAACCCCATAAACCCTACAGTAACCCCATAACTCCTACAGTAACCCCATAACACCAACAGTAACCCCATAACCTCTACAGTAACCCCATAACTCCTAAATAACCCCATAATCCCTACAGTAATCCCATAACCACTAAACTACATTAACCCCATAACACCTACACTATAGTAACCACATCACCCCTACATAAAACTTATAACCACTACAGTAACTCCATGACCTCTACACTACAGTAACCCCATAATCCCTATACTAGTGACCCCATAACTCTTATAGTAACCCTATAACACCCACACTATAGTAATCCCATAACCCCAAAACTACAGTAACCCCATAACCACTAAACCACAGTGAAGTAGGGAAAAGGTGAATGCATTTTGTACCTGAAGGGAAAGGGTTAATGGATTTTGTACCTGAAAGGAAAGGATTAATGGATTTTATACCTTGAATATGTCACAAACATAACCCTTCATCATTACTGATCTTCTCAAGCTTGTACTGCTCCTGGCATTAAATATAAGTTATTTGTTCATGACTTACATGTTTTAACTCTCATTTTTATAAAGACAGATAGTTTAATGTGGCTGTTATTTTGTAGACTTTGCAACTCTTATCTATTTGTGTTAGTTGGATATTGTTACACAGATGGTAGTTTACGATACTGACTTTTGATAGCTGCTGATAGCAGCTTGCGATATTGGCTTTTAACAGGAAGAATCCTACTGGGACAGCCACGATCACACAAGTAACTTCAAAGACAGGGATGCTGGTAATAAGAACATAATAAATCGGAGCAGGAATAGTCATCTAGCTCCACGAGCCTGCCTCGCCATTCAATAAGCTCATGGCTGATCTGATAGTGGGTCAGTTCCACTTACCTGCCTGCTCCCCATAACCCTTAATTCCCTTATTGATCAGAAATCTATCTACCTGTGACTTAAACATATTTAACAAGGTAGCTTCCGCTGTTTCAATGGGCAGAGAATTCCTGAGATTGACTACCTCAGAGAGAAGAAGTTCCTCCTCAATTCTGATCTAAACTGCCCTCTCCTTACTTTGAGGCTGTGCTCTCCAGTCCTGGTTTCTTTTCTAAGCATCTCTCTGCCTCTACCCTATCTAGCCCCTTCATTATCTTATATGTCTCTATAAGATCTCTCCTCAGCCTTCTAAACTCCAACGAGTGCAGACCCAATCTTCTCAATCTGTCCTCACAAGCTAACCCCCTCATCTCCAGTATTAGCCTGGTGAACTTTCTCTGTACTCCCCCCAAGGCCAATATATCCTTTCGCAAATGCGGCGACCAAAACTGCACCCAGTACGCTAGTTGTGGCCTTACCAGTACCTTGTACAATTGCAGCAAGACCTCCCTGCTTTTATATTCTATCTGCCTCGCTATAAAGGCCAACATTCATTTGCCTTCTTGATCACCTGCTGCACCTGCAGACTGGGTTTTTGCGACTCATGTACAAGGACACCCAGGTCCCTCTGCACTGTAGCATGTTCTAATTTTTCACCATTTAAATAATAATCCATTTTACTATTATTCCTTCCAAAGTGAATAACCTCACACTTGCCAATGTTACACTCCATCTCCCAGATCCTCTGGACACAGGTTTGAGGTGCTGGGGAGCAGATACAGAGGAGATGTCAGGGGTAAATTTTTCGCTCAGAGGATGGTGAGTGAGGAATTGGCTGCCGTCGGTGGTGGTGGAGGGGAACTCATTGGGGTCTTTTAAGAGACTTCTGGATGAGTACATGGGATTTAATGGGATTGAGGGTTATAGATAGAGCTAGTAGATAGGGATATGTTTGGCACAACTTGTGGGCCGAAGGGCCTGTTTGTGCTGTAGTGTTCTATGTTCTATCCTCGCCCATTCATCTGGCCTATCCAAATCTCTCTGCAGACTTTCTGCATCCTCCACACAATTCACTTTTCCACCCATCTTTGTGTCATCAGCAAACTTCGTTACTCTATACTCAGTCCCCTCCTCCAAATCGTCTACCTGTATGGTAAACAGTTGAGGCCCCAGCACTGATCCCTGTGGCATGCCACTAGTCACCAACTGCCAACCAGAAAAAAGCACCCTTTTATTCCAACTCTCTGCTTCCTGCTGCAGAAGGGTTTTGAATCGTGACCGGATTGAAGGCTGTGTCATGATTGCAGGACTGTAATTCCTGATTGAATCTGGGGCTGTATCACGACCAAGGAAGGAAGATCAGGAGGTCTGGCAGGAATTGGAACTTTGAATCCTGATTACTGCTCATAATGTATAAATGTCCACTTGTGTTTGTGTTCTATGAGAAGTCTGGTAGTCCCTGCTTCTCCCAAAGCTCTTGAATAAACGCCAGAGCTTTGAAACAAAAACCACTGTATTTTGACTCACTAACAGTCTCAGAGGTATTATTTTACTTATAACATTTGGTGCTGAAACCCAGGATCTGTTTGCAGGCTCAGGTTGAGCGGCCAAAACCTAGGTACTGGAATAGGCTCTGATAAGAACAACCTAGCAGTGGGAGAGCAAGATGGGAGAATAGCAGACTCCAGGTGGTGAATATAAACTTATGGCGGGATCACAAGGACAGTGGAGACTCCTGGAATCCCTGATTGGGGAATATCTGACTGAGAGGGACAGATTCATTAAACAGATGGAAAAAGTGGGGTGGGACTCATCTCATCTGTTAGACCAACAGTGGAAATGATTGGAAAAGGAAAAAAAAAAGACAGAAATAAGAAAACTGGAGTTCTCCTGGTTCACCAATTGGCTGGATTAATTGAATAAGTCTCGGGTAAGAAATGGGCTGATGACAAAGCAAAAATCAAAATGTCGGAATCACACAATCGAGAACTAGAAAAGAGAAACCCAATTTTTGAGAAGCATCCGAATTTGGGGAGTGACTCTTCAGAGTATATCAAGAATGTTTGGGAAAGTCTGAACCTGCTCTTTATATTAAGAATGTTCGGGAATGCCCGAACAGATAAAGCCTTTTCGCAAGCATTTAAGGATGGGCTGTCACCAGTTCACCAAAAATTCCTTCAAGTGGGAATTCTTAGTCCGCAGAACTGTGATGAATTAGTAGAATGGGCATCTGGAATTAAAGGTAGACCAGATGAGAAGCCCTAAGGAGAAATCTTAGGTTTTGTATTTCAGTGAGTTTGTGGGATCTGGTTGCTTGTTGAATGTAGGTGTTGTTGTATTAGATTGAGAGCAAAAGTTGTTTGTTCTTGTGGAGTATTTATTGCCGGCAATAAATGCAATTCTTTACACTTTGGTTTAACTTCACCGGGGCCGAGGACGTTAGAACTGTTAAATTTTAAGTATAAGGTTTCTTGAATTTATTTCTGTTTTGACTTTAATTGCAGTTTGGAAGAAAGAAGAATGAAAGCAACTGTCTTAATCTGTTTTCTTTGTTTCTTTCTATGTTTTATTTTCATCCCAGTTTAGAATGTTGGATTTGAAGTGAGGATAATGTGGGATGAATGTTGGAAGCTTCCATGTGTACATGTGTGTGTTTAGTGAAGTGGTTGAGATGTTTATGTTTTTGTTTTTGGTGTTCAACGTTTTAACGTTCTTTCCCTAATTCTGATTTTATAACAGTGGGCTTGATACAGAGTTTAAATAAAAATTGGAAAGAATTTCAAAATCAAGGTATATGAATTGAAGTTTGAGATAACCAGTTTGCACTTTGAATAATCCTGGGTTCAAATTTTGTTAGGAAGGGATTTAAACCTTGGAAGGAACCATTTGCTTTTTATCTTGAAGTTGTTTGAGATTAAGTTCATTCATTTGGCTCCTAGCCGAAAATATTTGTGTTTTGTTTTAAATGGATGGTTCGTGAATGATAAGCAAGATTGTTTATCCCTATCTAGTGATATCTGAGACTTGAAGAGTTTGGTTCATTCAAATTTTCTCATTGTTATCTCAAATTAAAGCGATTGGTTACACTTAAGTTTTAACCGTTTCTGACATTTAATTGATAGAGTAAATTGACTGCACAAAATAACCAACTTATAAATGAGAAGTTGCCTGAACTTATAAGAGGTAAATAAGTTTAATTTTGACAAATAAAAGGTAATGGAAATAAAGTCTGTACGGGTTCTGTGTTCCAAAGAGAGATGCATTGCAACATGTTCTCAGTTTATGATCTAACTATTTGAATGTGAGACAACGTTACAAAATAATATCTGGTTGTTTTGTGACTTTCTTATACTAATATTATCTATGATAATCCTCATGTTCACATGTAAAGTTCGTTGATTCAATGTCTGTAAATGCTAATATGTTTTCTGAAAAGCTAAGGGATCTGGAGAATGTCAATGATGGGATTTTTCACAACAGATGATGGGATTTTTCTTAGTACTTAGTTATTTGGGGTTATAAGAGTTAAAATGCTTAAAGGGGAACAAATAAACCATTTGTGTAAATTATGTTACGCATAAACAAATTGATAAAATAGACAGAACGATGGGGGAGTTTTCTCTGTAATTTGTTAAACTGATAGAAAAATACTTGAATCACTTTTAGCTTGTACTTTGGTTACATTGTGTTAATTGAGTCATAGATGAACATGGTACGTCTATTCCAGAAGGGGATAGATTTTGAGTTGTGGAAGTTTAAATCTAAAGTAACTGTGACAAGAGGTGTTTATTATGCAAATTTGGATCAATTTTAAATGGTGAATACTTTGAAGAGTTAAACCTTCTCTTCAGCATTTTTGGGTGCAAATTTAAATGTCTTTTTTTGCATTTGTATCAATGATTTATTATTGTCCTGTGCATAATTCTGAACCTAAAGTGTTTAGAATATGTGATTATTTGTATTTGTAGTGTGTCGTTGTCTGTAGCTTCTGGAATATCAATATGTTGTGGGGATGTATTATCACTGTACGTGCCAATCTCTAGGTCTTGCTTGGCTGTTGAGTGACTGGGGAATTCCTGACAGACACTGGTCCTGAGTTTGTGATCCATCATGCTTTGCGTTCAGGATGGAAGGGAGATATGTGACCTGTGTGCCTCCAGTGTCTACATGGCTGATACCCAGAGATCAGTGTGGCAGTACCTGACTGGACTCTTATCAATCAGGCAGACCAAATCCTAATTGATTGATTGGCAATGATCAAAAGGGGCAACCAGTTACAACAATGGTCACCATCGCCAGTGAGCCACCACACCTGAGAAGGAAGGAAGGAAAACCAAAGCCAATTTGGAATTGAATTAACTTATTGTTGATTGAGTGGGTGTTTATTGATTGAGTGGGCATAAGGAACCCCAATTTGTCTTTTGTTTTTTTAACTGGGAGTGAGTCCATGTGCTGGTAACACTTGGCTTTGGATTGGTCATGGGGCCATGCTTGAGCCTGGCCAAGACCAAAACGTGGAAGTGAAGTAGGGAAAGGATAAATGCATTTTGTACCTGAAGGGAAAGGTTAATGGATTTTGTATCTAGAATATGTCATAAACATAACCCTTCATCATTACTGATCTTCTCAAACTTGTACTGCTCCTGGCAGTAATATAAGTTATTTGTTCATATCTTACGTGCTCTAACTCTCATTTTTATAAAGACAGATAGTTTAATGTGGTTATTATTTTGTAGACTTTACAACTCTTATCTATTTGTGTTAGTTGGACATCGTTACACAGATGGTAGTTTACAATACTGGCTTTCGACAGCTACTGATGGCAGATCCCGATATCAGCTTTTAGCAGGAAAATCCTTCTGGGACAGCCGTGATTGCACAAGTAACTTCAAAGACAGGGATGCCGGTACTGCTGCAGAACGGTTTTAAATCATGACCGGATTGAAGACTGTGTCAAGACTGCAGGACTGTAATTCCTGATTGAATCTGGGGCTGTATCACGACCAAGGAAGGAAGACCAGGAGGTCTGGCAGGAATTGGAACTTTGAATTGGGATTACAGCTGGAGCTCATAATGTATAAATGCCCACTTGTGTTTGTAGGCTATGAGAAGTTTGGTAGTTCCTGCTTCTCCCAAAGCTCTTGAATAAACACCAGAGCTTTGAAATAAAAACCACTATATTTTGACTTACTAACAGTCTCAGAGGTATTATTTTACCTACAACACACAGTAACCCCATAGCGACTACAATAACCACATAACTCCTATACAACAGTAAACTTATAGCCCCTACACAACAGTAATCCTGTAACCCCTACAGTAAAGCCATCACCTCTACACTACAGTAACCCCATAACCACTATACTACAACTCTCCTCTTCCTCTGCCTCAGTAAGAATTCCCACAACAACACGTTATAGTCCAACAGATTTATTTGGAATCACGAACTGATGAAGGAGCAGAGCTCTGAAAGCTCATGATTCCGAATAAACTTGTTGGACTTTAACCTGTTGTTGCCCACGACAGTCCAGCACCAGCATCTCCACCTTTTGTCCTTCATCTCATACAGATCTCTTTCTCTACATATTCCCTTTCATTCCCCACATCCCTCCCCCTGTCTGTAACCTCCTCCAATGTTTATAACCCCCACCTCTCCCTAACCTACTCTATTGCTTCAACCCACCCCCTTTCCGTAACCTCTTCCAATGCTTCAGCCCACCTGCTCTCTGTAATCTCCTCCAGCCCTTATAGCCCTCTTTCTCTGTCTCTGTAATCTCCTCCAGCCCCTAGTGTTCTCTCTCACTGTTAACTCCTCTAGAACCTAAGCCTTCCCTCCCTCTGTAGCCTCCTCCAGAATCTACAATTCCACCTCTCTTTGTAAACTCCACCAGCCCCTACACCCCTCCCTCTCTCTCTAATCTCCTCCAGAATCTACAACCCTCCCTCGCTCTGTAACTTCCTCTAGTCCCTACACCCCTCCCTCTCACTGTAACCTTCTCCAGCTGCTATAACTCCCTCTCTCTGTAACCTCTCCAGCCCTTACACCCCTTCCTCTCACTGTAACCTCCTCCAGAATCTGCCAGCCTCCCCCCTCTGTAACCTCCTCCAACCCCAAAACCCTTCCTCTCTCTATAACCGCTTCCAGCCCCTACAACCCTCCCTCTCTCTGCAACCTCCTCCAGCCCCTACAACCCTCTTCTCTCTGTAAATCCTCCAGAATCTACCACCCTCCCTATCTCTGTA
Source organism: Sphyrna mokarran (assembly GCA_024679065.1). Lineage (NCBI taxonomy): Eukaryota > Metazoa > Chordata > Chondrichthyes > Carcharhiniformes > Carcharhinidae > Sphyrna > Sphyrna mokarran. The sequence goes on along the minus strand of JAGIQG010000005.1, from coordinate 122,082,353 downwards.
ATCTCCTCCAGCCCTTTGACCAGAACAATGATTCCTAAAAACTAATATTTAAACTCCACACTACGTATTTTGATACAAGAAGCCAGTCCTATGTTATTATATTTTCTACTACACTATTATTACCAAGCAATACATTTATAGAATCCCTTCAGTACAGAAAGTGACCATTCAGCCCATTGAGTCTGCAATCCCACCCAGGCCCTATCCCCACACATTTGCCCTAGCTAATCCCCCTGACACTCAGGGACAATTTAGCATGGCCAATCCACCTAAGCCGCACATCTTTGGAGGGTGGGAGGAAACCGGAGCACCCAGAGGAAACCCATGCAGACACGGGAGGATCATGCAGTCTCCACACAGACAGCAACCCGAGGTCGGAATTGAACCTGGATCCCTGGGCGCTGTGAGACAGTTGTGCTAACCACTGCACCACCACACATATTTATTTATGTATATAGTGTACTTTGGTGAAAGCCTTACTGGTAACTTGCTAACATAGTTCAAACATTTTCAAACAATTATTTAAAATGTGTTTCAAAATAGAATCAAGTATGTGTGAGAGCAGTTGGAATGTATCACCAAACCAAATAATGATTTCAGGATTTCTCTTTAGAAGTTGGAAGAAAATACTTTCATTTAGTATTGAGCCCTTCAATTAAATCTATAAATAAAAACATAACATTCTTTAGCTATTTCTTGGCCAGCATGTTATGAGGATGTACATTGAAGGTACCACATTATTCTGTTGCACTACAGTTATGTGCTGAGCAACAATGTATAAAGCGTGCTGAGAATCACTGGATTTTGCAATAGCTAGGCTTTTGAAAGATGGCACAGTGGTTAACACTGCTGCCTCACAGTGCCAGGGACCCGGGTTCAATTCCCGGCTTGGGTCACTGTCCGTGTGGAGTCTGCACATTCTCCCCCTGTCTGCGTGGGTTTCCTCCAGGTGCTCCGATTTCCTCCCACAGTCCAAAAGACGTGCTGGTTAGGGTGCATTGACCATGCTAAATTCTCCCACAGTGTACCCGAACAGGCGCCGGAGTGTGGCGACTGGGGGATTTTCACAGGAACTTTGTTACTCTTTGGAATTTAGGAGAATGAGGGGAGATGAAATTCAGGTACACAGGATGATAAAAGGTGTGGATAAAACAGACATGGGGCGGATGATTCCTCTTGTGGGACATTCTAGGATGAGAGATCATAATCTTAGGATAAGGGGTAGCAAATTTAAAATGGCTGAGGAGAAACTGTGGAATTCGCTACCACAAAGTCAGTGGATGCTGGGACAGTGAGTAAATTTAAGGAGGAGTTAGACAGATTTTTAATTGGTAATGGGTTGGAGGGTTATGGGGAGAAGGCAGGAAAATGGGGATGAGAAACATATCAGACAGGAGCGAATGGCGGAGCGGAATTGATGGGCTGAATGGCCTAATTCTGCACCTATATCTTATGAACTTTTTGCAATGTTAATGTAAGCCTACTGGTGATATTAACAATTTTTGAAAAAATGAATGAACAGTGAGATGTCTGCATTATCCAGCTCCCAGCCTGGGAGCCTTTCTTGCTCGGTTATCAGGTGGGAATGGGAATATTCATTGACCCGGAACTCTGATCCGTGTGGCCCAGGAACTTCCAGCCTCCATTGTGAGGCCATTTGTTTAGATTCCCCAACTGAAAGAATCTTCCTGACCCATGCCCGTGGAGAGAATCATCTTCCTCATTAATTCAAAGGACAGTTGGCAGTGATTCTGACAGGACTGCTTCATAATGAGATGGCAACATAGACAGCATGTTAGCACAGTGGTTAGCACTGCTCTCTCACAGCGCCAGGGGCCTGGACGTGACTCCTGGCTTGGGTCACTGTCTGTGTGGAGTTTGCACGTTCTCCCCGTGTCTGCGTGGGTTTCCTCCGGGTGCTCCGGTTTCCTCCCACCTTCCAAAGATGTACGGGTTAAATGGACTGGCCATGCTAAGTTGCTTTGCAGTGGGAGGAAGATTAGCCAGAGTAAATATATAGGGTTATGATTAGCAGAGTAAGTGTGTGGCATTACAGAAATAGGGCCTGGGTAGGATTGTGGTAGGTACAGACTCGATGGGCCGAATGGCCTCCTTCTGCACTATAGGGATTCTATGTTCGGGTTTGGTAGCAGAAAGTGAAACACAATTTAACAAAACCCAGCTCCCAAATTAATGTGCCATAGACTCCCTATAGTGGTCGTTCAGCCCATCGATTCCGCACTGACAACAATCCCAAATAGGCCCTATCCCCATAACCCCACATATTTACTCCGCTGACACTAAGGGGCAATTTAGCACGGCCAATCTACCTAACCCGCACAAATTTGGAATGTGGGAGGAAACCGGAGCACCCGGAGGAAATCCACGCAGACACGGGGAGGGAGTGCAGACTCCGCATACAGGCAGTGATCCAAGCTGGGAATTGAACCTGGATCCTTGGCACTGTGAGGCAGCAGTGCGAACCATTGTGCCACCGTATTGAAAGCTGATGGGAGCTGCTGCAGAATTCCTCCTGGCCCATTCGATGCCTCGTGTTAAATGTGTGTTTGTTTTCAGTCCCCGGTGTGACAGATGAATATAATCCTATACAAACACATCAATCATTAGCGATGCAAGAATAGCTCGAGGTTATAACAGCCTTGGCTGACTGATCACACTCTCTGCTTCTGAGTAAGAAGGAGTGGGTTCCAGCCTGAATACAAAATCCAGGCTGCGTTCCCAGTGCTGAAAGAATGCTGCACAGTTGGAGGTGCTGCCTTTTGAATGAGATGTTAGATCCCTATCTCTTCCCTGAATTCAACGATCCCAGATCCCATGCCATTCCCTATATAAGAGAAACTGGGTCCAGCTCAATCATTGGCACTGAGACAGATCGTCTGCTTACTGTCTCCATGCTCTTTGTTAAAACCTTCGCTATGAGCAATGCAGCTGCCCTGCTACCGAGTGGTTAGCACTGCTGCCTCACAGTGCCAAGGACCTGGGTTCGATTCCCGGCTTGGGTCACTGTCTGTGCGGGGTCTGCACATTCTCCCCGTGTCTGCGTGGGCTTCTTCTGCACTCTCCCGTTTCCTTCAACAGTCCAAAGATGTTCAGGTTCGGCACATTGAACATGCCAAATTGCCCCTGGATGTCCCAAGATGTTGTCAGTTAGAGGGATTAACATGGGGAAATGTGTGGGGTTACAGGAATAGAGCAGGGGAGAAGGGCTGGGTAAAATTCTGTGTCGGTGAAGACTCAATGGGCCAAACAGCCTGAGATCGTGAAAGGTATTATAAAAATACAATGAGTAGCACGGTGGAACAATGATTAGCACTGCTGCCTCACAGCGACAAGGATCTGGGTTCGATTCCCAGCTTGGGTCACTGTTGGTGTAGAGTTTGCACTTTCTAACTGTGTCTGCTGGGATTCCCCTGGGTGCTCCAGTTTCTTCCCACAGACGTGCTAGTTAGATGCACTGGCCATGCTAAAATTCTCCCTGAATAGGCGCCGGAGTGCAGCAACTGGGGGATTTTCACAATAACTTCATTGCAGTGTCAATATAAGCCTACTCATGATACCAACAAATAAACTTTAAAAATCTGTGAAAAGCAGCTTTGTGTGAGAATGGAATGCAGACGACGTGTTAAAATGTAATCTCTCTCTCTACTAGATAAAAAACCATGGCATGTAAAATGACTGAGTTTCAATATTGTGTAAAAAAGACATTCCCACATAAATATGTGAGGTCAAAACAGCCATATAATATATAGACCATCCTGGTTGGTCAAGGAAAGTGTCCTCACTCTGGATACTAACCATGATTGGGATGAAGTGGGGAGCCAGTGGATAACAGCCAGAATAAAGGATGCCTTGAATTTGCATTCTTTACAGCAGAGAGAGAAACAGAGAGAGAGAGAGAGAGCGAGGGAGATCATCGAGAGGCAAGAACGAAACAAGGTCAGAGACATGGGGGAGAGACAGAGAGGGAGCGATGTCAAAGACCTAAAGACAAGGCTGTGAGAGAATCTATTTTGTGCCTCTTGTCCAGATGTTGTCATTGGAGTTTATACTGTAGATTTGTTGATTCTGTTTTTGTCTGAGAAATTACTAAACTTGGTTTGGCTTTCTCTCAATAAAGTCCATTTGCAGCGAAGCGTTGCTGGCAAGTTTGTTCCTGTTGTAAAGGGATGAAAGACCTTCAACACTCACCCGTCCCTCCCTCCCAGCCTACCATTCTGCTCTGTATATCAGCTAAGTGTTTCTTGTTGGGTTTTGCGCAGTGAATTTCTGATAGGAGTTTGTTGGCATCCAGAATAATATCTGCATTATGCTCTTTGAAGCACAAGTTGTGTTTTCACTTGACCTTTACCACCTACAGAGTTGCTGGAACCCTCATGAACTATTCTGCTATTCCTTTGTGTATGTGTGTGCGTGTGGAATGAATGCTTTAGATGACTTGATTTTTCACTAAAATAAGTCAGAACCACACAATAAAAGCCCCTGTGTGTGTGTCTGGATCTTTAATGGCGGCAAATTTCACGTGTAAGTAACCCTTCGAGTGCTGAGAGGATGGCACAGTGGCATGATGGTTAGCACCACTAACTTATGGTGCCAGGGACCCGGGTTCGATTCCCAGTTTGGGTCACTGTCTGCGTGGAGTCTGCACGTTTTCACCGCAACTGCGTGAATTTCCTCCAGAAGGATTTTAGTCATAACTTGTGAGGTTGGTGAAGTTCTTCACCCAAACAGCCAGAAATGTCTCTCAAGCAGCTTGCAAAGGCCCTGAACCCATCCCCCGCAGCCCCACCCCCACCCCCACCCTGGATTAATAGTCCAGCGATGATACCACTTGGCCACCGCCTTCCCTTCTAAGTCTGAGATCACATTCCAACTGATTCAAGAACAGCTTCTTCTCTGCTGCCATCAGACTTCTGAATGGACCTACCTTAATTAAGTTGATCTTTCTCTACCCCAGCTGTAACACTACAATGTGCAACCCCTTCCGCTCTTTCTCTCCTACGTATTCTATGAACTGTATGCTTTGTCTGTATAGCGCACAAGAAATGATACTTTTCACTGTATCACAGTACATGTGACAATAAGAAATCAAATCAGAAAACGTATCACTTCAATTTGCCCTCAAACAGCATCTTCACATTCTGAGGGAAATGGTTTCAATAGTCTATTACTGGTTGTGTTTTGGGTTTTTGCTGAACTGGAGGCTTCCACTTGATGAATTGAGTGATATTTACTCAAAGTCAGATTTGGGAATTAAGGAGTTAACCCCCAGCAGCAGTAGATTTTTCAAACTTTTATCATATTGTTTGTAGTATCTATAAGCTGTGTTTGGTCTTCTAAAAGCTTCTAAAGTCTGAGATTTGAACCTTTGAAAGGGAACTTGGGCTAGGCTTTACAAATGCAGTGTTGTATTAGTCTACACATAGGCATTTAGCCTTGACTAGATGTTTGTTCAAACATACTTTCTCTGAAGGCAGAATAAACAGTCGCTCATCTTGTTTCACTGTGTGGGATCTTGCTGTGCATCGAGTGACTATAATATTGCAAATTACAACAGGCAGTACGTCTTAAAAGTACTTCATTGAGTGCAAAGTGCTTTGAGAATGCAAGAAAGTGAGACGTGCTACATAAATGCAAATGATCCATTCCCTCCCTTCTCTCACACTTGTTAAAGTGGGCATCCCAGGACAGAGTGAGATACTGGGGACAGAGTGAGATACTGGGGACAGAGTGGGATATTGGGGACAGAGTGGGATATTGGGGGCAGAGTGGGATATTGGGGGCAGAGTGGGATATTGGAGACAGAGTGAGATATTGAAGACAGAGTGGGATACTGGGAACAGTGGGATGTTGGAGACAGAGTGGGATATTGGGACAGAGCGAGTGTGATGCACTGTGGTAGCAGTGTCCCACCTACAAGATGCACTGCAGCCACTCATCAAGGCTCCTTAGACAGCACTTCCCAAACCCATTTCTTCTACCACCTGCAAGGAGATGGACATCAGATGCAGGGGAACACCATCATCTGCAATTTACCCTCCAAACTACACTCCATCCTGACTTGGAAATACATTGGCCGTTCCGTTACGGACACTGGATCAAAATCCTGGAGCTCCCTCCCTAACAGCAGTGTGGTTGTACCTACAGCACACAGACAGCAACAGTTCACAATGCCAGCTCACCACCACTTTCTGGAGGGTGAATAGGGATGGGTAATAAATACCAGCCCAACTAGCAATGCCTATAAAATGCGAAAAAGTTTTAAAAATCCCAAGCTTTCCTGACTGCGGTTCTGAAATAGGTTTGCTGATTTCCAATCCAGTATCAATCTGAAAAGATCTATTGTTAGAGCACAGTGTGAAAATGAAATTAAATGAAGCTTTTCAATGGAATAAAATGAACGAAACACAGAAGGTGCTGGAAACAAGAACAATAAAAGCTGCAAAATCCCAGTAAGTCCGCCAGCAACTATTGGGAGAGAAACAAGAGTTAATGTTTTGAGTGATGGACCCTTTGTTTGAACTGGAAGGAGAGAGAATGTGTTAAGGGCGTCAGAGATTGCAACAAAAAGTAGCAACATTAAGAACAAAAGATAGATGCCCTGGTGTGAGAGGATGAGGGTGTGTTTTGCAGTGAGGCAAATGCACGGATGGAAGAAGCTTCTTGGCTTTTTGGCTAAGATCAAGTGTGGTATCGACATGCTGAGCTTGGTACGAGTCTTTAGGTTGCATTTTAGCTTCATTTGAAAACAATTTTTAAAAGCGGCATCTCAGCCTTTTGGCTAAGATGCAAATGAGATCAAGCCTTGGAGGAGGAGCTATGCCTACTCCAATCAGCTTGGATCATGTAGATCAAGCCCAAGACATGGGGTGAGAGCCCTGTCTTGTCACCTTGGATCGGGAATGTGTGAACTTGTTGAAACTTGAATTGGATTTGATGCGATTGAATTGGAATAAAAACAAAAAAAACAGCAGGGCTTTAAGACATAGAAGAAGCTTGACAAGGTATTTTGAGGGCTGACTGCTCCCTAACAGAAGATGAAATCTACAGCTTGCCCAACTCCATTGGAGTATTGCAACAGGCCAAGGACAGACATATGGATGTGAGAGCTTTTAAATGGAGATTGTTCTGGGCATTGAGCATTGTCCGGTAAAGTCAGAGCAGAATAGAGGACTCTGGGATCTTGTGACAGATTAAACTTGATCGGCTTTTTAAATAAAGCAGAAGTGGCATTGGAGCTAATGTCTGTGCTGTCTTCAATAACTGGATGTCTAGAAAAGCAGAGAGGTCATGTTGGAGTTGTCGGGAACTCTGGTGAGGCCACAGCTGGAGCAGTGTGTGCAGTTCTGGTCGCCCCGTTAATGGAAGGATGGGATTTCACTGGAGGGGCCGCAGAGGAGATTCACCAGGATACTGTCTGGGATGGAGAACATTTAAATTATGAAGAGAGGTTGGAGAGACTTGGGTTGTTTGAGTTGGAGCAGAGAAGATTGAGGGGCGACCTGATCAAGGTGAACAAGATTATGAGGGGCATGGACAGAGTGGATAAGGAGCAGCTGTTCCCCTTAGTTGAAGGGTCAGTTACTAGGGGATACAAGTCAGGAGTGAGGGGTGAGAGGTTTAGGGGATTTGAGCAAAAATGTTTTTACCCAAAGGATGGTGACAGTCTGGAATGCGCTGCCTGGGAGGGTGGTAGAGGTAGGATGCCTCACATCTTTTAAAAAGTATCTGGATGAGCACTTGGCACGTCATAAATCTCAGGCCTGTGGGCCAAGTGCTGGCAAGTGGGACTAGCTATTTCTCACGTATTGGTGAGGGGCCTTTTTGTCATTCTGTCATTCTGTGATTCTATCTTAATTGTGTTGCCAACTTTGGCTACACATATTCCAGGAGATATCATCACATGACATTGAAACATAGAAACTGGAGGCAGGAGGAGGCCATTCAGCCCTCCGCACCTGCTCCAGCATCCATTATCATCACGGCTGATCATCAAATTCAATATCCAGATCCCCCCCCGCAACCTCGTCCCCATATCCTTTAATCCCTTCAGCCCCAAGAGCTAATTTTCTTCTTGGAATCACACATTTTGGCCTCAACTACAGCCTGTGGTAGTGAATTTCACCACCCGCTGTGTGAAGAAATTTCTCCTCACCTCAGTTTTAAAAGGTTTACTCCTTATCCGCAAACTATGATCCCTAGTTCTGCACTCGCCCACCATTGGGAACACTCTTTCTGAATCTACCGTATTCAATCCTGTTAGAATTTTATAAATTTCTATGAGATTCTCTCTAATTCTTCTAAACTCCTTTGAGTATAATCCTGACTGACTTAGTCTGTCCTCATTATGATAGACCTGCCATCCCAGGAAACCTTCGCTGTGCTCCCTCTATAGCAAGTATAGTTATGGAGAACACTGAGGTACAGGGTAGCAAACTGGAAAGTATTGAAGTAGATAGGGAGGATGTGCTAGATATTCTCGAGGGTTTGAAGTTGGATAAGTCCCCTGGGCCGGACGGGATTTACCCTAGGATTCTCTGGGAGGCAAGAGAGGAGATTGCAGAGCCTCTGGCTCTGATCTTCAGGTCGTCGTTGGTTACGGGTGTGGTTCCGGAGGACTGGAGGATAGCGAATGTGGTCCCATTGTTCAAGAAGGGGAAGAGAGACCTTCCAGGGAATTATAGGCCAGTGAGTCTTACTTCTGTTGAGGCCAAAGTACAAAGAACAAAGAACAAAGAACAACACAGCACGGGAAAATGGGAGTTTGCGCGTTCTCCCCGTGCTTGCGTGGGTTTTCTCCGGGTGCTCCGGTTTCCTCCCACATCCCAAAAATGTGCTCTTAGGCTGATTGGGTTACAAGTTGTCCCTATATTGGTCTCTATATGTCATTAAGACGTTAGGACGGCGGCGCGGGCTTGTTGGGCCGAAGGGCCTGTTTCCCGTGCTGTGTTGTTCTTTGTTCTTTGTTCTTTGTACTTTGCCCACAACAGAAGTAAGTTTGCCCACAACAAGGTGGACCGAACAGCCTGTGGAAACCATTAAAGTATTTAAACAGTCCTCCTATATCCCTCTATCTGCAGACCGCTCATGTGGCTGTCCAGGAGACCCTTAAACAACCCTAGCGTGCCTGCTCCCACCACCTTACTCGGCAGTGCATTCCACACCCCCACTACCCTTTGTGTGAAAAAATGCCCTCTAATATTAGTCTTATACATAGCCCCCTTCACCCTAAGGCCGTGACCCCTCGTTCTATCAGAATCTAATGGTGGAAAAAGCTTACCACCATTTACTCTATCTATACCCCTTATAATCTTATATACCTCTAATAGATCCCCTCTCAGCCGACGTCTTTCAAGGGAAAACAACCCCAGTGCGTTCAACCTTTCCTCATAAGACAGCCCTTCCATACCAGGCAGCATCCTGGTAAATCTCCTCTGCACTCTCTCCAGGGACTCCACATCCTTCCGGTAGTACAGCGACCAGAACTGGACGCAGTACTCCAAGTGAGGCCTAACCAACGTTCTATACACTTGCAACATCAAACTCCTACTCTTGTATTCTATACCCCTTCCTATGAAGGCTAACATACCATACGCTTTCTTTATCACTTTCTCCACCTGTACTGACACCTTCAGAGACTTGTGAACCTGCACCCCCAGGTCTCTCTGCGTCTCTATACTCCGGATAGTTTTACCTTTTATCCTATAACTCCCCTCTACATTATTCCGGCCAAAATGCATCACCTCGCATTTATCCGGATTAAATTCCATTTGCCATCTATCTGCCCAATCTACCAGCCTATCTATGTCCTGTTGTATTGCCTGGCACTGCTCCTCAGTCCCCACCAATCCAAGTATCTTAGTGTCATCAGCAAATTTGCTGATCACACCACCTACCCCCTCTTCCAAGTCATTTATATAAATCACAAATAGAAGAGGTCCTAGTACTGAGCCCTGTGGCACACCACTAGTGACTGACCTCCAGTTGGAAAAAGAGCCTTCCACTACTACCCGCTGTCTCCTCCTCCCAAGCCAGTTCTCAACCCATCTACATACCTGGCCCTGTATCCCATGCGCCTTCACCTTTTTTATCAGCCTACCATGGGGAACCTTGTCAAACGCCTTACTGAAATCCATGTAGACGACATCAACGGCCTGTCCTTCATCAACCGTTTTTGTCACCTCTTCAAAAAATTCCACTAGATTCGTAAGGCACGACCTCCCCTTAACGAAGCCATGCTGCGTATCCCTGATCAGATCGCAGTGCTCCAGATGCTCATACATCCTGTCCCTGAGATCCTCTCCATTAGTTTACCTATAACTGAAGTCAAGCTCACCGGCCTATAGTTCCCTGGGTTATCCCTTTGACCCTTTTTAAACAACGGTACTACATTTGCTACCTCCAGTCCTCTGGGACCTCACCTGTGTCCAAAGAAGAGACAAAGATTTGCGTCAGAGGCCCAGCAATGTCATCTCTCACCTCCCTTAGCAGCCTGGGATAAATACCATCAGGCCCCGGAGCTTTATAAGTCTTTATGCTACCTAAAAGCCCCAACACTTCTTCCCTCGTAATGATTATTTCCTTTAATGGGTCCTCAAAATCCTCAAAGCCAGCATCAGACATCAGGCCCCTCTCCCGCGTGAATACCGACGCAAAGTATTCATTCAGGATCTCCCCCATTCCCTCAGGCTCTAAGCATAGTTCCCCTCCTCTGTCCCTGAGAGGTCCAATCTTCCCTCTAACCATCCTTTTGCTCCTTACATAGGAGTAAAATGCCTTAGGATTTTCCTTAATCCTACCTGCCAAAGCCATTTCGTGGCCCCTTTTTGCCTTTCTGACACCCCTTTTAAGATCCCGTCTACACTCTCTATATTTTTCCAGCGCTGCCTCTGTCCCCAGTTGCCTAGATCTAACGTACGCCTCCCGCTTCTTCCTGACCAAGTCCTCAACATCCCTAGTAACCCACGGTTCTCTAATCCTACCCTTCCCATCCTTTCTCCTTACCGGCACGTGTCTATCCTGCAAAAATTTAGTTTTCCCTTGAAAGATTCCCACATGTGCAGCGTCGACCTACCCTCGAACAGCTTATCCCAGTCGGTATCCTTAAGATCCTGCCTAATCTGGCTATATCTAGCCCTCCCCCAGTTTAACACCCTCCCCTTAGGGCAGGCTTCATCTTTTTCCATTAATACCCTAAAGCAGACAGAGTTGTGGTCACTATTAGACACATGCTCTCCTACTACAACGTCAACCACCTGCCCTGGCTCATTCCCCAGAACCAGATCCAGTATAGCCCCCTCTCTAGTCGGGCTATCCACATACTGCTCCAAGGACCCTTCTAAAACACAGTGTACAAATTCCTCCCCGTCCGCACCTTCCGCTGTCGGCACCTTCCAATCTACCCCAAGGAAATTGAAATCTCCCATTACAACTACCCTATTCTTCCTACACCTATATAAAATTTCCTTACATATCCCTTCTTCCACGGCACGTGGACTGTTGGGCGGTCTGTAGTACACACCCAACATAGTAACCTCTCCCTTCCTATTCCTCAACTCCACCCATAGCAACTCAATTCCTAACTCAGCCATACCACCCTCCTTCTGCACCAAGTATTGGAGAGAATTATTAGGGATAGGATTTATAGTTATTTAGAGAGAAATGAATTGATTGGGGATAGTCAGCATGGTTTTGTGAAGGGTAGGTCGTGCCTTACTAACCTCATTGAGTTTTTTGAAAAAGTGACCAAAGAGGTGGATGGGGGTAAGGCGGTTGATGTGGTATATATGGACTTTAGTAAGGCGTTTGATAAGGTGGCCCATGGAAGACTTCTGCAGAAAATGCAGATGTATGGGATAGAGGGTGATTTAGCTAATTGGGTTAGGAATTGGCTAGCAGATAGAAGACAGAGGGTGGTGGTTGATGGGAGATATTCATCGTGGAGTTCGGTGACAAGTGGTGTACCTCAGGGGTCTGTTTTGGGGCCCCTGCTGTTTGTAATTTTTATAAATGATCTGGATGAGGGTATTGAAGGATGGATTAGTAAATTTGCAGATGACACTAAAGTCGGTGGAGTGGTAGATAGTGAAGAGGGCTGTTATAGTTTGCAGAGAGACTTGGACAAGTTGCAGAGCTGGGCCGAGAGGTGGCAAATGGAGTTTAATGTGGAAAAGTGTGAGGTAATGCACTTTGGCAGGAATAATAAATGTGTAGAGTATAGGGCTAATGGTAGGATTCTTAATAGTGTTGATGAACAGAGGGATCTTGGTGTATTTGTGCATAGATCCCTGAAAGTAGGCAGTCAAGTCGATAAGGTTGTTAAGAAGGCATATGGAGTCTTAGCTTTTATTGGTAGGGGGATTGAATTTCGGAGCCGCAACGTCATGTTGCAACTGTACAAAACTCTAGTGCGGCCGCACTTGGAGTATTGTGTGCAGTTCTGGTCCCCACATTATAAGAAAGATGTGGAGGCATTGGAGAGGGTACAGAGGAGGTTTACCAGGATGTTGCCTGGTATGGAGGGCAGGTCTTATGAAGAGAGGCTGAGGGATTTGAGGTTGTTTTCGTTAGAAAGGAGGCGGCTAAGAGGGGACCTAATCGAAACATATAAGATGATTAGAGGTTTAGATAGGGTGGACAGTGATAGCCTTTTTCCTAGGATGGAGAAAGCTAGCACGAGGGGACACAGCTTTAAATTAAGGGGTGATAGTTATAGGACGGATATCAGAGGTAGGTTCTTTACCCAAAGGGTGGTTCGGGAGTGGAATGCCCTGCCTGCAGCAGTTGTAGATGCGCCAAGTTTGGTGGCGTTTAAGAGGTTAGTTGATAAGTATATGGAAGAGAAGGGAATGGTTTAGTTTGGAGGGGCATTGCTTTTTATATTGGTCGGCGCAACATCGAAGGCCGAAGGGCCTGTTCTGTGCTGTAATGTTCTATGTTCTATGTTCTAAAACTGTACACAATATTGTACACGATCCTAACTAAATTAGTCTCTCATATGCCAGACCCCAGCCTGGTAAAACTCAAGGTCTCCCTCATCTGGTGTTTGTGTCTGCTCCAACCCATTGACTCCTGTAATTGGTTGTCCAACATGCCAATCATCATGCAGTCTGCATTCCCAAGGGTGAAATGTCACTGTCCTGCCCACCACAGGAATCGTAATGGAGGGGGAGGGTGGACCATGCCATGACCTGTTGGCCTTGGGTGGGATTTTTTGGAAACTCTCGCCTCCAAGGCTTTTCAATGTGGATGGATTCTGGCGGCCCCCTGCCCCAGGCTTTGGATCAGGGCTTGAGCAGTCAGTGAATCCACACTAACTGTTTGTGTGGGTGACATGGGATCAGCAGCAGCAGTGTGACAGGGAGAGTTATGATGGAGATTGGTCATTGCCAAAATCAACCGTGTGACAATTGGATCCATCGCTTTTATTCCACTATTCCACAGATTAAACACCACCAAGATTTTTATTCATTTGTGGGACTTGGATCTCGCTGGCTGGCCAGCATTTATTGCCCATCCCTAGTTGCTCTTGGAGGGCAGTTGAGTGTCAACAACATTGCTGTGGTTCTGGAGTCACATGTAGGCCAGACCAGGTAAGGACGGCAGATTTCCTTCCCTAAAGGACATCAGTGAACCTGATGGGTTTTTCCAACAATTGTTTCATGGTCATCAGTAGATTCTTAATTTCAGATTTTTTTTATTGCATTGAAACTAACCATCTGTCGGGATGGGATTTGAACCTGGGTCCTCAGAACATTAGCTGAGCTTTTGAATTAACAGTCTAGCGATAATACCACGGGCCATCGCCTTCTTAGTGAAGTGAAGGGAATAAAGACAAGGGAGGCAAAGCGATAGAAAATGGCAGAAGGTTTATCCTTCATCAGACTGGATTATAACAACAGATTACAAAAACATATCACACAGGCATCTGTCAGATTTACAGTTAGGATTTACACAAACTGATCTTTCTCCCCCCTATGCAGTGCTACATGCTATCTTGTACAGCATTGCATCAAGGTCTCCATATGTGAAGCTAGTCTTCACACTAGAAATGATGAAATTGTTACTTTAGCAGTGTATCTATCAAATGTTAATTCAAGTAAATCTAAAGATTGTATTTATTGTTCTGATGGGACCTCGCATCAGGAAAGTTTTCCCTGAACTCTAAGCTTACATCAAGCATTCACTGTGCAAGGAATACAACAGCATTAAAAAACCAACATTCCTGGCTAGTGAGTTCATTAACATGTTATAACCTTATCCCCATTTCCAGTATAGAATGGGTTCTTTGTGTTATAACTCTATCCCCATTCCCAGTATAGAATGGGTTCTATAGTGTTATAACTCTATCCCCATTCCCAGTATAGAATGGGTTCTATAGCGTTATAACTCTATCCCCATTCCCAGTATAGAATGGGTTCTACAGTGTTATAACCTTATCCCCATTCCCAGTACAGAATGCGTTCTATAGTGTTATAACTCTATCCCCATTCCCCGTATAGAATGGGTTCTACAGTGTTATGACTCTATCCCCATTCCCAGTATAGAATAGGTTCTATAGTGTTATAACTCTATCCCCATTCCCAGTACAAAATGGGTTCTGTAGTGTTATAACTCTATCCCCATTCCCCGTATAGAATGGGTTCTACAGTGTTATAACCCTATCCCCATTCCCAGTATAGAATGGGATCTATAGTGTTATAACTCTATCCCCATTCCCAGTATAGAATGGGTTCTATAGTGTTATAACCTTATCCCCATTCCCAGTACAGAATGGGTTCTATAGTGTTATAACTCTATCCCCATTCCCCGTATAGAATGGGTTCTTTGTGTTATAACTCTATCCCCATTCCCCGTATAGAATGGGTTCTATAGTGTTATAACTCTATCCCCATTCCCAGTATAGAATGGGTTCTATAGTGTTATAACCTTATCCCCATTCCGAGTACAGAATGGGATCTATAGTGTTATAACTCTATCCCCATTCCCCGTATAGAATGGGTTCTACAGTGTTATAACTCTATCCCCATTCCCAGTATAGAATGGGTTCTATAGTGTTATAACTCTATCCCCATTCCCAGTATAGAATGGGGATATAACTTATAAGGTTATAAGTGTTATAACCTTATCCCCATTCCCAGTACAAAATGGGTTCTATAGTGTTATAACTCTATCCCCATTCCCCGTATAGAATGGGTTCTATAGTGTTATAACCCTATCCCCATTCCCAGTATAGAATGGGTTCTATAGTGTTAAACCTTCCCCATCCCAGATAGAATATGTGATACTATCCCACCCAACTATCCCCATTCCCAGATAGAATGGGATCTATAGTGTTATAACCCAATCCCCATTCCCAGTATAGAATGGGTACAATAGTGTTATAACGCTATCCCCATTCCCAGTATAGAATGGGTTCTCTAGTGTTATAACCCTATCCCCATTACCAGTATAGAATGGGTTCTATAATGTTATAACCCTATCCCCATTCCCAGTATAGAATGGGTTGTATCGTGTTATAACCCTATCCCCATTCCCAGTATAAAATGGGATCTATAGTGTTATGACCCTATCCCCATTCCCAGTATAGAATGGGTTCTGTAGTGTTATAACCCTATCCCCATTCACAGTATAGAATGGGATGTATAGTGTTATAACCCTATCCCCATTACCAGTATAGAATGGGTTCTATAATGTTATAACCCTATCCCCATTCCCAGTATAGAATGGGTTCTATAGTGTTATAACTCTATCCCCATTCCCAGTATAGAATGGGATCTATAGTGTTATAACCCTATCCCCATTCCCAGTATAGAATGGGTTGTATGGTGTTATAACCCTATCCCCATTCCCAGTATAAAATGGGATCTATAGTGTTATGACCCTATCCCCATTCCCAGTATAGAATGGGTTCTGTAGTGTTATAACCCTATCCCCATTCCCAGTATAGAATGGGTTCCATAGTGTTATAACTCTATCCCCATTTCTAGTATAGAATGGGTTCTATAGTGTTATAACCCTATCCTCATTCCCAGTATAGAATGGGTTCTATATTGTTATAACCCTTTCCCCATTCCCAGTATAGAATGGGTTCTATAGTGTTATAACCCTATCCCCATTCCCAGTATAGAATGGGTTCTATAGTGTTATAACCCTATCCCCATTTCCAGTATAGAATGGGTTCTATAGTGTTATATCCCTATCCACATTCACAGTATAGAATGGGTTCTGTAGTTTTATAACCCTATCCCCATTCCCAGTATAGAATGAGATCTATAGTGTTATAACCCTATCCCCATTTCTAGTATAGAATGGGTTCTATACTGTTATAACCCTATCCCCATTCCCAGTATAGAATGGGATCTGTAGTGTTATAACTCTTGCCCCATTCCCAGTTTAGAATGGGTTCTATAGTGTGAAAACTCTATCCCCATTCCCAGTATAGAATGGGTTCTATAGTGTTATAACCCTATCCCCATTCCCAGTATAGAATGGGTTCTATAGTGTTATAACCCTATCCCCATTCCCAGTATAGAATGGGATCTATAGCGTTATAACTCTATCCCCATTCCCAGTATAGAATGGGTTCTATAGTGTTATAACTCTATCCCCATTCCCAGTATACAATGGGTTCTATAGCATTATAACCCTACCCTCATTCCCAGTACAGAATGGGTTCTATAGTGTTATAACCCTATCCCCATTCCCAGTATAGAATGGGATCTATAGCGTTATAACCCTATCCCCATTCCCAGTATAGAATGGGTTCTATAGTGTTATAACCCTATCCCCATTCCCAGTATAGAATGGGTTCTATAGTGTTATAACCCTATCCCCATTCCCAGTATAGAATGGGTTCTATAGTGTTATAACTCTATCCCCATTCCCAGTATAGAATGGGTTCTATAGTGTTATAACCCTATCCCCATTCCCAGTATAGAATGGGTTCTATAGTGTTATAACCCTATCCCCATTCCCAGTATAGAATGGGATCTATAGTGTTATAACCCTATCCCCATTCCCAGTATAGAATGGGTTCTATAGTGTTATAACCCTATCCCCATTCACAGTATAGAATGGGTTCTATAGCGTTATAACCCTATCCCCATTCCCAGTATAGAATTGGTTATATGGTGTATAACCCTAGCCCCATTCCCCGTATAGAATGGGTTCTTTGTGTGATAACTCTTATCCCCATTCCCAGTATAGAAGGGGTTCTATAGTGTTATAAACCCTGATCCCCATTCCCCCTATAGAATTGGTTCTCTTTGTGTTATAAACTGTAGCCCCATTCCCCGTATAGAATGGGTTCTATGTGTTTATAAACTTATCCCCATTCCCAGTATAGAGGGTTCCTAGAGTGGTTATAACTCTATCCCCATTCCCAGTATAAATGGTTTCTATAGTGTTTATAACCCTATCCCCATTCCCTGTATAGAATGGGTTCTATAGTGTTATAACCTTATCCTCATTCCCAGTACAGAATGGGTTCTATAGTGTTATAACCCTATCCCCATTCCCAGTATAGAATGGGTTCTATAGTGTTATAACTCTATCCCCATTCCCTGTATAGAATGGGTTCTATAGTGTTATAACTTTATCCCCATTCCCAGTATAGAATGGGTTCTATAGTGTTATAACCCTATTCTCATTCCCAGTATAGAATGGGTTCTATAGTGTTATAACCCTATCCCCATTCCCAGTATAGAATGGGTTCTATAGTGTTATAACCCTATCCCCATTTCCAGTATAGAATGGGTTCTATAGTGTTATAACCCTATCCCCATTCCCAGTATAGAATGGGTTCTATAGTGTTATAACCCTATCCCCATTCCCAGTATAGAATGGGTTCTATAGTGTTATAACCCTATCCCCATTCCCAGTATAGAATGGGATTTATACTGTTATAACCCTATCCCCATTCCCAGTATAGAATGAGATCTATAGTGTTATAACCCTATCCCCATTCCCAGTATAGAATGGGTTCCATAGTGTTATAACCTTATCCCCATTCCCAGTATAGAATGGGTTCTATAGTGTTATAACTCTATCCCCATTCCGAGTATAGAATGGGATCTATAGTGTTATAACCCTATCCGCATTCCCAGTATAGAATGGGTTCCATAGTGTTATAACCTTATCCCCATTCCCAGTATAGAATGGGTTCTATAGTGTTATAACTCTATCCCCATTCCGAGTATAGAATGGGTTCTATAGTGTTATAACCCTATCCCCATTCCCAGTATAGAATGGGTTCTATGATGTTATACCCTATCCCCATTTCCAGTTTAGAATGCGTTCTATGATGTTATAACCCTATCCCCATTCCCCATATAGAATGGGTTCTATAGTGTTATAACCCTATCCCCATTCCCAGTATAGAATGGGTTCTATGATGTTATAACCCTATCCCCATTCCCAGTAGAGAATGGGTTCTATAGTGTTATAACTCTATCCCCATTTCCAGTATAGAATGGGTTCTATAGTGTTATAACTCTATCCTTGTTTGGGTTTTTTTTTCATTCCCAGTATAGAATGGGTTCTATAATGTTATAACTCTATCCTCATTCCCAGTACAGAATGGGTTCTTTAGTGTTATAACCCTATCCTCATTCCCAGTATAGAATGGGTTCTATAGTGTTATAACCCTATCCCCATTCCCAGTATAGAATGGGATCTATAGCATTATAACTCTATCCCCATTCCCAGTATAGAATGGGTTCTATAGTGTTATAACTCTCTCCCCATTCCCAGTATACAATGGGTTCTATAGCATTATAACCCTACCCTCATTCCCAGTACAGAATGGGTTCTATAGTGTTATAACCCTATCCCCATTCCCAGTATAGAATGGGATCTATAGTGTTATAACTCTATCCCCATTCCCAGTATAGAATGGGTTCTATAGTGTTATAACCCTATCCCCATTCCCAGTATAGAATGGGTTCTATAGTGTTATAACTCTATCCCCATTCCCAGTATAGAATGGGTTCTATAGTGTTATAACTCTATCCCCATTCCCAGTATAGAATGGGTTCTATAGTGTTATAACTCTATCCCCATTCCCAGTATAGAATGGGTTCTATAGTGTTATAACCCTATCCCCATTCCCAGTATAGAATGGGTTCTATAGTGTTATAACTCTATCCCCATTCCCAGTATAGAATGGGTTCTATA
The DNA here is from genome assembly GCA_024679065.1 of Sphyrna mokarran. Lineage (NCBI taxonomy): Eukaryota > Metazoa > Chordata > Chondrichthyes > Carcharhiniformes > Carcharhinidae > Sphyrna > Sphyrna mokarran. Next base: position 122,063,159 of record JAGIQG010000005.1, on the reverse strand, counting down.
GTGTTATAACTCTATCCCCATTCCCAGTAGAGAATGGGTTCTATAGTGTTATAACCCTATCCCCATTCCCAGTATAGAATCGGATCTATAGTGTTATAACCCTATCCTCATTCCCAGTATAGAATGGGTTCTATAGTGTTATAACCCTATCCCCATTCCCAGTATAGAATGGGTTCTATAGTGTTTCCTATCCCCATTCCCAGTTGAATGGGTCTTAGTGTTATAACCTATCCCATTGTTGTGGGTTTTGTGTTATAACCCTATCCCATTCCCAGTATAGAATGGGTTCTATAGTGTTATAACCCTATCCCCATTCCCAGTATAGAATGGGATCTATAGTGTTATAACTCTATCCCCATTCCCAGTATAGAATGGGTTCTATAGTGTTATAACTCTATCCCCATTCCCAGTATAGAATGGGTTCTATAGTGTTATAACTCTATCCCCATTCCCAGTATAGAATGGGTTCTATAGTGTTATAACCTTATCCCCATTCCCAGTATAGAATGGGTTCTATAGTGTTATAACTCTATCCCCATTCACAGTAAGAATGGGTTCTTTACCGTTATAACCCTATCCTCATTCCCAGTATAGAATGGGTTCTATAGTGTTATAACCCTATCCCCATTCCCAGTATAGAATGGGTTCTATAGTGTTATAACCCTATCCTCATTCCCAGTATAGAATGGGTTCTATAGTGTTATAACCCTATCCCCATTCCCAGTATAGAATGGGTTCTATAGTGTTATAACCCTATCCCCGTTCCCAATATAAAACGGATATTGTTTTAACCTTGCCTGTCATCCTGTGAGTCTTAGTTCCAGTAAAAGATTATTACTTATCCCTTTGCCTCATGAACAAATAAGCAACAGATTCCTGGGCTGACTGTTGCAGTTGGAGACAGATCTTGTGTGCAAATGAGGTTTCGCAGAGTGCACTTTGAAATAAACAGCACACTGTGGCACCTGTCGTTGTGCCCTTCCGTGCCATCCCTCCCCTACAGCCTGTCACATTCGTAGCCAGAATTCACACTGTTGGGAAAGTACGACAATTCGGGCTCCCCGTTACTGGGGCTCTGGAGCCCCGACATTGGGCTGTCTCCCACAACCTCCGCCGCCCACTCCTGCTCCCTCTCCGGCCGCTGTTTGATCCGTTTGAGTCTCACGTTGTCCTTATCGCTGGTGCAGAACAGGAGGACACCGACATCACGGCGGAACCTAGCGCTCATCCCAAAGTAGATGGCAGGGTTGTAGAAGCTGGCAGACTTGGCGAAGAGGCTGGCGAGGATGCTGGTGAGGTTCGGGACGTGGTGACCACTCGCTGACCACATGGAGATGACTGCGTACGGTGACCAGGCAATGATGAACGCAGTGCAGATCACCATGGAAACCTGGCAGTGGCGGAACAGGGTGAGGTTAGAGAACAGCCATCACAATCTGCCCTAACCAGGCACCATCCACTTCAGCATTCCCTCCCCATCCATCCACAGCCCATTCAGGCTTGGGCTAAGTGGCAGATACCATTTGACTCACGGCGTTGCCAACTGCGGAGATTTCAAATATCTCGACATGACAATCAATAGCATCTCCATCGCTGAATCCCCCACTAACAACATCCTTGGGGTTACTGTTGACCAAAAGTTCAAGTGGACTCTCCGCATAAAGACAGCAGCTACCTCTGGAATACTGCAGTGAGTAACTCATCCCCTGACTCCCCAGAGCCTAACCATCATCTACAAGGCACAAGTCAGGAGTGTGATGGAATACTCCCCACTTGCCTGGATGGGGGCAGCTCCAACAACACTCAAGAAGCTCAACACAAAGCAGCCTTCTTGATTGGCATCATATCCACAAACATCCACTCTCTCCACCACTGAGGCTCAGTAGCAGTGTGTACTATCTACAAGATGCACTGCAGCAATTTACCAAAGATCCTTAGACACCTCCCAACCTCGCAACCACTTCCATCTAGGAAGACAAAGGCAGCAGATACATAGGAACACCATCTCCTGCAAGTTCCCCTCCAAACCATTCACCGTCCCGACTTGGAAATATATCACCATTCCTTCATAGTCACGCGATCAAAATCACGATAGCATTGGAAGTGTGGCCACACCACAAGAAGGCAGCTCACCACCAACTCCTCAAGGAATGGCCGCTTTCCAGCGTCACACTCACTCAGTGTCATACTCATACAGAGTCATACTCACACACAGTCACACTCAATCAGTGTCACACTCACACAGAGTCACACTCACTCACACGCACACAGTCACACTCACACAGTCACACTCACTCAGTGTCACACTCACACAGAGTCACACTCACTCAGAGTCAAACTCACACAGAGTCACATGCACAGTCACACTCACCCAGAGTCACACTCGCCCAGAGTCACATTCAGTGCCACACACATCCAGAGTCAACTCACCCAGTGCCACACTCACCCAGTCACACTCACCCAGAGTCACACTCACAGAGTCACACTTACACAGAGTCACACGCACAGTCACACTCGCCCAGAGTCACACTCGCCCAGAGTCACACTCAGTGCCACACTCACCCAGAGTCACACTCACCCAGAGTCACACTCACAGTCACCCAGTCACACTCACCCAGAGTCACACTCACTCAGTGCCATATTCACCCAGTGTCACACTCACCCAGTGTTACACACACTCAGAGTTAGATGTGCCCAGTGTCACACGCACACAATGTCACACTCAGCAGAGTCAACTCACCCAGTGTCACACTCGCCCAGAGTCACACTCGCCCAGAGTCACACTCACTCAGTGCCACACTCATCCAGTGTCACACTCACCAGAATCACACTCACCCAGCATCACATTCACCCAGAGTCATACTCACCCAGAGTCACACTCACCCAGAGTCACACTCACCCAGAGTCACACTCACTCAGTGCCACACTCACTCAGTGCCACACTCACCCAGTCTCACTCACACCCAGTGTTACACACATCCAGAGTTACATGCGCCCAGTGTTACACACACACAATGTGACACTCATCCAGAGTCACACTCACCCAATATCACACTCACCCAGTGTCACACTCACCCAGTGTCACACTCACCCAGGGTCACACACACACAAAGCCACATTCATCCAGTGTCACACTCACCCAGGGTCACACACACACAAAGCCACATTCATCCAGTGTCACACTCACCCAGGGTCACGCATACACGAAGCCACATTCACCCGGTGTCACACTCACCAAATGGGATCTTGGGGCTTTGTGCTTCTCTTGTGGGCAAAGTGTTGGGAATTAAATTGAACCCTGGATGGTGTTAGGAAATCTCACCCGGGTCACATCCTTCTCCAGTTTTCTTTGGCGTTCTCCCGTCTCTGCGGTCAGGTTGCGATTTTGCTTGACGGTGTTGATGATGGAGATGTAGGAGAAAAGCATGATGGACGTTGGCAGGAAGAAGCAGCAGATAAAGATGGAAACAATGTAGGACTTGTGGGCAGTGGAGAACACTGCCCTGGCCCAGTCAATCTCACACGTTCCATACATCCTTTCTGAAGGAGGGAGAGAATCTGTTAGACATAGATGGAGGAAGGGATAGACTAGAACCATACAATCCTAATGGCTGGCATGGTGGCACAGTAGTTAACACTATTGCCTCACAGTGCCAAGGACCCGGGTTCGATTCCCAGCTTGGGTCACTGTCTGTTGTGGAGTTTGCATGTTCTCCCCATGCCTGCGTGGGTTTCCTCCGGGTGCTCCAGTTTCTTCCCACAGTCCAAAGATGTGCAGGTTAGGCTGATTGGCCATGCCAAATTGCCTCTAGTGTCAGAGGATTAGCAGGGTAAATATGTGGGTTAACAGGAATAACGCTTGGTTGGGATTATGGTCGGTGCAGATTCGATGGGACGAATGCCCTCCATCTGCACTTTAGGGATTTTGTGATTCTTACAGCACAGAAGGAGGGCATTCGGACCATTGAGTTGGCACCAACTCTCCAAAAGAGTTTCCCACGCATTGTCCCGCTAATTCTCTTAACCTTTAAAGTTTATTTATTCATGTCACAAGTAGTAGGGTTGCACTACAGGTCCTCAAATAGTCAGCGGGAAATAGAGGAGCAAATATGCAAGGAGATTATAGATAGCGCCAAAAAGAATAATTAATAGTTAATAGTAGGGGACTTTAACTTTCACAACATTGACTGGGACAGCCATAATATTAGAGGGTTGGATGGGGAGAAATTTGTTGAATGTACTCAGGAGAAATTTCTCATTCAGTATGTGAATAGACCAGTTAGAGAGAGGGCAAAACTTGACTTCCTCTGGGGAAATAAGGAAGGGCAGGTGACAGAAGTGTTAGTGAGGGATCATTTTAGGACCAGTGACCATAATTCCACTAGTTTTAAGATAGCTATGGAAAGATAGGTCTGTCCCAAAAGTTAAAATTCTAAATAGGGGCAAGGCCAATTTTGATGGTATCAGACAGGAACTTTCAACAGTTGATTGGGGAAGTGGAAGGCAAGGTTTTTCAGAGTGAAGGTTGGTAGAAATAGGAAACCCTATTGAAACTCTGATCAAGAAGAAGAAGGAGGCACAGGACATGCATAGGTAGCTGGAATCAAGTGACTCTCTTGAAGAGTATAGAGTGTGTAGGAGTAAAGACAGAAATCAAGAGGGCGAAAAGGGGAAACAAAATTGATTTGGCAGATAAGGCAATGGAGAATCCAGAGAGCTTCTACAAATACATAAAGAGCAAAAGAGTAACTAAAGAAAGAATAGAGCATCTTAAGGATCAACAAGGTCATCTATGTGCAGATCCACAAGAGATGTGTGAGATCCTAAATGAATATTTCTCATCAGTATTTACTATTGAGAAAAGTACGGATGTTTAGGAACTTGGGGAAATAAATAGTGATACCTTGAGGAATGTACATATTACAGAAAAGGAGATACTGGAATTCTTAAAGCACATCAAGTAGATAAATCCCAAACCTGATGAAGTGTATCATAGGACATTGTGGGAGGCTAGTGAGGAAATTGCAGGTCCCCTAGTAGAGATATTTGAATCATCGATAGTCACAGGGTGAAGCAAACGTTGCCTTTGCTTAAAAAGGGCTGCAGGGAAAAGGCTGGGAATTACAGGCTGGTGAACCTCACACCTGTGGTGGTAAGTTGTTAGAAGGTATTTTGAGAGACAGGGTCTAAGGCATTTACAGACGCAAGGACTGATTAGGGACTGTCAGCATGGCTTTGTGAGTGGAAAATCATGTGTTACAAATTTGATTTTTTTTGAAGGGATAACCAAGTGATGTTGCCTACATGGACTTTAGCAAGGCCTTTGACAAGGCAACGCATGGTAAGCTATTGCATTAGGTTAAATCTCACAGGATCCAAGGTGAGGTAGCCAATTGGATACAAAATTGGTTTGATGATTGAAGTAGGGAAAGAGTGAATGGATTTTGTACCTAGAATATATCACAAACATAACCCTTCATCATTACTGATCTTCTCAAGTTTGTACTGCTCCTGGCATTAATATAAGTTATTTGTTCATGTCTTACATGTTTTAACTCTCATTTTTATAAAGACAGATAGTTTAATGTGGCTGTTATTTTGTAGACTTTGCAACTCTTACCTATTTGTGCTAGTTGAACATCACTGCACAGATGGTAGTTTACAATACCAGCTGCTGATGGCAAATCGCAATACCAGCATCTAACAGGAAGAGTCCTGCTGGGACAGCTCCAATTGCACAAGTAACTTCAAAGACAGGGATACCGGTACTGCTGCAGAAGGGTTTTAAATCGTGACCAGATTAAGGACTGTGTCATGACTGCAGGACTGTAATTCCTGATTGAATCTGAGGCTGTATCACGACAAAAGAAGGGAGACCCGAAAGTCTGGCAGGAATTGGAACTTTGAATCCTGATTACTGCTAAGCTCATAATGTATAAATGTGCACTTGTGTTTGTGTTCTATGAAAAGTCTGGTAGTCCCTGCTTCTCCCAAAACTCTGGAATAAATGCCAGAGCTTTGAAATAAAAACCACTGTATTTTGACTCACTAACAGTTTCAGAAGCATTATTTTGCTTACAACAATGATAGAGGACAGAGGGTTGTTTTTCAAACTGGAGACTTGTGACCAGTGATGTGCCTCAGAGATTGGCGCTGGGTCCACTGTTATTTGTCATTTATATTAATGATTTGGATGAGAATATAGGAAGCATAGTTAGTAAGTTTGCAGATGACACCAAGATTGGTGGCATAGTGGACAGGAGAAAGGTTATCTAGGATTGCAACGGGATCTTGATCAATTGGGCCAGTGAGTGATAAATGGTGGATGGAGTGCAATTTAACTAAATGCATTTTGGTAGATTGAATCGGGGCAGGTCCTACTCAGTTCATGGTAGGATGTTGGGGAGAATTATAAACAAAGAGATCTAGGGGTACAGATTCATAGCTCCTTAAAAGTAGAGTCACAGGTGACAGTGTGGTGAAGAATGCATTCGGCATGCTTAGTTTCATCGGTCAGAACATTGAATACAGGAGTTGGGACGTCTTGTTGAAGTTGTACAAAACATTGGTAAGGCCATACTTGCAATACTGTGTACAGTTCTGGTCACCCTATTATAGAAAGGATATTATTAAACTAGGAAGAGTGCAGAAAAGATTTACTAGGATGCTACCAGGACTTGATGGTTCGACTGAGATATTTTTTCCCTGCAGCATTGGAGGCTTAGGGGTGACCTTATAGAAGTCTACAAAATAATGAGGAGCATTGATCAGCTAGATAATCAATATCTTTTCCCAAAGGTAGAGGAATCAAAAACTAGAGGACATAGGTTTACGGTGAGAGGGGAGAGATACAAAAGTATCCAGCTGGGCAAGTTTTTCACACAGAGGGTGGTGAGTGTCTGGAACAAGCTGCCAGAGGCAGGTACAATTTTGTCTTTTAAAAAGAATTTAGACAGTTACATGGGTAAGATGGGTATAGAGGGATAGGGGCCAAATGCAGGCAACTGGGACTAGCTTAGTGATAAAAACTGGGCAGCATGGATAAGTTGGGCCGAATGTCCATGCTTTATACCTCTAAGACTCTATTATTAGGCTTATATTAACAATGCAATGAAGTTACTGTGAAGATCCCCTAGTCACCACATTTCGGTGCCTGTTCGGGTACACTGAGGGAGAATTTAGCATGGCCAATGCATCTAACCAGCACATGTTTCAGTCTGCAGGAGAAACCAGAGTACCTGGAGGAGATCCACACAGACATAGGGAGAAGATGTAAACTCCACGTAGACAATAACCCAAGCCAGGAATTGAACCCAGGCCCCTGGTGTTGTGAGGCAGCAGTGCTAACCATTGTGCCACTGCGCCTGTGCTGTGCTGTAATGTTCTATGTTCTATGAAGAGAAAGAATAAGGGAATGCAATGAAATAAGATACGGAGAAAGAAAGATTTGGAAAGACAGATCAGGAGAAGGATGCTGGACAGAGTTTACAATCAAGAAAGAGATAGTTAGAAGTTAGGGAAGGCAATGACCTTGTGGTGTTATCGCTAGACTATTAATCCACAAATCAGCTAATGTTCCGGGGACCACGGCAGGTGGTGGAATTTCATTTCAATAAAAAAAATCTGGAATTAAGAATCTACTGATGACCATGAAACCATTGTCGGAAAAACCCATCTGATTCACTTTAGGGAAGGAAATCTGCCATCCTTACCTGGTCTGGCCTACACGTGACTCCAGAGCCACAGCAATGTGGTTGACTCTCAACTGCCCTCAAAGGGCAACTAGGGATGGTCAATAAATGCTGGCCCAGCCCACGTCCCATGAATGAATAATAAAAAAGCAACTTCATACTGCCCCATGTCCTTGCCTCAGCTGAAATGTTGGACAATCGGGTCCATTCCCTAGTCAATAATGAAAAGTATAACCAAAGTGAGACCACATATTCACACTGCAACTTCAGCACACTTGAAGTGGCCTTCCCACAGTAAATCAGCCTATATCAAGATATTCTTAAAATGAATAACAAATTTGCCCAGAGAATTTATTTTGAAACACAATTCTTTAACATCTGCCAGGATTTTCCTGCCTCCTGTTTTTTAACCAACAGCAGAGTCCTGGAAGATAATGTTTACTTCCTGAAAGTTCCAGGATATAACTGGAAACTGGAAAACTTATCCCACTCTGTGTAGCGGAGTCCTGCTGTGCATGACGGAGTCGTGCTGGGTGTAACGATGTCTCGCTCCCTGTAACGGAGTCTCACTTTGTATAATGGTGTCGTGCTGTGTGTAACGGAGTCTCGCTCTGTGTAACAGTGTATCGCTCTGTGCAACGGTGTCACACTGTGTGTTGTGGAGTCTTGCTCTGTGTAATGGTGTCTCGCTCTGTGTAACAGAGTTTCATTCCATATAATGGTATCTCGCTTTGTGTAATGAGTCCCACTCTGTGTAATGGTGTCTTGTTCTGTGTAATTGAGTCTCACTCTGTGTAACAGAGTTTCGCTCTGTGTAATGGAGTCTCATGCTGTGTAACAGAGTCCCGTTCTGCATAACGGTGTCCCACTCTGTGTCATGGTGTCCCACTCTGTGTAATGGTGTCCCACTCTGTGTAACAATGTCCCATTCTGTGTAACGGTGTTAACTCTGTGTAATAGTGTCCCACGCTGTGTAATGGTGTCACACTCTGTGTAATGGTGTCCCATGCTGTGTAACGGTGTCACACCCTGTGTAACTGTGTCTCACTCTGTGTAACGGTGTCTCCTTCTATGTAACGGAGTCTCGCTGTGTATAATGACATCTCACTCTATGTAATGGTGTCTCGCTCTGTGTAATGGTGTCACATTCTGTGTAAGGGAGTCTCGCTCTGTCTAACGGTATCATACTCTTTGTAACGGTGTCTCGCTCTGTGTATCAGTGTCACACTTTTTGTAATGGTGTCTCGCTCTGTGTAATGGTGTCTCGCTCTGTGTAATGGTGTTCTCGCTCTGTGTAATGATGTCTCGCTCTGTCTAACGGTGTCACACTTTGTAACGGTGTCTCACTCTGTGTAATGGTGTCACACTCTGTGTAACGGAATCACTGTCTGTGTATCAGTGTCTCACTCTTTGTAATGGTGTCTAGCTGTGTGTAACGGTGTCTCACTCTATGTAATGGTGTCTTACCTGTGTAACTTCCCCATCCGAGCAGAGGTGATGCAGACCAGAAGAGTGCTGTAGCCCAGATCAGCATCAGTGCTAGGATGATATTCTCTCGGCCGATATATTGTGCTGCAGGAACATTGGGGAGGTATTAGATGGAGACGCAGACTCAGATTGACACATCGTCTTTCTAACAATTTCACTGAATCCAGCCATGGAGCAATCCCCAGTACTGCCCACCTCAGGCACCCTGAGACTCCCACAGCCGCACTTAAATGGTTACGTCTCAGATCGATTTCTGCACTCTCTGGGCAATTCGACCTTCTTCCTGCTTCTCTCTCACACACCTCCATCTCGAGGAGCTGGTTTATCCCTCAGTCTGGAAGCAGTTCCAATCTCAGATCCACTTCCATCTCCCCATCCCCTTCCCCATCCCCTTCCTGCCTTCCCCAATCTCCCCTCCCTCCCCATACAATAAAACTCTGCCCTCCCCAATCCTTCCCCTCACTCCTCCCTCTTTCCCTCCCCAATCTCCCCCTCCCCATAAAACTCTCCCCTCCCCCTCCCCCTCACTCCTCCCTATAAACTTTCCCTCCCCAATCCTCCCCCTCCCCCATAAACTCTCCCCTCCCCAATCCTGCCCCTCACTCCTCCCCATAAACTCTCCCCTCCCCAATCTCAATAACTCACTCTCCTCTCCTACTCCTCCCCTCAATCCGCCCCCTCCCCCTCCCCATAACTCTCCCCTCCCCAATCCTCCCCACTCCCTATAAATTCTCCCCAATCCTCCCCCTCCCCATAAACTCTCCCCTCCCATCCTCCCCCTCCTCCCCTCTCCCCTCCCCAATCCTCCCCCTAAACTCTCCCCTCCCCAATCCTCCCCCTCACTCCTCCCCAAACTCTCCCCTCTCCAATCCTCCCCTCACTCCTCCCTATAAAGTCTCCCTCCCCAATCCTCCCCCTCACTCCTCCCCCTAAACTCTCCCCTCCCCAATCCTCCCCCTCCTCCTCCCCATAAACTCTCCCCTCCCCAATACCCCCTCCTCCCCATAAACTCTCCCCTCTCCTCCCCCTCACTCCCCCATAAACTCTCCCCTCCCCAATCCTCCCCCTCACTCCTCCCCATAAACTCTCCCCTCCCAATCCTCCCCCTCACTCCTCCCCATAAAACTCTCCCTCCCCCAATCCTCCCCTCATCCTCCCCATAAACTCTCCCTCCCCAATCCTCCCCTCCCCTATAAACTTCCCTTCCCCAATCCTCCCCCTCACTCCTCCCCCTAAACTCTCCCCTCTCCAATCCTCCCCCTCACTCCTCCCTAAAACCTCCCCATCCTCCTCCCCATACTCTCCCTTCCCCAATCCTCCCCCTCACTCCTCCCCCATAAACTCTCCCCTCCCCAATCCTCCCCCTCACTCCTCCCCATAAACTCTCCCCTCCTCAATCCTCCCCCTCACTCCTCCCCCATAAACTCTCCCCTCCCCAATCCTCCCCCTCACCCTCCTATAAAGTCCTCCCCTCCCAATCCTCCCCTCACTCCCCCCATAAACTCTCCCCTCTCCAATCCTCCCCCTCACTCCCCCCATAAACTCTCCCCTCCCCAATCCTCCCCCTCACTCCTCCCATAAACTCTCCCCTCCCCAATCCTCCCCCTCACTCCTCCCCATAAATTTCCCCTCCCCAATCCTCCCCCTCACTCCCCCCCTCCCCCATCTCCCCTCCCCAATCCTCCCTCCTCCCCCTCACTCTCCTCCCATAAAAACCTCCCCTCCCCAATCCTCCCCCTCACTCCTCCCCATAATTCTCCCCTCCCAATCTCCCCCTCACTCCTCCCCATAAACTCTCCCCTCCCAATCCTCCCCTCCTCCTCCCCCATAAAACTCCCTCCCCAATCCTCCCCTCACTCCTCCCCATAAACTCTCCCCTCTCCAATCCTCTCCCTCACTCCTCCCCATAAATTCTCCCCTCCCAATCCTCCCCCTCACTCCTCCCATAAACTCTCCCCTCCCCAATCCTCCCCCACTCCTCCCCCATAAACTCTCCCCTCCCCAATCCTCCCCTTCACTCCCCCCATTCCACTCTCATCAACACCCTGTGATTCCCATTCCCTCCCCCATCATTATCCAGCTCTCCAACCCTCCTCTCCTGCATCCCTGCTCCATCAGTGCGGAGAAATGGTAGTGGATCGATATATGGGTGGACAGAGGTATGTGTGTTCTATGTGTGTGAGTGTGTAGTGGTTAGTGGGGAATTGGTGCAAGGTGTGTTGTGTGAGTGGTGTGTGTGTGTGTGTGTGTGTGGGTGGTGTGTGTGTGTTCTGTGCGTGTGGGTGTGTGTGAGTGGTGTCTGTGTGTGGTGTATGGTGGTGTGTGCTGTGTGTGTGTGTGTGTGTGTGCGTGTTGTGTGTGTATTTGGACTGAGCGGAGTCTGTGTCTGTGTGGATGGTGGTGTGTGGTGTGTGTGGTGTGTTGTGTGTGTGTGTGTGTGTGTGTGTGTGTGTGTATTTGGACTGAGCGGATGTCTGTGTCTGTGTGGATGGTGGGTGTGTGGGTGCGGGTGGGTGTTTGGTGAAGGAGACACTACGTAAGAGAGGACGGGACCCCTCCCACATTCTGTTCATACCGCCGTGTGTGAGGGTGAGTGTTGTGTCTACAAGGGCCGGTCTGGTTTTTAACCTACACTCGGGGATTTACTTGTGAGTGTTTAGCGAGACTGCAGACTCCTTACAGAGCCAGGCACCGTAACCAAACAAGAAGATGCAGTGAGGAGTCACAGTACTACCCTGTACAGAACATCCCAGGAAATCCATGGGAACAAATTCACCTTTCCTTTTCACGGACAAGTTCCTGCGGGAAGTGTGAGTCGGAGCGACTGCTGCACTTCCCGCTTGGTGGGTTTCCTTCGGGAATCCAGGACGGAGGAATGTTGATTTAATTGTAACGGAAGTAGGTTTACCTGTGTATGGGTGACAACCTTTAATATACCGAATGATGCTAATCAATGTCAGGGTATAGATGCTGGTCAGGCCAAACAGCAGAGTGAAGAAACCATCAACCTGAAACAAACAAGACTCGCAATCAATCAGATCTCAATGTCACTAAAGCAGTAAACTCCCAGGGTTAATGCTCTGGAGACTCCCAGGGTTAACGCTCTGGGGACTCCCAGGGTTAATGCTCTGGGGACTCCCAGGGTTAATGCTCTGGGGACTCCCAGGGTTAATGCTCTGGAGACTCCCAGGGTTAATGCTCTGGGTGGGTTTGTTGGGGACTCCCAGGGTTAATGCTCTGGGTGGGTTCGCTCTGGGGACTCCCAGGGTTAACGCTCTGGGGACTCCCAGGGTTAATGCTCTGGGGACTCCCAGGGTTAATGCTCTGGAGACTCCCAGGGTTAATGCTCTGGGGACTCCCAGGGTTAATGCTCTGGAGACTCCCAGGGTTAATGCTCTGGGGACACAGGTTCGAATCCCACCATGGCACGTGGATGGAATTTAAATTCAATTAATTAATCTGGAATTAACAGTTAGGATGGGCTTTTCCAGCTGGAAAACCGGACGCACCCCAAAACCACAAACTCCCTCCCGAGGCCAATGGGTATTTGTGTGATCTGCATTCTGCCCACTTTGGTTTCCATGGCAGGCAGATCGAGAAAACTCCCCTCCGCCTTAGTCTCAGTACTGTCAACCGTAAAACTATTATTGATTGTTACTAAAAACCCATCTTTCTTTAAAAAAAATCATTGCTGGGGAAGTGGGCTTTACTACGTCACTTTATTGCCCATTCCCTAGTTGCTTTTGAGAGGGTGGTGGTGAACTGCCTTCTTGAACTGTTGCCATCCATGCAGCGTATGTACACCCACTGTGCAGTTAGGGTGGGAGCCACAGGGTTTTGACCCAACAGCAAAGGAACGGTGATTTAGTTTCAAGTCAGGATGGTGAGTAACTTGGAGCTTGCACCCGTCCAGGCAAGTGGGGAATATTCCATCACACTCCTGACCTGCGCCTTGTAGAGGGTGGACAGGCTTTGGGGAATCAGGCGGTGAGTTACTCTCTGCAGGAATCCCAGCCTCTGATTTGCTCCGGTAGCCACAGTATTTATATGGCTGGTCCAGTCAGTTTCAATGGTAACCCCAGAACATTGATACTTCAGCGATGATCGTGCCATCGAATGTCAAGGGGAGATGGTTAGATTCTCTCTTGTTTCAGATGGTCATTGCCTGCTACTTTTGTGACATGAATATTATGTACCACTTACCAGCCCAAGCCTGGGTCTTGCTGCATTTGGACATGGATTGTTCAGTATCTGAGGAGTCATAGAATCCCTACAGTGCAGAAGGAGGCCAATCGGTCCATCAAGTCTGCACCGACAACAATCCCACCCAGGCCCCATTCCCACAACCCCTCATATTTACCCTGCTAATCCCCCCGACACCAGGGTTAATTTAGCATGGTTAATCAACCTAACCTGCACATCGTTGGACAAAAATGATACTGAACATTGTGCAATCATTGGCAAATATCCCCAAATCTGACCTTATGACGGAGGGAAATTCATTGATGAAGCAGCTGAAGATGAAGGGATGGGTAATTAGCCAGATTGAATTTGTCCTGTTTCCTGTGGCTTACAGAGATCGCAGAGACGTCACTGCCTGCAGAATCGGTAGTACCATGGTTAGCATCACTGCGTCACAGCGCCAGGGGCCTGGGTTCGATTCCCAGCTTGGGTCACTGTCTGTGCAGAGTTTGCACGTTCTCCCCGTGTCTGCGTGGGTTTCCTCCGGGTGCTCCGGTTTCCTCCCACAGTCTGAAAGACGTGCTGGTTAGGGTGCATTGACCCGAACGGGCACCAGATAGCGGCAAATAGGGGATTTTCACAGTAATTTCATTGCAGCTTTAGTAATAAATAAAACACTGTGACTAATAAAATTTTAAACTTTAAAGGAACAGCCAGCACTGGAAGACACAGCAGGCGGGAGGAGAGGAGAGTTCGGGGGTCAGCAGTGTCCAGGGAATTTCACACTGTGCTGAACGCAACACAGAAAACAGGCTCTCAAAATTCCAGAACATCACCCCAACTCTCTCTGAAACTCTCAAAATCTCAGCCAGCATCTTCTCCATTCCTCTTTAATGCTGCCTTGAATCCAGTTAGTCCCCCGCCCGTGTTACATCTGAGCTGAGCTTGGAATTGCGCAAGGGGCACAAGATATAGAGACATAGAGGTTTACAGCATGGAAACAGGTCCTTCGGCCCAACTTGTCCATGCTGTCCAGTTCTTTTAATCACTAAGCTAGTCCTAATTGCCCACATTTGGCCCATATCCCTCTACACCCATCTCATCTATGTAGCTGTCTAAACGCTTTTTAAAAGACAAAATTTTACCTGCCTCTACTACTATCTCTGGCAGCTTACTCCAGACACTCATCACTCTCTGTGTGAAAACAATTGCCCCTCTGGACCCTTATGTATCTCTCCCCTCTCACCTTAAACCTATGCTCTCTAATTTTAGACTCTTCTACATTTGAGAAAAGATATTGACTATCGGGCTGATCTGTGCCCCTCATTATTTTATGGACGTCCATAAATCACCCCTCAGCCTCCTACGCTCCTGGGAAAAAAATGACCAGTCTATCCAGCCTCTCCTTATAACTCAATCCTTCAAGCCCCATGTAAAATCTTGGCCAATTAATTCCCTTGCCTGGCAGCATCACGAGTGCATAATGATAGGTGCCTGATGTCACCGGGCGCTGTTTAACATGCTGCAGAGACGGGCACGCATCCACCCAGCTTGAACACGAAGCTTTTGCTGTGTTCTTCAGGCACATTGCTGACAGCTCTTCTCACTGACTCACCATGCACCAGCTGAGGAAGATCATTACAATCGCGCTGCCTGTCGGTACACCTTACCTGACAGGTCCAGATCGAAGTGATCAGAAAACCATCGTCTCGAAATACGTTGAAAATCTCGATAATCCCACGGGAGTATCCAAACAGAGAAATACTGGCATCTGACACGGCCAGGTTAAAGGTTAAATAATCGGTCACTTGTAGCATTGTCCGCTGCCTGAACAGCACAAAGATCACCACGCTGTTGCCGAACCAGGAGAACCAGCCTGGAGAGAGAGAAACCGAGATAGACCAATTCTAGGCCTCGCCTCCAATCAGCTTCCTGCCCTTTATTTTCAAAGAGACAACACCCAGAAGAGGAGAATGTGGCAGGCACAGTGGTTAGCACTGCTATCTCAAAGCGCCAGGGACCCAGGTTCGATTCCCAGCTTGGGTCACTGTTCTGTGTGGAGTCTGCATGTTTTCCCCATGTCTGTGTGGGTTTCCTTCGGGTGCTCAGTTTCCTCCCACAGTCCAAAAGACATGCTGGTTAAGTACATTGGCCATGCTAAATTCTCCCTTAGTTTACCTGAATAGGCACTGGAGTGTGACAGCTAGGGGATTTTCACAGTAACTTCATTGCTGTGTTAATGTAAGCTGACTTGCGTCGCTAATAAATATATTTTAAGACATAAAAGAATATGTTTGACTGCAAGTCAGTCTGTAACATCTCCCCAATCTCCAACACCTCCCCCTCCACATAAAAAAACTTCAACATCGGCTCAATAGAATAAACTGCAGCCCCTTCCCCTAGCGAAGACTGAGTGGGGGATCTGGTCGAGATATTTAAAATTGTGAAGGAGCTCACTAGATAATTGTAGAGATGTTCCCATCTCGACAAAACTAAGGGGCCAGAGCTTTAAGATGGCTACAAGTAAATTCAATAAGGAATTCAAGAGGAACATTTTATCCGGAGAGTGATTACAATGTGGAACTCACTGCCACGTGAGGAGGAATTGAGATGATTGCACGCATGCATTTCAGTAGGAGATGGATACAGACGTGAGGGAGAAAGGAGATATTAACGAGGTGAGGGGTGAGAGCAGCCAGCATAATCAAGGACCCCACACACCTCAGACATTCTCTCTTCCACCTTCTTCTGTCAGGAAAAAGATACAAAAAGATCGCGTACCAACCGACTCAAGAACAGCTTCTTCCCTGCTGCCATCAGCCTTTTGAATGGACTTACCTTATATTAAGTTGATCTTTCTCTACACCCTAGCTATGACTGTAACACTACAATCTGCACTCTCTCCTTTCCTTCTCCCCTATGTGCTCTATAAATGGTATGCTTTGTCTATATAGCACACAAGAAACAATACTTTTCACTATATACTAAGGCATGTGACAATAATAAATCAAATCAAATGAAAACATCAGCTTGAGCTATTTCTGTATATTATATGGAATTATACAAATTACATCAAATGATTTGATGTAATTTGTATAATTCCATATAAAATCTTACATAATGCATGTAATTGTAGTATTGCTTGTGATTCAGAGGCATGGTGACACAGTGGTTAGCACTGCTGCCTCACAGCGCCACAGGCGAGGTTTCGATTCCCGGCTTGGGGGACTGTGTATGCAGAGTCTGCACATTCTCCTTGTGTCTGCAAGGGTTTCCTCCCATAGTTCGAAAGATGTGCTGATTAGGTGCTAAATTCTCCCTCAGTCTACTCGAAGAGGTGCCAGAATGTGGCGACTGCAGGATTTTCACAGTAACCTCATTGCAGTGTTAATGTAAGCCTACTTGTAAACTTTACAACTTCATGTAGAGTGTGAAGCATTGCTACATACCAAGACTCAGCAGGTAGATGCCAATGATAGTCTCCCCGTGCTCTGAAACAGGGGTCTCCTTTGGCTGGAAGGTGCTGTACTGATTCCTCCACTGACTGCTGGTGAGGTTGCGGAACGCCATTTTTGTCAGAGCAGTCACTCCCAGACCAACGTCTGACCAGCAGTCACAGTGCAGAGTAGATCCACCGAAATCCACTCAATATAGGGCAGGGAGCGGGAACCTCCAGGAAGGTGCTTTTCCGGGAAACTATCTCTTGGTGCAATCTTACTCCTTAATCCGGCCTAAGAGCAGATTTAGAGCTAGCGTCAGCCCAGTTAATCTGCTAGGGCTGGGCAAAGATAACTGGGCAATGGGGAGGTTATCTTTAACTAACGCCAAGGATTATGGCATCACCTCGCAGTAAAACTAGAGTGTGCGCGGAATGATCCGGGCCGGAGCGGTTTCCTGGCTCACTCTCAGCTGGAAAGGAGCTTTCCAGATTTTTCTGCCAATTTGGCAGTTTTTTTTCTCTCTGTTTCCTCTGTGGAGATGACATTATTTTTGCTAGGGAGCATATAATCGCGATATACAAAAGGTATTATGCTTGTATGGGACTATCTGGCTGGGCTGGAGAATTTTTATCAGTTTAAAACCTATTCGTTAGTGTCACAAGTAGGCTTACATTAACACTGCAATGAAATTACTGTGAAAATCCCCTAGCCGCCACACTCCGGCACCTGTGCGGGCACACTGAGGGAGAAGTTAGCACGGCCAATGCACTTTAGCAGCACGTCTTTCGGACTGTGGGAGGAAACCGGAGCACCCGGAAGAAACCCACACAGAGACGGGGCAACCTCTTTCATAGGGAGTCATCCTGGGTCACACTGAGTGTGTCAGCAGTGTGGCTAACCTCAGGACATCCCAAAGCACATTACAGCCAATCAGGACATCCCTGAGCACACATTACAGCCAATCAGGATATTCCTGAGCACACTTACAGCCAATGAAAAACTTACTGAGGTGAATTGCCGATGTAATTGTTTAAAACTGGGCAACGACTTGCCCACAGAAAGGCCCCAAAATCAGCCATTAACAAGCTGTTTCCTTTGCAAGTGCATTTGATTTGGGATAAGTGTTAGCCCTGGACACTGGGGAGAGCTCCGCTACTCTTCATTGATTAGAGCAGACCCAGTGCCTCACTGAAAAGTTAACCTGGCAAAGACCTGTCTCAGGCAGTAATGTAGAGAATGGGCAATGGGGAATCACCTTTTACACTCCACTCATTTCCCAGGTAGAATCACCTCACCCTGGATTCCATGAGATTTAACCTTATGGAACAACCTACTATGCGGTACCTTGTCAAAGGCCTTGCTAACTTGTAGACAACTTCAACTTCAGAGAATCCCTACAGTGTAGAGGAGGCCATTTGGGCCACCAAATCTATACTGCCACAATCCCATTCAGGACCTAACCCTGTGCCTTTACCCTAGCTAATCCCTCTGACACCAAAGGGCAATTTATCACGACCAATCCACCCAACCCGCACATTTTTGGCCTGTAGGAAGAAACTGGAGCACCTGGAGGAAACCCAGGCAGACATGGGAAGAATGTGCAACTCCACGCAAACAGTGACCCAAGCCAGGAATCAAACCTGGGTCCCTGGCGCTGCAAGGTAGCAATGCTAACCATTATGCCACTGTGCCCTTCATTAACTTTAAGCGGGTGCAGAGGAGATGCTGCCTGGGATGGAACATTTAAGTTGTGAAGCTAGGTTGCATAGGCTTGGGCTGTTTTCTCTGGAGCAAAGAAGGCTGCGGGGCGACCTGATCGAGGTGTACAAGATTATGAGGGACATGGACAGAGTGGATATGGATCAGATGTTCCCCTTAGGTGAAGGGTCAGTCATGAGAGGGCACAGGTTCAAAGTGAGGGGCAGGAGGGTTAGGAGGGATTTGAGGAAAAACCTTTTTACCCAGAGGGTAGTGACGGTCTGGAATGCACTGTCGAAGAGGGTGGTGGAGGCGGGATGCCTCACATCCTTCAAAAAATAACTGGATAAGCACTTGGCACATCATAACATTCAGGGCTGTGGGCCAAATGTGGATAAATGGGATTCATAGAATCCATACAGTGCCTACATTGCAGAAGGAGGCTTTTCAGCCCAATAAACCTGCCCCAACAACAATGCCACCCAGGCCCTATCTGTGTAATCCCACATCTTTACCCTGCTAATCCCCCTAGTCTACACATCTTGGGACACAATTATAGTCATAGAGTCATAGAGGTTTACAGCATGGAAATTTGTCCATGCCACCCTTTTTTTAAAACCCCTAATCTAATCCCAATTGCCTGCACTTGGCCCATATCCCTTTATGTCCATTGTACCCACGTAACTGTCTAAATGCTTCTTAAAAGATAAAATTGTACCCTCCTTTACTACTACAGCTTGCTCCAGACACTTACCACCCTCTGAGAGAAAAAGTCGTCCCAGTGGACCCTTTTGTATCTCTCCCCTCTCATCTTAAACCCATGCCCTCTAATTTTAGCTTCCCCTACCTTTAGGAAAAGATATTGACTATCTAGCTGATCTATGCCCCTTAATATTTTATAGACTTCTATAAGATCACCCCTCAGCCTTCTACGCTCCAGAAAAAAAGTCCCAGTCTATCCAGCCTCTCCTTGTAACTCAAACCATCAAGTCCCGGTAGCATCCTAGCAAGTTTTTTCTGCACGCTTTCTAATTTAATAATATCCTTTTTATAATAAGGTGACTAGAACTGCACATAGTATTCCCAGTGTGGCCTTACCAATGTCTTGTACAACTTCAACAAGACGTTCCAATTCCTGTATTCAATGTTCTGACCAATGAAACAAAGCATGCCAAATGCCTTCTTCACCACTCTGTCCATCTGTGACTTCATTTTCAAGGAGCTATGAATCTGTATCTGTAGATCTTTTAATTCTGTAACTCTCCCCAACTCCCTACCATTAACTGAGTAAGTCTTGCCTTAGTTCAATCTACCAAAATGCACCACCACGCACTTTTCTAAATTAAATTCCATCTGCTGTTCGTCAGCCACTAGCCCAATTGATCAAGATCCTATTGCAATCCGGGATAACCTTCTTCACTGTCCACTATGCCACCAATCCTGGTATCATCTGCAAACCTGCCTCCTAAATTCTCATCCAAATCATTAATATAATTGATAAATAACAATGGACCCAGTGCTGGTCCCTGAGCACACTGCTGGTCATGACATGGAGATGCTGGCGTTGGACTGGAGTAAACACAGTAAAAGTCTCACAATACCTGATTAAAGTTCAACAGGTTTATTTGGTAGCAAAAGCCACTAGCTTTCGGAACGCTGTTCCTTCATCAGGTGAGTGGATAGTTCTGATCACAAACAGGGCATATATAGTCACACACAGTTTACAGAATACTGATTAGAATGCGAGTCTTTACAGATAATCTGCTATTCAAGTCTTAAAAGTGCAGACAGTATGAGTGGAGATAGCATTAAGCATGGGTTAAAGAGATGTGTATTGTCTCCAGACAGGACAGTAAGCAAGATATTGCAAGCTCTGGCAAGTCATGAGGGGTTACAAATAGTGTGACATGAACCAAGCTCCCTGTTGAGGCCGTCCTCGTGTGTGCCAAGCAGGATATAGCCAAGTTCCACACAAATGAGGATGGCCTCAATCGGGATCCTGGGTTCATGTCACATTATTTGTAACCCCCATGACTTGCTTGGGCTTGCGACATCTTACTAACATTCCTGTCTGGAAACAATACAAATCTCTTTTCACTCAGAGGGTGGTGAGTGAATGGAATTGGTGGCCGTCAGTGGTGGTAGAAGCAAACTCGCTGGGGTCTTTTAAGAGACTTCTGGATGAGTACATGAGATTTAATGGGATTGGGAGTTACAGATAGTTCTATGGCCTGGTAAGTATAGATATGATCAGCACAACTTGTGGGCCAAAGTGCCTGTTTGTGCTGTAGTGTTCTATGTTCTATAAACTATGCTTAATGCTATCTCCGCTCACATTGTACCTTTAAGACTTGAATAGCAGATTAACTGTAAAGACATGCATATAATCAGTATTCCGTAAACTGTGTGCCTCTACATTCACTGTTTGTGATCAGAACTCCCCACTCACCTGACAAAGGAACAGCGTTCTGAAAGCTAGTGGCGTTTACTACCAAATAAACCTGTTGGACTTTAACCTGGTGTTGTGAGACTTCTTACTGTGCATACCGCTGGTCATAGGCCTCCAGTTTGGAAAACAACTCTCTACAACTACCCTCTGGCCACCTCACCCTGGATCCCATGAGATTTAACCTTATGGAACAACCTACCATGCGGTACCTTTTCAAAGGCCTTGCTAAAGTCCACATAGACAACTGCACTGCCCTCATCTATCTCATTTAGCACGGCCGATCTAACTAACCACGAATCTTTGAATTGTGAGAGAAAACCCATATGGATACGGGGAGAACGTGCAAATTCCACCTAGACAACGACCCAAGACGGGAATCGAACTAGGGTCCCTAGCGCTGTAAGACATCAGTGCTAACCACTGTGCCACTCCAAAACTCCCATTAGTTGGGAACTCAAGTGTTTCTATTGTGTTTGTGCCTCTTCTGTACTGTGCGATTCTATGAAATAAGGGTGTGTGGATTTACTCAAACTGAACTTATATTCTAGTGGCCATGACAGAACTGACACCGCTCATAATCAGACTGAAGGAACTGTTTAGATTAGAACCGACGAAACTGGCTTCAAATTTATCACCTTCACATGTGGACGATTCACAACATTAGACATACTCTGACTAATAAGAACACGTGCAGTTTACTGCAACAAACAAATAAATGTACCGCGTTACATTTTTCTCCTCATTAGCACTTTAACCTCATTATACAGAATTAGCAGGGCAAAGTCTGTGCATTTTAAACCATTATGGAAATTCCTTTGTCCACAGTTTTAGACACAAGTTAAACACTAAGGGAGAAGGAGATGTTTGTGTCGAGCTGGACCCAGGTTATGTTAGCCCCCACTAGCTGCATGGCCCATGAGTGATCTGAGGAAATACATGCAGCTCCTCACAGCACTGTCCTTTCTGGGGGAATCTACCTCCATTTGTGTGGAGATACATCAAGAAATTCCCCTTCCTTAAACGTTCCTCAGGATGAGATTTCCTTTTTGAGCAGAGCTATAACACACTGGAGGTTGATTTAACTTGCACTAGAATTAACAACACTCCCATTTGTAATCCTGGCCTCTTGGTCACATTTTTTTATTTGCTCAGGAGACCTGGTCATGGCTGGGCGGCCAGCATTTATTGACCATCCCTAGTAGCCTGAGGGCACTTGAGAATCAACCACATTGCTGTGGCTCTGGAGTCACATGTAGGCCAGACCAGGTATGGATGGTAGATTTCCTTCCCTAAAGGACGTTAGTGAACCAGATGGGTTTTTCTGACAATTGATAATGGTTTCATGGTCATCAGTAGATTCTTAATTCCAGATTTATTTTTAATTGAATTCAAATTCCAACAATCTACTGTGGCAGGATTCGAACCCCGATTCCCAGAACGTTAACTGTTTTTCTGGATTAATAGCCCTATGATAATACCACTAGGCCACGGCCTTCCCACACATCTTTTTGTGGCTCAGTTTGTTTGATAAGTTTAAATTTGTTTATTAGTCTCACAAGTAGGCTTACGTTAACACTGCAATTAAGTTACCATGAAAATCCCCTAGTCACCACACTCTGGTGCCTGTTCGGGTGCACTGAGGGAGAATTTAGCACAGCCAATGCATCTAAACAGCACGTCTTTCAGGCTGTGGGAAGAAAACAGAGAACCCAGAGGAAACCCGTACAGACACGGGGAGAATGTGCAGACTCCACACACACTGTGACCCAAGCCGGGAATTGAACCCAGATCCCTGGCGCTGTGAGGCAGCAGTGCTAACCATTGTGCCACTCAGCAGGCAGAAAGGGAGAGGACAAAAGAATAAATGAAACATCTGACGGAGCTGAGAGTCGGTGGTGAACTCCTCATCCTCCCCACTCCCCTCATCCTCCCCTCCCTTTATCCCCCCTTCATCCTCTGCCTCCCCTTATCCCCCAGCTCCCCTCATCCTTCCGCTCCCCTCATCCTCCCCTCTCCTCATCCTCCTCCTCCCCCCTCCCTCCACTCCCCTCCCCTCCCCTCCAAGCCCGGTAGATTATTGGTGCTACTTTCCCTGCCTACAGTCCTACAGACCAGGAGGCAAGATTTTGATTTGATTTACTATTGTCACATGTTTTGGGATATAATGGAAAGTATTGTCTTTTGCACACTATACAAAGCATACTGTTCACAGAGAAGGAAAGGAGAGAGAGCAGAATGTAGTCACAGCTAGGTTGTAAAGAAAGATCAACTTAATGCAAGTCCATTCAAAAGTCTGATAGCAGCAGGAAAGAAGCTGTTCTTGAGTGAGTCGGTACATGATCTCAGACTTTTGTAGCTTTTTCCCAACAGAGAAAGATGGAAGAGAGAAGGTCCAGGGTGCATAGGGTCCTTAATTATGTTGGCTGCTTTTCCAAGGCAGCGGGAAGTGTAGACAGAGTCAATGGATGGGAGGCTGGTTTGCGTGATGGATTGGGCTACATTCAGAAGTTTCTTGCGGTTTTTGTCAGAACAGGAGGCCGTACTAAGTTGTGATACAACCAGAAAGGATGCTTTCAATGGTCCATCTGTAAAAGTTGGTGAGAGTCGTAGTGGACATGCCAAATTTCCTTATTCTCCTAAGAAAGTAGAGGCGTTGGTGGGCTTTCTTAATTATAGTGTTAGCATGGGGGGAGTGGGGGGAGGTAACCAGGACAAGTTGTTGGTGATTGGGACACTTAAAAACCTGAAGCTTGACCCTTTCGATAGAATTTGTAGAAATCTTAGGAACCCTACAGTACAGAAAGAGGCCATTTGGCCCATCGAGTCTGCATCGACCACAGGCCCTACGCCCATATCCCTACGTATTTTACCCACTAATCCCTTTAACCTACACATCTCAGGACACTAAGTGGCAATTTTAGCATGACCAATCAATCGAACCTGCACATCTTTGGACTGTGGGAAGAAACCGCAGCATCTGGAGGAAACCCACACAGACATGGGGAGAATGTGCAGACTCCACATAGACAGTGACTCAAGCCGGGAATCGAACCCAGGTCCCTGGAGCTGTGAAACAAAAGTGCTAACTACTATGCTACCGTGCCACATTATCAAGTTGATAATTCGATTATCAAATTTTCCAGACAATTTAACAGTTAAAATTCTTCTTGCAGCCTCAGTAATTTGGGAAGCTCTGTTTATTAAAAGTGAGACAGAGACAGATGGAATCCCTAATTAGTGACTCTGTTTTTAGTGAATATGCAGTCCAGCAGCACCAGGGGTGGGGAGTGGATTGAGTCTTATTCTGAGCACTAATGGCATTAAGCAAATGGCACCACAAAGTATCCACCCTCTGCCAACAGCCAACTCTGCACTGATACCCAGTCATCATCCTGTGGTGATGTGGTCACATGCCACACACAACTATATTCAGACTCAACCTCCACAGTCTGGGGTCGGCTGAGCTATAAAAAGCAAACTTTGGCTGGAGTGATGAGGTGGAATTTCTTCAGCCTCAGGGGTGGTGAATCTGTGGAATTTGTTGCCACAGAGGGCTGTGGAGGCCGGGTCATTGAGTGCATTTAAGACAGAGATAGATAGGTTCTTGATTGATAAAGGGGGGGGGGGGAGGTGGTGGTTCAAAGGCTACAGGGAAAAGGAGGAGAATGGAGCTGAGAAACCTATCAGTTGTGACTGAATGGTAGAGCAGGTTTGATGGGCCGAGTGGCCTAATTCTGCTTCTATGTCTTATCAATCTGCACACTCCTGGGAAAAGCTCATATGTAGACTTAAGCAGCTTGTCCGCCAATACAGAGCTAAACTTGTTGATTGAATGGTGGGGAGGAAAATGGAGTAGCAGAATCAAGCTCAACATTTGGGCCTATTTGGCAGGAAGGGGAAGGTCAAAGCCAGGGTGGGAAATGTACAGGATGAAAAATTCCACTGACAGTCAAACCAAAGTATCCAGAAATAAAATAATGGATTTGCAGAGTCTTTTTCCCAGGGCTAGAATGGTTGCTACGAGAGGACACAGGTTTAAGATACTGGGGAGTAGGTACAGAGGAGATATCAGGGGTAAGTTTTTCACTTAGAGGGTAGGGGGTGAATGGAATCGGCTGCTGTCGGTGGTGGTGGAGGCAAATTCGATAGGTCCTTTAAGAGACTTCTGATTGAGTACATGGGACTTAATAAAATTGAGAGTTATAGGTAAGCATAGTAGGTAGGGATATCATCACGCAACTTGTGGGTTGAATAGCCTATGTTTTAAAAGAGTCAAATCCTGGGTATTGCAGCAAGTATGCCCAGGAAAGAATCCATAAGGGCATGAAAGAAATGGTGTGTTTCTATGAGACCCACGAGTAGAGAGAAAAGAAATTGGCTTTGTCTGGATGAGGGATTTGGTGAAGATATTACAGAGCACTGCTGCCTCACAGTGCCAGGGACTCAAGTTCGATTCCCAGCTTGGATCACTCCCTGTGCAGACTTTGCACATTCTCCACATGTCTGCGTGGGTTTTCTCCAGGTGCTTCGGTTTCCTCCCATACTCTAAAGATTGGGACACACTAAATTGACCCTCAGTGTCAGGGGGGTTGGCTATTGTAAATACGAGGGTTTAAGGGGATAGGGCCAGGGTGGGATTGTTGCCAGTGCAAGCTTGATGGGCCAAATGGCCTCTTTCTGCACTGTATCTTGTGATAAAATCGCCAACCAGAGTTGGTAACCTGACAAATAGAGATTTCTGGGAGTGAAATAGAGGTGCGTTCTTCAAAGTGACATGGATTGAACCCAACATTATTGGGAAGAAGGAACTTCCCCCAAAGCCTGCCCAGTGGCTCCATAACCACCTGTTGTCCTTGCTCTTCCTGTCCTCCCTCCTGCAGGCATTTGAAGCCTCTGAATTCCAGGCCCTAGTCCTCTGAACTCCAGGCCCTGGCCTCCAAATTGAGGCCTTAGGCCTCCGAACTCCAGGTCCTAGTCCTCTGAACTCCAGGCCCTGGCCTCCAAACTCCAGACCCCAGGCCTCCGAATCCAGGCCCTAGGCTTCTGAACTCCAGGTCCTTGGCCTCTATGCTCAAAGCCTCCAAACTGCAGGCCCAAGGACTCTAATCTACTGGCCTCTCTCCTCCTCAGGAGATTGTTGAGCCCTTCAGTTGATCTTCCTGGGGAGAGAGCACTCCCGGTTCTAGCGTAATATTGCGGCAGAGCCAGAAGCACAGGCAGCAGCACCCAGCTCCAGCTCCTCAGCTACAGAATGCAAGTATTCCCAATTTCCTTCCAACGAGTCAGCAGGTGAAACCACATAAAATGAAATCAGCTAAACTGAAGGACAAAGTGAAAAAGGGGCAGCCATTTTAAAAAGAGGGGGAATTGCCCCAAACCAAATAAACCAAAGCATAAAGCTTCAAAACATCAAATCAAAACGTGGTTGATAATAAACCCCTTTGGAGCTCAGCGAGGATGGAAGACCTCAATGGTGCCCGTGGACACTACATGCTCACTCTCCAGGGACAGTCAGCCACGGTTTGAGGGGCAGACAGTCTGGTTGAATGACCCCCGCCTCAGTCTCTCGCTGTCTGGACCTGTTCATCACATGTTGCACTCATAGCAATATCCTTGTCTGCCTTCCTTGGCTTATTAATGGTGCCGAGGGGACAAAAGGCTGTTAGTGCAATATAGTGAGCAGGTCCAAAACCTAATGGGGTGTTGGCCTTTAACTCACAGGGTGGCATACAAAGAGCCAGATGTTTGTCACAGCTATACAGAGCTCCAGTTAGATTCTAGCAAGAGGACTGTATTCAGTTTTGCACAACTCAGGAAGGACAATTTGGCCTTGGAATAGATCCACCAGAACGATACCGGGCTGAAAGGAGTTATGAGGCCAGGATGCTTAGACTAAGTTCCCATGGCTAGAGCAGATTAAGGGGTGATCTAACTAAGGTTTTAAAGAACAAAGAAAATTACAGCATAGGAACAGGTCCTTTGGCCCTACAAGCCTGCACCAAGCATGCTGCCCAGGTGAACAATAATCTGCTACCCTTCCGGGAACCATATCCCTCTATCCCCATCCTATTCATGTATTTGTCCAGATGCCCCTGAAAACTCATTATTGTGTCCGCTTCCACTACCTCCTTCTGCAACGAGTTCCCAGCACCCACCACCCTCTGTGTAAAAAACTTTACTAGTACATCTTTAAACTTTGCCCCTTGCACCTTAAACCTATGCCCCCTAGTAATTGACTCTTCCACATGGGAAAATGCTTCTGACTATCCATTCTGTCCATGCTTCTCATAATCTTGTAGACTTCTACCAGGTCGCCCCTCAACCTCCGATGTTCCAGTGAGAACAAACCTCTCTTTGCTAATGCCCTCCATACCAGGTAATATCCTAGTAAATCCTTTCTGTACTCTCTCTAAAGCCTCCGCATCCTCCTGGCAGTATGGTGACCAGAGTCGAACACTATGTTCTTTATATAATTTTTAAGATGATTAAGAGATTTCCTGGGATTAACGGAAAGAAACTTGATGAAGGAGGCCAGAACGGTGAGACAGTGAGGCTATTCAGAGATGATACCGAGAACTACACACATAATGGTAGTGGAAGCCTGGAGCTGTCACTCCCAGTGTGCTGAGGTTCGAGCTCAGACGCATAGACTTTCGTCAACCAAGAGTATTAAGGGAAATGCAACCAAGGGGAGGTAGCGGCACAGTAGTATTGTCAATGACCTAGAAATTCAGAGACCGGGTGATATTCTGGGGACCCCTGTTCAAATCTTGCCACAGCAGATGGTGAAATATGGATTCAATAGAAGTAATCTCAAATTAAAAGTCTAATAGTGACCATAAAACTATTGGCGGGAAAAAAACTATCTAGTTCACTCATGTCCTTTAGGAAAGGGCATAGTAAGAAGTCTCACAACACCGGGTTAAAATCCAACATGTTTATTTGGAATCACGGGTTTACAACACGCTGCTCCTTCATAAGGTGCGTGGAGAAGTAGATTTCACAAACATGGCATATATAGACAAAGATATAGATAATACTTGGAATGCAAATCTTTGCAGGTAATCAAGTTTTTCCAGGTACAGACGGTGTGAGTGGAGAGAGGGATAATCACAGGTTAAAAGAAGTGTGAAATGTCTCAAGCCAGCACCTTAGGGAAGGAAATCTGCCTTTCTTACATGGTCTGGCCTATATGTGAATCCAGAATCCACAGCAATGTAGTTGACTCTTAACTGCCCTCTGAAATGGGTGGGCAATAAATGCTGGCCCAGTCACTAATACCCACATGAAAGAATTTTTAAAAAGGGCAGGTCGATGGAGTTAAGAGACAGATCAGGCAAGATCTAACTGAATAAAGGGGCAGGCTGGAGACACTGAATAACTGTGCTCCTGTTCTTATGTTTACACTTCTTCCCGATGAAAGCAGTAAGTGTGGTTTGCAGACTCTTTGAAGTGAACTTGCTGGGAGGTTTCACTCGCCCGGTACAGGATTCAAGCCCGTGCAATCTATTTATAAGCAGACGGCTTTCTGCCGTTTTGCCAAGAATGCTCATGTCAAGAGTCATGCAAGATGGAACAGATCGCCACACCTTCATCCTCAGCATCAATGGGAGGAACTAAGCTCCAGGGTAGAATGCATCACTGCTATCAAATATTGCAGGAGGTAACCTCCCCTCTGTGTATTTAAATAACATCTCGAACATCAAAATGTAAAGTTTAAAGTTTATTTATTAGTGTCACAAGTAGGCTTACATTAGTTACCAGGAAATGTGAAGTGACTCATAGAATCTTTAATACAATTTGATAATGAGCCACAGGATAATGCTAGTAGAACAGATAGATGGTTAAATGTTAGGTTTAAAGTTCTTTAACGTTTATTTATTAGTGACACAAGTAGACTTACATTAATACTACAATGAAGTTACTGGGAAAATCCCCTAGTTCTCCCTCAGTGTTCAGGTACACTGAGGGAGAAATTAGCACAGCCAATGTGACTAACATCTTTCAGACTAATTGGGAGAAACTGCAGTACTCCAAGGAAACCCACGCAGACACAGGGAGAACATGCAGACTCCGTACAGTGACACAAGCCAGGAATTGAACCAGAGTCCCTGGTGCTGTGAGGCATCCGTGCTGAAAGAGGTTTTTAGAGCAACTCAGTCAAAGAATCATTTAATCCCATTCCTATTAACCAATAGAGGCAGGTGTTCAAAGAATTGATGAATGCTGGTGTTCAATTTCCACATGAAATCTCTCCAACCCTGCTTCACCTCACTTTATCTTCCCACATCCTTTAATCATTTTGTCTATCAGTTTTGTTTCAAGACAATCGGGATTGGGATGTGGAAATGAGAACAAAGCACTGTTGCTAAAATACAATCAAACGATTTCCTTGTGGGTGTCTCATTGTCTTCTCTCAGAGGTTAACCATTTCTCATTAAGTAGCTGACATGTAAAACACAGAGCTCAAAGGAATGTTTCATTGCCCCATCACCCACATCAATTATATTACTACTGATGTCAAAGCTGAAATAATTCATTACTGAATATCGATCTTGAAATGGCTCTCACTATCCTGACATTCAGTCAGATAGCTGGGTTGTAGCTTTCTCTTACTCAAGGGGAAATTTATCATTGCCAATGCATCTAACTTGCACATCTTTGGAGTGTGGGAGGAAACCCATGCAAACATGGAGAGAATGTGCAGGACTCCACATAGATAGTCAGCCACAACTGAATCCAAGTCCCTGGTGCGTTGAGACAGCAGAGCTAACCACTGGGTCACCCTTTATGCCAACGTGCTGCCCTAAGGGAGGTGATGACCTGTGATATTATCACTAGACTATTTATCCAGAAACCCAGTTAATGTTCTGGGGACCCAGGTTCGAATCCCGGCACAGCAAATGGTGGAATTTGCATTCAGTAAACAAAATCTGGAATTAAGAATCTACTAATGACCATGAAACCATTGTCAATACTCTGAAAACCCCATCTGGTTCACTAATGTCCTTTAGGGAAGGGGAAATCTGCCATCCTTACCCGGTCTGGCCTACAGCAATGTGGTTGGCCCTGAACTCCAGAGGTAACTAGGGACCGACAATAAATGCTGGCTCAGCCAGCGATGCCCATATCCCATAAATGAGTTAAAAAAATTGCAATGTTAGAAGTGTTATAAAAGTACACATTATTGTTATGGCAGCAGTATTTGTTTACAGTCCTGTAGTAGGAAGATGGCACTCATGCCAACATCCCAGTCCTTAATGTGTGTGAAAATCTTGGCAGCAATGTCAATACAAGGGTTAGATGTGATATACACCCATCTACAGTTACAACTTACAAACAATCTATTCATAGGGACTGAGCCATCCAACCCTTGATGGCCTTGTTTTATAAACTAGGGAATGGAATTCCCACACTTGCAGTTCGAGAACAGAGGACAGACTGGTTAGCACAGCTGCCTCACTGGATCAGGGATCCGCGTTGGATTCCCAGCTTCGGTCACTGTCTGTGTGGAGTCTGCACATTCTCCCTGTGTCTGCATGGGTTTCCTCAGGATGCTCCAGTTTCCTCCCACAGCTGAAAGACATGCTGGTTAGGTGCGTTGGCTGTGCTAAATTCTCCCTCAGTGTACCTGAACAGATGCCGGGCTGTGGCAACCAGGGGATTTTCAAAGTAACTTCATTGCAGTATTAATAATAAGCGTAGTTATGAAGCTAATAATATTTTCTAAAATTCTGGTATTAAAAATAAAGCGTCACTAAACACAAGCATAACTCTATCAGATTCTTGTGAAACCTTACTAGCTCACTCAGTTCCTTTAGGGAAGAGAACCTGTCATCTTTGACTGTTCTGTCTATGGGGCAAACTTTCCCATTTTGCCCACCACAATAATCATAGAATCTCTAAAGTGCAGAAGGAGGCCATTTGGCCCATCAAGTCCGCACTGACAACAATCTCACCCAAACCTTGTAACTCCACATAATATCCCTGACACTAAGGGAAAATCTCACTGAGACCTGTTCCTCAAAACCCCAAATATATACCTCGTTAATCCCCTTAATCTACACATCTTGGGACACTAAAGGGCAGTTTAGCACAGCCAATCCACCCAACCTGCTTGTCTTTGGACTGCGAGCACCTGGAGGAAACCCATGCAGACAAGGGGAGAACATGCACAGACACTGACCCAAGCTGGGAATCGAACCTGGATCTAACAACTGTGCCACCATGCGCTCCTTACTCCAATTCTTAGCTGGGATCTTTGTTCACCTGTCAGGAACAACAGAAGAACTTTTTATTCTTTTGGTGGATTTAATGTTAAAAGGTTCTGGTGTGGTTTGACTCTTGATTCCTTCAGTATGATTTTCAGTTTCCTGCAAGAGAGAGTTCCAAAACTCACTTAGCCTGTCTGAGGATACGGGTGAAGCATCTTGCACATGGCAGTAACCTGCGCCAGCCCTCGCTGATTGTAGAGTGTTGGTTGGAGCTGAAGAAAGCTTACCTCTTGCCCAGGAATGAATTTAATGAGTAAAAAACAAAATAGGATCCAATGTCTTGAAAGAAAGATGTTAGGCAGTAATTCTTTCTGGAACATTTATCTGGTCTTTCTGTAAATCTTATGCTTTTATATACATATGGGCACACTTTTGATCTGATGTGATTTATTTATTGTTTACCAATATACAATGAAAAGTATCATTTCTTGCACACTACACAAAGTATACTATTCAGAGTAGATAGGGGAGAAGGAAATGAGAGGTGCAGAATATAGTGTTACAATCATAACTGGAGAAAGAGCTAATACAAGATAGGTCGATTCAGAAGTCTGATGGCAGCAGGGAAGAAGCTGTTCTTCAGTTGGTTAGTACGTGACCTCAGACTTTTGTATCTTTTTCCCGACAGAAGAAGGTGGAAGAGAGAATGTCCAGGGTGTGTGAGGTCCTTAATTATGCTGGCTGCTTTTCTAAGGTGTGGTAAGTGTAGACAGAGTTAATGGATGGGAGGCTGGTTTGTGTGACGGACTGGGCTACATTCACAACTCTTTGTAGTTTCTTGCAGTCTTAGTCAGAGCAGGAACCATATCAAGTTGTGATACATCTAGAAAAGATGCTTTCTCACAGTTTTATTGGTATCATTAGTAGGCTTGCACTAACACTGCAATGAAGTTCATAGAATCATACAATCTCTACAGTGCAGAAGGAGGCCATTCAGCCCATCAAGTCTGCCCTGAATACAATCACACCAAGGCCTTGTCCCCACAACTCCACATGTATTCACCTTACAAATTCCCCTGACCCTAGGGCAATTTAGCATGGCCAATCAACCTAACCCGCATGTCTTTGGATTGTAGGAAGAAACTGGAGCATTCAGAGGAAACCCACAGCCATAGGGAGAATGTACAAATTGCACACAGACAGCAATACAAGTTACTATGAAAATCCTCTAGTCACCACACTCCGGCACCTTTTCGGGTACATCAAGGGAGAATTTAGCATGGCCAATGCGCCTAACCAGCGCGTCTTTCATATTGTGAAGGAAACTCATGCAGATGTGGGAGAAGGTGCAGACTCCGCACAGACAGTGACCCAAGCTGTGAATTGAAACCGGGTCCCTGGCGCTGAGAGGGAGCAGTGCTAACCACTGTGCCACCTTATTATACATGTATGATACATACACATTTTGCAATATAAATGCACAATATTCCTTTTTTCACACACTCCATCACATCGAATACAGACTGATGTAACCTGATAGGATGGGAGGGTTGCAGTACACAGAGAAAGTTCACATTGCCAAGGTTAGCTGTATGGTCTGTGCTGTGACAGGTAGCAAAAGCCTAGCCATGATGAACTGTGCCTTGAGGCACCAGGCAATTGGAGGCTGCGTCTGAACGGAGGTAAGTGAAGTGGATGACTGATAGCTGGAGCTGATAGTGCATTTACCCAGAGAGGGAGGCAGTGCGAGGCAGAGGTGATTGCTGAGGCGACTGACAGCACAGAGATGAATGGGCCTTTTATAAATCCACGCAGTGAGAAAGCCAGTCAGAAAGGCACTGCCACCGGGGAGAATTACGGACAGGAACAATCGGTTTTGCACGCTTCTTGAATAAGCCACAGCCGTAACGTACCTCTGTCCAACATCCCACCTTGACTCTGCTGCCTGCAGAGTCTTTCATTCTGTTATCCCCATCAATCTAGCAAAGCAGCAACCCTGTCAGCAAGTGAAAAAATGTTAACACCCTCCCACCCCCACTCTGCCACTCCGGCCCCATCTGCCTGGAAAATATGACAGTGCTGTTTTAAATTACCTGTCACCTACATTAACTGGTGTGCCCTGAAACTGCACAACAGGGCTCCTTCAATCCTCATAAATCCCATTCGAGAGAGGGGCGGGGAGGCAAAAGGGGGAGACGGGCCTAAATTACGTAAAGCCGGAGATTTACAACATTCCAGTACAGAACACAGTTCGCGCGAAAGAATCGGTCACACAATTAACCAACTTTCTGCTTTCATTTAAGTGGGGGAAGGAAAGGGCGAGAGATATATATCGACTTGTCAAAACTGCTAGTGAGTAATGTCAGGCATTCCTTGCGGAGAGGGTTACATTAACTATTAAAACAGCCCCAAGGTGAATTATAACGTTCATTGGTGCAGTTCCCTGTTATGAATTTACGGAGCAAAAGAGAGTTCACAGCAGAAATCTGGCCATAAGTCAGCACTAGCAGACAGCTGGACAGACAAGGCCAACCCCAGCCCTGGCCCTTGGCCTGAAATGCCTCTGACTCCCCCCTCTGCTCTCCTGCACCACACACCTGATCTTTTTTTTTCCTCCTCCCCTACATCTTTCTTTACTTTTATTCCATTCTCCTCACCATTTTTTTTTATTTTACATGAAATGATCTCCACTACTCCTGCGTTGTTACGTCTTTTAAACATCGCTCTTAAGTTCTACGCTAACTTGATCATTGGGCGACATTTCAGCTGATTTCTTACTGTCTGCTTCCCTGTTGATGCTGAAACGTAAGAATCCTCTTTCTCCATCACATTCTGCTTTTCTAATTTTGGACCCGCACACACACAATGATTTTGTGGGCAGTGCAAGCAGCGTGTTGAGCACAAGTCGGAGTCACCAACTCAACACGTGAGCCAGACCTCAGGCCTCCCATTAAAACTGACCTGCATTGATGGTGGGTGCCTCTCAAGGAGGCCCAGGCGCACAATCTTGAGATATTTGAACAGGTGATCAAAAGCTTGGTCAAAGAGCAAAGCTGTAAGGAGCATCTAAAGGGGGTGAGAAGTGATGGGGTGTCGGGAGGAGAATCAGAGCGGAGGTTCTAAGGAACAGCCACCAGTGGATCAAATCAAGGCCAAAACTAGAGAAATGTAAGGTAGGTTAGGGTAGCTGGACCCCTCCTCATTCACCACCCAGCCCCTCCCTCCCTCCTGCGCCATCAGCCCCTCCCTCCCCCCCCCTCCTGCACCACCCAGCCCTCCTCCTGCGCCATCCAGCCCTCCCTTCCCCCCCCTCCTGCACCATCCAGCCCCTCCCTCCTGCACCATCCAGCCCCTCCATCCCACACCTCCCAGCCCCTCACTCCCCTCCTCCTGTACCACCCAGCCCCTCACTCCCCTCCTCCTGTATCACCCAGCCGCTCACTCCCCTCCTCCTATGCTGACCACTCCCTCACTTCCTCCTACACTACCCAGACCCTCACTCCTCCTACACTATCCACTCCCTCCCTACACTAACCAGTCCTTCACTCTCCTCCTCCTCCTACACTACCTCACTGTCTTCCTCCTACTCTGATTCAGAACAGTTCTTCATTATCCTTGTTCCTCTCTCCCTCTCACTCAGACCAGGTGCTGAGAAGGGTTACTTGCCTGGAGATGCAATTACAGTGCAAGTGGTTGGGAGGGATGTCAATCATCACTGCAACAAGTTCCAACATCACCACTAAATACAGTCAATTATAGCATCTATATTTAACACTGGTCAAAATACTAACTGTCAGAATAACAAGCTATGAGGGAAGGTACGTTACAATTCTCATTCTAACAGCTCTTTATAACTGGGGCGTGAGGAACTCAATTAAATGAATAACTCACTCAGATGCGGAGCGATGGAATATTCACTCATCTAACAATAGCTTCGAATGTCTCTCCATTGAACAGGTATTTCAGAGGCGACTCCTTGTACACAAAAGAACATTAAAGAAAACCTTATTATGTGTCCTGTTATTTGACACCATACACTTGGGAGATTCAATGTGGAAACAATTTTTTTTTACAAGTTAAACTATGACAAAGGGAAATCTAATTGAATAAAAAACATTCCCCAGAGCTTTCATCTTCTCTACCCCGTCCCTCACTTCCTTTCACCCACTCGGAGATTATCCATTTTAGGAGGAAAAAGGCAAAGGCAAATTCTTATCTTAAAGGACAGAAAATGGGATGGCACAGTGACAAACACTGCTGCCTGTCAGCGTCAGGGACCCAAGTTTGATTCCCATCTTGGGTCACTGTCTGAGCAGAGTCTGCACATTCTCCCCGTGTCTGAGTGAGTTTCCTCCAGATGCTCCAGTTTCCTTCTATAGATTGAAAGACGTGCTGGTTAGATGGATTAACCCGTACCAAATTGTCACTTAGGGGGATTAACGGGTTACAGGGATAGAGCCTGCATAAGATACGCTGTTGGTGAGTTGGCCACCTTCTGCACTACAGGGATTCTATAATTCTAGATTCATTGATTCTAATTAAGAGGGGAGAGAAGCAAAAGGGTCCAGAGGGGCATTTTTTTCCCCACACAGAGAGTAGTGAGTATCTGGAACAAGCTGCCAGAGGTAGTGGTAGAGGCAGGTTCATTTTGTCTTTTGAAGAGTATTTACACAGTTACATGAGTACGATGGGTACAGAGGGATACGGGGCAAATGTGGGCAATTGGGACAAGCTTAGTGGTTAAAAGAAAGGACTGCATGGTCAAGTTGGGTCGAAGGGCCTGCTTCCATGCTGTAAAAGGGTGGGAGGAAGGTTGTATAGACACCAGCAGAGACTAGATGGGTTGAAAAGCCTGTTTGTGCTATAGATTCTACGTAATTCTCTCAAAGTTCATTTAAGAGGCAGTTCTTATCAAAATGGTATAAAAGCAAGGTCTGCCTCTGGCTGAAAATGAAGTCACAAAATTAAATGCACACTTTTTTTCCCTTCCTCCTTCCCTCTTTCTGTGTGTACAGATATTGTGTGTCAGGTTGAAAGCAATTAATTTACTCAGCTGCAGACTGAGGTCAGAATATTATTCCCAGAGAGAACAGACAGGCAGCTGTTACACTATTCACATCACACTTGCCTGTCACACTTAAGTCATCCTGATGATTTAGAACTCTTTGTACCTTATCCACATGGAGCAACGTGAACACTTCTTTCAACAAAAAGTGAAGTATAAGAATCTACATGCATTACATTATTCAAGTCTGTGCATCACTTAACAATGTGGTGCAGGCGAGGTAATGGCTTAGTGGTATTATCGCTAGATTATTAATCCAGAAACAACTAATGCTCCGGGGATCCAGGTTCGAATCCCATCTTAGCAGATGGCAGAATTTGAATTCAATAAAAAAAATCTGAACATAACAATCAGCATGGTGGCACAGTGGTAGCACTGGTGTCTCACAGCGCTAAGGACTTGGGTTCAATTCTGGCCTCAGGTAACTGTCTTTGTGGAGTTTGCACATTCTCCCTGTGTCTGCGTGGATTTCCTCCAAGTGCTCTGGTTTCATCCTACAGTCCAAAGACGTGTGGGTTAGGTTGATGAGCCATGGTAAGTTGCCCCTTAGTGTCAGGGGGATTAAGAGGTAAATATGTGTGGGGTTACATGGATAGGACTTGTATGGGATTGTTGTTGGTGCAGGCTCGATGGGCCAAATGGCCTCCTCCTGTACTGTAGATTCTATGATTCTGAAACCATTGTCGGAAAAACCCATCTGGTTCACTGGTGCCCTTTGGGGAAGGAAATCTGCCATCCCTACCTGGTGTGGCCTACATATGACTCCAAAGCCATAGCAATGTAGTTGAGTCTCAGCAGCCCTTCAAGGGCAACTAGGGCTGGGCAATAAATGCTGGCCAGCCAATGACGCCCTACAAATGAATAAAAAAAATTCTCAGATTTAACTGTTTCTCAGACTTCACTCTAAACATAATATTTCACCTTATTCTCACTTCATACTTAGAAACATTAAATGATTTATTGGTGAAAATCATTTACTTTGTCATTCCAGAGGAAATGAAGTTAAAAGCAGTTTGTAAATAATGTAGTTCCATTGTGGAACGAGGCAATCTGGACAGAGGATGATTATATCTACTACAGATATAATTTGGTCACATGGGTCACACAGTCAAAGGAGTTCTTTTGTTCAATGTTTCACAGTTGTTAGTGTCAGTTAGAAATTTTGTCATGGAAGTTCGAAATTACCATACTTCTGAATGCAGGGGTATTAACATTAACAAAAAATATGATTCTCTCTGATGATGAGAAGTGTACAAGACGCAGTAAATTATTTTTTGATGAAACTAGAGGCAATTAAATTACTTTTAAAAAGAGATCATCACTGAGACTGTCATGTGCAATTGCAGAGTTGAAGTGAATCTCTGAAGAAAACTGCTGAATTATTTTCCCTGCTTTTTGACAGAGGTTTGGGTGAAAATGCTAAGCGCCACTATAGTAAGAAATTAATTGAATTCTATCAAGAGGACATAGACGCAAATCTGTTTGAAGATGAAGTAAAACAATTTATTCATTTAATCGACAATGATGAGCTTTGTGCTTTGAGGTCATCATTGACTTGTACGGACTTGTAACGTGGTGGTTTGCAGGCAACCTTTCCAAATGTGGAAAGCAGTCTGAAAATATTTTAACAGTATCTATCACAAACATTCTTTCTCTGTATTAAAGAGTTAAAAATTACCTTGAAGTACAATGAGTCAGGAACAGTTGACAAGTTTAGCAATACTGACGACCGAGAATGCATCCTGACAAAATTTTACCATTGATAATATTATAGATGATTTTGTGAAGAAAGAGTGCAAAACTGAAGAAGCAAGAAAACCTTCAAATTATCTTCCCTCTTCCATATTCACTTATTTAACTTCTGTTCTTTTCAGATGGGACTATTATTTGTTGATCTAATATCATGGCTGTCACATGCAGCGCAGTAGTTAGCACTGCTATCTGACAGCACCAGAGACCTGGGTTCGATTCCCAGCTCAGGTTATTGACTATGCGGAATTTGCACGTTCTCCCCACGACTGCATGAGTTTCCTTTGGGTGCTTTGGTTTCGTCCCATTGTCCAAAAGATGTGCGGGTTAGGTGCATTGGCCGTGCTACATTCCTCCCCCTATCATCAGGGGGAAATAGCTAGGGTAAATGCCTAGGGCTTTGGGAATAGGGCCTGGCTGGGATTGTGTTAAAGAAACTCGATGGACCAAATTGCCTCCTTCTGCACTGTAGGATTTATGCAGACAGTTATAACCTGTGAATAATCGCCCTCCCCTCCCATCGCTGTCAATATTGGCCTTCAGAAAATCTCTTTTGGACAAAGAACAGAATCCTGCCAGACAATTGTCAGCAAAGCCATTGATATCAGATTTGGACTCACTGAGTTGAGTATTTGCTCCTGCACTGGACTTTTTCCTGGATCATTCTGCCCTGTACTGCACTGGAGACCTATCAGCTGATTTCTCCGTCTCATTGCTTGTCAGCCAGTTCCATGTTTGCTAACCTCAATGCGCACAGATCGCAATACTGGCCATCTCTACTGTCACGCTGACGACAGGTAGGCCTCAACTTCAATTGATGAATTACAGGCTTGTTTGCATCAGTTTTGTGGCTTTTACGAGCTGTGGATAGGTGTGGGGCTTAGAAATGTAGATACTTGAAACAGAAATGGGTTATTTGAGCCTGCTCCAACATTGATTATGATCATGGCTGATATGGAATTCTGTATCCTGATCTCCTTCAGCCTACCCTGGCACCCACCTCCCATATCGCTTGATCCCTTTAGCCCCAAGGGCAATTTCTAATTTCTTCCTGAAATCACATAGCATGTTAACCTTAATTACTTTCCACACATTCACCACTCTCTGGGTGAAGAAATCTCTCCTCACCTCAGTTCTAAAAGGTTTACCCCTTATCCTCAAACTATGACCCCTGAGTTCTGCACTCCCCCATCATTGGGAACATTCTTTTTGAATCTAATAGCTTGATGTCATTGAGGATGGGAGCTTGACATCACCAGTGTGGGGATGGGAGTTGGGGGGTGTATAGGTGAATGTATGTGACGTCACAGAGGCAGAGTGTGGAACCCTCAAAATTGTAAGTTCACTCTGGATCTTACGGTGTGCAAATTGGTTGTCACACTTCCCACAGCAAAGACTGCACTGTAAATGGTTCCATGAGTTTGTTCTTTGTTCTAAGAGCAAAGAAAACTACAGCACAAGAACAGGCCCTTCGGCCCTCCAAGCCTGCACCCACCATGCTGCCCAAGTGAACTAAAACCCTCTACCCTTCCAGGGACCATATCCCCCTATTGCCATCCTATTCATGTATTTGGCCAAACTTATAAGTCACTATCTTATCTGCTTCCACTATCTCCTGAACAGCGAGTTCAAGGCACCCACCCACTCGGTGCAAAAAAAAACTTGCCTCATACATCTCCTTTAAACCCTCGCACCTTAAACCTATGGCCCCGAGTAATTGACTCTTCCACCTTGAGAAAAAGCTTCTGACTATCCACTCTGTCCATACCCTTCATAATCTTGGAGACTTCACCCCTCAACCTCTGCCATTCCAGTGAGAACAAACCAAGTTTCTCCAACTTCTTGGAGTTGTTGCGAAGCATTTGGGAACGTCCTGAGATCATGAAAGATGCTATAGAATTTTTTTTTTTCAGCACTGCAGTGTGTCTACAAACCCCGCTGTGGTTACCAAATTCTTGCTGTTGATTTTATGCTGTTTAGTAGGGCGGGGAGGTTTAATAACCTTTCACACATTAGGAGCCTATCGGTCAACTAATTTCATTTCAAATCTGGAAGCTATACATCATCACAGAAAGAACTGAAAAAAATCTATTATGGTTTTGCTCAACTAGGAATTCAGACAGGTTTGAAAACTGAGATATCACATCCTTTCGAGTCTCATAAATCACCTGGCCTTATGCACGGGCTGCTGGTATGGCTTACATTAGGACTAAGTCAGAACATGCCTGCGATTTTCATTGAGGGCTTAGCAAGTAATTGCTCAAGAATTCACTCTCTAATCTTAAAATGCTGAAATAATAGCAGCGCTTGCCAACTCCTTGAATATTCTGTACAACAAATTGTGGTGCGAAGGGAATTCTGAAGTTACACAGACCCAGATTCTTATTGTTGGTTTACTGTACTCTGGTCACATGGCCCACAGAAAGCCTTCATTAATTAATGTCTGAGCTCAGCTAATCTTTTCTCAAGCTCAAGTCAGTGTAGTCATGTTTGGGGAAGGGGTGGGGGATGAATGAGAGGAGAGTGCAGTAGGAGGGGCAGCGTACAGAGAGAGAGAGAGAGACACACACACACACACACAGAGACACAGAGAAAAGAACAAAGAACAAAACAGCACGGGAAACAGGCCCTTCGGCCCAACGAGCCCGCGCCGCCATCCTAACGTCTTAATGACATATAGAGAGAGAGAGAGAGAGAGACAGAGAGAGAGAGAGAGACAGAGAGAGAGAGAGAGAGAGACAGAGAGAGAGAGAGAGAGACAGAGAGAGAGAGACAGACAGACAGAGAGAGAGAGACAGACAGAGAGAGAGAGACAGACAGAGAGACACATAGACCACACATACAGAGTGAGCACAAAAGCGAAAGAAAACCCAACTCAAAAAAACCCGGCACAAGGGTTCTCAACTTTGGTTTCATTTGTTCCTGGAGATTTATTCATATGACCATCTACCCCAAATGCTCTGGCAATCAATCAAACAGCATTGTTTTCTTCTCATCTCCAATTATTTTAGAATCAATAACTGAAAAAGTGTTCAAAGAAATTGGGGCAAAAAACGATTTTCTTTAACACTGTAATTTTGTCTCTTATTTTGCTTGGAGCAGTCTGGAGATTAATCTTCAGTTCATGGAGTTCCCAGGTTTATCCCAACTGGGAACCAAAACCATTCCATATGGAGTGTATTTAACCCTAGAAGGTGCTGAGATGATCAGGATATGCATAGCTGTAAGGGCCACAGAGGATAAAATATTAATTTTCTAGTAAATCTAACTTGAATTAGTGATCAACACTGCTGCCTCTCAGTGCCAGAGACCGGGATTCGATTCCTGGCCTGGGTCACTGTCTGCATGGATTTTGCATGTTCTCCCTGTGTCTGTGTGGGTTTCCTCTGGGTGTTCCACTTTCCTCCCACAGTCTGTAAGAAGTGCTGCTTCGGTGCATTGGCGTGCTAAATTCTCCCTCAGTGTACCCAAACAGGTGCCGGAGCATGGCAACTAGAGAATTTTCACAGTAACTTCATTGCAGTGTTAACGTAAGCTTATTTGTGATACTAATAAATAAACTTTGTAAGATGTAGGTATTGTATGACATGAAGCAGGGTCACAATGGTACCTTACACAGATTTGGATCAACTAAAGGGATCAGAGGGAAAATTTCCCACGTTGTCCTGGGTTTTAGTTTAAGCTTCTCCCAGGATAATATGAATTTGCATTTCTATATCAGATATCATCATTTTAGGAAGTCTCAAAATGCCTTTAAGCCAATTTTGAAACATAGTCCCTTATAATGTAATCATCCTATCTCCAGCCTGTGTACATCTGCTTCGTATGAAGGCTAGTAGGAAGTGTCCCAGTTTACCCGCGAAGCTGAATGACCCCATGCCTGACAGCTGGAATGTCAGGCTATTCCCTCCCACTGCTGTTAGGATGGAAGTGGAACGGTTTGAGATGGGCTTTTGGTAAGGGAACGCACAGGATCCATACTGACAGAGGAATTCCCAGTGAGGGGGTCTGCTGTGCCACCATATAAAGCCAAAAAAGACTAGAACTTGTTGAGTGCTTTTCACAATTTCAGTTCTTGTATGACTATTGAGCTGTACTTTTGAACTGTAGTCACTTTGTAAAGATAGAAATGTCAATTTCTGCACAGCAAGGGATGAAATTTACCATGTCCGCTACAACGCTCAATTTTTACCTAAGCACCATAGAAAGCATCTTTCCCAAATGTATCACAGCTGCTTCTCTGCTGCAGTCAAACTTTTGAATGGATCTACCTTATACTAAGTTGATCTTTCTCCGTACCCCAGCTATGGCTGTAACACTATGTTATGCACTCTCTCCTTTCCTTCTCCCTTATGTACTCTATGAATGGTGTGCTTTCTGTATAACACACAATACTTTTCACTGTATCCCAATATACATGACAATAATAAAATCAAATAGTATCAGTACAGCATAGGAACAGGTCTTTTGGTCCTCCAAGCCTGCACCGATCACGATTCCTGCCTAAACTAAAACCATATGCACTTACGGAATCTGCATCCTTCCATTCCCATCCTATTCTCGTATTCATCTAGATGCATATTGTGACCAGATGAATGACTTTTCATTAATTGCCAGGATATTAAGGCAAACCCCCTTTCAAACAGTGCTAAGGAGCCCTTCACATCTGATGAGAAGGAACAGTTCTGATTTAATAAAAGAAAATTACTGCAGATGCTGGAATCTGAAACAAAAAGAGAAAACGTTGAAAAATCTCAGCAGGTCTGGCAGCATCTATAAGAAAAGAGCTGACATTGAGTCCAGATGACCCTTTGTCAAAGCTTTGACAACTATGGTGACACACTGGTTAGCATAGCTGCCTCACAGCACGAGGGAAGAAGGTTCAATTCCCACCTTGGGTCACTGATGTGCAGAGTCTGCATATTCTCCCCATATCTGCATGGGTTTCCTCCCACAGTCCAAAAGACATGCTGGTCTTCCGTAAGCTTGGCTTGCATTCCCTTATGTTTAGAAAGTTGATCTAATTGACATGCTTAAAATGTTTAAGCGATGTGATGCGATGTGATTGGGGTGATGAAGAGAAGCTACATCCTCTGATGGATGAATCAAGAACAAGAGGGCATAACTTTAACATAAAAGCTAGGCTGTTTAGAAGAGAGATCAGGATGCATTTTTCCTCCAAAATGTGGCAGAAATCTTGAATGTTCTCCCCCTTTGCCCTTTAGATTGGACAGAAAAGATCAGTAATGTCCTTTAGGGAGGGAAATCTGTTGTCCTTACCTGGGCTGGCTTAAATGTCACTCCAGAGCCACAGCATTGTGGTTAACTCTCATCTGCCCTCTATATAAGGAAAACTACAGATGGGCAATAAACACTGGCCACTTAGCCATGCCCATGTCTCATGAATGAATAAAAAAAATTGTACTTTTGAGATTTTCATTTCAACCTTGGAGGCTCTGTCTTTAGTTACCTCGATTCTAATTTCTCCCTCTCCATCTTGCCACTTTGCTCTCTTCTCCTCTAAGAGGCTTCTTTAGACTATATCTTTGACAAATATTTGATTTGATCTATTGTCATATATATTGGTATAAAATGGAAAACAGTGTTTCTTGAGCATTTTGCAGACAAAGCATACTGTTTGTAGAGTACTTAGGGGAGGAGAAAAGGAGGTTGCAGAATGTAGTCATAGCTAGTTTGGCCTATAGTTTGGTATAGTTTTGGTCAGAGTAGGAGCAATACCAAGTGTGATAGTATCCTTTCTGGTTGTTACTATTGTTGTTCATTTGTGGAACATGGGTGGCACTAAAATGCCCATCTCTAGTTGCCCTTAATGTGCTGATAAGCTGTCTTCTTGAAACTCTGTAGTCCAATGCTGGGGGTTGACCTATAATG
The DNA here is from genome assembly GCA_024679065.1 of Sphyrna mokarran. Lineage (NCBI taxonomy): Eukaryota > Metazoa > Chordata > Chondrichthyes > Carcharhiniformes > Carcharhinidae > Sphyrna > Sphyrna mokarran. Next base: position 122,019,291 of record JAGIQG010000005.1, on the reverse strand, counting down.
CCATTGTGGCAGGAATTCCAGGATTTTGACCCAGCAACACGATACATCTGCAGAAGCTGATGAGGTCTTAGCAGACATACCCAATTTCCTTAGCCTCCTGAGAAACTAGAGAGGTTGGTGGGCTTTCTGAACTATAGCATCAGTGCGGGAATCCAGTTGATGATCTGGACACCTAGAAACTTGAAGCCCTCAAGAATTTCCACTTGTACGGGGATTATTACAACTATCCTCATTGAACTCTTCTGCCTCAGTTGTAACGGTGTTTCCCTAGAGCTGGCTGATATATTAGAGTTTTGAGGGAACTAAAAGGTAAGCGTAAAGGATCTACTCCAACTCATGGGCTGTGCTCAGAACAAGGAGAGTGTAAATATTTGGTAGTCATTGACAGAATCAATCAAGATCATAGGAGGAATTATTTTAGCTTGGGAGTGGTGAAAATCTGGAATTCAGCTGACAAGCTGTTCCCATCGTGAATCTGTTGGCAGGTTGCATGGAGGGCAATCCATTCTGGTGAAGCTGGAATCTGTCACTGGCAACCCACCAATTTGTGCACTTTGAGATGCTCGCTTCCCCTTTCCACTTTGACTGAATGCCATCCAGCAGGGCTCATATCTTAAATGATGAGCCAAGTTGCATATAACAAAATCCAAGTAAGTGCCAAGATAAACAGCCAATTATTCTGAGACCCCGCGACACTGGGCAAATCTACAAATAATCTACGAAGTGCTTTACAAAAGTAGTAAAACCTCCCAATGTACTTCACATGAGAGTTATCAGATGAATTTGATGCCAATCCACATATGTTAAGACAGGTGATCAAAATCCTGCTCTGACCAAGACCATAAGAAACTGCAAAGGGTTGTGAATGTAGCCCAGTCCATTACGGAAACCATCCTCCCATTCACTGACTCAGTCTACACTTCCCACTGACTCGGAAAAGCAGCCAGTATAGTCAAGGACCCCACGCACTCTGGACAATCTCTCTTCCACCTCCTTCTGTCGGGAAAAAGATACAAAAGTCTGTGGTCATGTACCAAATGACTCAAGAACAACATCATCTGCTGCCATCAGACTTTTGAATGCAGCTGTCTTGGATTAAGTTGTGCTTTCTCTATGCTCTCATTGTGACTAACACTACTTTCTGTACCCTCTCTGTTCCTTACACTCTCTTTCACCTTCTTCCTTCAGGAAAAGATACAAAAGTCTGAGTCACACACCAAACAACTCAAGAACAGTTTTTTCCCTGTACTCAGAAAAATGAGGGGAAATCAAATTGAGATATACAAGATGATAAAGTAGATGTGGAATGAATGCTTCTCTTGTGGGACATTCTAGGACGAGAGGTCAGTCTTAGGATAAGGGGTAGCAAATTTAAAAGAGTTGAGGAGAAACTACTTCTCCCAAAGGGTTGTGAATCTGTGGGATTCACTACCCCAAAGCGTGGTGGATGCTGGAACAGTGAATAAATTTGTGGACTTAGGCAGATTTTTAACTGGTAATGAGTTTAAGGGTTATGGGGAGAAGGCAGGAAAATGGGGACAAGCAGCATATCAGTCAAGATCGAATGGCAGAGCAGAGTTGATGGCCGCGTGGTCTAATTCTGTTCCTATATTTTATAAACTTATGATCCAAAGGTATCAAAAGATGTGGAGCAAAGATGGATAAATGGGATGTGGTACAGATGAGCAATGATCTGATGTTCCAATGCTCCTTATGTCATCATCATCTGCTTTTTGTTTCAGATTCCCAGCAGTTCTGGTTTTCTTCAAAAGGCGATCGCACTTTTCCCATTTGAGAATATACACGCATACAGTGACCACAGTTAGCATTCCTGTAGAGCCTGCAGTGTTGCTATCCCAGTCACAAAGCCCCAAAAGTGAGATAACACTGTACTTGGAATTGTTAAAACAATATGAGAGGAATGCAAGTTATGTGATCAATTGTACACTTGTCTTGTCACAAGGCAAGGTCTCCAAAGGGCAGCAACCTATTTCACAAGAAGTGTTCTTTTAAAAGAAATAATTACAAACAGTTTTTAGGATTCAAGAACTGTTTTAAAGAGAAATGCAGTGCATTTTGGCTAAGTATAGTATTGACATGAATTCATTAGGTTACATTTTAGCTTTACTTGAGGCAATTTTTAAAGCTTCATCTCAGCCTTTTGGCTAAGATGCAAATGAGTTCAAGCATTGCAGGAGGAGCTGTGTCTACTCCAATCAGCTTGGATCATGTAGATTAAGCCCAAGACAGGAGGTGAGAACCCTGCCTTATCAGCTTGGATCAGGAATGTCTCAACTTGTTGAGACTCTGAATTAGACTTCATTTGATTGAACTGGATTAAAAACAAAACAAAAAAGTCTTCAAAATACAATTCACAAGAAGAGCCAGGCATTCAGGAGTGACATCAGGAAAGAACTTTTCCATATAAAAGATAAGTGGAAACCGGGAACTTGTACCCCTAAGAAAAACGGGTACAAAACGTAGATGTTGGTGGAGGAGTTTGATTGGGGATTTTGAGATTGAGATGGATGAATTTGTGCTGGGTAAGGGAATCAAGGGAAATGCAACAAAGACAAGTAAATGGAGTTGGGGCATGGGTCACCTTTTGGTCTAACTAAATGGTTACACAGGCACGAGCGGCCTCTTCCTGAACCTTGGTTTTGGGAGGAGTTTTCTCATATGTTCAGATTTCATGCAGCTCTATCGGGGAGGTTAAGGGGGACCGGTGAGCCCAAACTAATAGCCACACACAAACAGCTGAAGGCACTGAATATTGAAGAACCTATGGATCCCTGACAGTACTGTGGATATGTGCTCAAGAACTTGCCACACCCGAAATGAAACTGTTCCAGTTCCATTACAACACTGGCACCCATCCAGTGATGTGGAAAATTACCCAGGTACGTCCTGTCAGAACAAATCCAACCTGGCCAATTGCTGCAGCATAAGTCTACTCTTGATCATCAGTGAAGTGCTAGAAGGGGTCACCAATAGTGCTATCAAATGGAATTCACTTAGCAACAACCTGCTCACGGACGCTCAGCTCAGTCCACTTGGCTCTTGACCTCACTACAGCTTTGGTTCAATCATGGGACAAAACAGCTGAACTCCAGGGATGGAGATGAGAATAACTGCTTTTGACAGAGACAGCAATTGAGTATGGCATCAAGGAGCCCCAGCAAAACTGCGGTCATAGAATCCCTACTTCTATGAGATACAACCTCAAGAGAGAACATGAAAGAGGTTAGAATGAGTAAAAGGCAGGTAATTGGACGTATAAACTGGAAGGAGGCGTTCTTGGGGAAGAGTACAGAAGGAAAGTGGCAGATATTCAAGGAATGTTTGTCTGGGGCACTGTGGGAACTGTGGTGCACGAAGGTTGTGGTGAACCTAGTTAGGAAGGGAAAAAAGGTATATAAAAGGTTCAGAGAGCTAGATGTTAGGGATCTAGAGGAGTATAGGGTGTGTAGAAGGGAGCTTAAAAAGAAAATTAGGAGAGCCAGAAGGGGTCATGAGAAGGTCTTGGCAGGTAAGATTAAGGAGAATCCCAAGACCTTCTATAAATATGTGAAAAGTAAAAGGATGAGAAGAGAAGGGATAGGGCCTATAAAAGATGAAGGGGGAAAAGTCTGTGAGAATCCGGAAGAAATGGCAGAGGTGCTTAACGAGTACTTTGCCTTGGTATTCACGGTGGAAAGTGAACTGGAGATTGCACTGCAGGTTTGAGGCATACGGAAAAGATTGAGTATGTGGATGTTAGGAAAGAGGATGGGTTAGACCTGTTAAATTCTATCAAGATAGACAAGTCGCCGGGATTGGATGGGATGTACCCCAGGTTATTGTGGGAGGTGAGGGAAGTGGTTGCAGAGCCCCTGGTGATGATATTTGCATCGTCCATGGAAATGGGAGAGGTTCCGGAGGATTGCGGATGTGGTTCCTATCTTTAAGAAAGGACAGGGATAGTCCAGGAAATTACCGACCGGTGAGTCTGACTTCAGTGGTTGATAAGCTGATGGAGAGGCTTCTGAGGGATAAGATTTATGATCATTTGGAGAAGTTTGGACTGATTAGAAATAGTCAGCATGGTTTTGTCAAGGGCAGGTCATGCCTCACGAGCCTAGTTGAGTTCTTCAAAAATGTGACTGAACACATTGACGAAGGAAGAGCGGTGGACGTAGTGTACATGGACTTTAGCAAGGCGTTTGATAAGGTCCCACATGCAAGGCTTCTGGAGAGGGTGAGAGGGCATGGGATCCAAGGGGCTTTGGCCTCGTGGATCCAGAACTGGCTTGCCGGCAGAAGGCAGAGAGTGGTTGTGGATGGGTCTTGTTCTGCATGGAGGTCAGTAACCAGTGGAGTGTCCCAGGGATCTGTTCTGGGACCCCTGCTGTTTGTCATTTTCATAAGTGACCTGGATGAGGAAGTGGAGGGATGGGTTAGTAAGTTCGCCGACGATACAAAGGTCGGTGGTGTTGTGGATGGTCTGGAGGGATGTCAAAAGTTGCAGCGGGACATAGACAGGATGCAAGACTGGGCGGAGAAGTGGCAGATGGACTTCAACGCGGATAAATGTGTAGTGGTCCATTTTGGCAGGAATAATGGGATGAAGGAGTACAATATAAGGGGTAGGAGTCTTAGCTGTGTTGTAGAGCAGAAGGATCTCGGGGTCCGGGTCCATAGGACTCTTAAATCGGCCTCGCAGGTGGAGGAAGTGGTCAAGAAGGCGTACGGTGTACTGGCCTTCATTAATCGAGGAATAGAGTTTAGGTGTCAGGAGGTAATGATGCAGCTCTATAAGACTCTTGTCAGACCCCAGTTGGAGTATTGTGCGCAGTTCTGGTCGCCTCATTATAGGAAGGATGTAGAGGCTATTGAGAGAGTTCAGAGGAGATTTACAAGGATGCTGCCTGGATTGGGAGGCAGGCCTTATGAAGATAGGTTGAGGGAGCTGGGACTCTTCTCACTGGAGAGACGTAGGTTGAGAGGCGACCTGATAGAGGTTTATAAAATGTTGAGAGGAATAGATAGGGTGGACTCTCAGAGACTATTTCTCCGAGCTGAAATGGTCACTACGAGAGGACACAGATTTAAGGTGCAAGGAAGCAAATACAGAGGAGATGTTAGGGGTAAGTTTCTCACTCAGAGGGTGGTGAGTGAATGGAATCGGCTGCCGTCGGAGGTTGTTGAGGCAAGCTCGCTGGGGTCTTTTAAAAGGCTTCTGGATGAGTATATGGAAACGAATAGGATAGGGGGTTATAGATAGGTCTGTGGATTAGTAGATGTGATCGGTTCAACTCGTGGGCCGAAGGGCTTGTTTGTGCTGTATTGTTCTATGTAAAAGAGACAATTAACTTCTGCAAACCGCACCAGCTCTAAAAGAAATACAGAAAACCGTTTTCTTTTGGAAGTTTGCAAACCTGACGGATCAGTTTGAAGCTGGTTAGGTAAATATTGCTGTTCACACAACAGTCTTTTCTCTACCTTCTCCCAGTCACTGAAATTGCCACACAGGAGGCACTTATTCATACCATGCCAACTTTTCAAATGATTTCACTTCCTCCTACCTTTTCCCTTCTCTTTTGTATTCTTCCCTTTTCATATTATTTATTCAATTCACTTCTCAGTGATTCATCTGCCTCCACCATTGTAGCAAAGGATTAGATTGTCCTAATAACCCAAGGAAAAGCTATCTCCTTCATGCTTCTTGTGAGAATCCTCAACTTATATCCCATTACAGCATCAATGGGTGAGAGGAGGCAGAGGGACAGGGTGTTCAAGACCAGGTTAAAATCCACAGTGCATTTCCTCACTTTGAAAATGAGAGGAATGACGACATCTACAGGGGAATGTATGGCAGTGCGGATCATTTTAAAATAGAATAATACTTGAACCGCTTGCTTGTCAAATCTGAAGCTTGCAGCATACGTTGCTGGAGGCCAGGAAGCAATTCAGTATCACATTTACCCATATCCACCCTATCACCAAGAGTGCCATCTCTGTAATATTGCCATCAGACTCTGCCATTAAAATTTGTTGCTTACACCTCTTGTTAATCTCTAGACTGGGATCATTCCAGTGATTTCCTAGCCAACCTCTCACCTTCCTCTCTTTAACTTTGAGTAAATACAAAACTTTTACAGATGCATCATAGAAGGCATCCTTTCTGGTTGTATCACAGCTTGGTATGGCTCTGTCCAAGACTGCGAGAAACTAAAGGATTGTGAACATAGCCCAGTCCATCATGTACACCAGCCTCCCATTCACCAACTCCATCTACCCTTCCCACTGCCTCAGCATAATTAATGCCACCATGCACCCCAGACATTCTCTCTTCCATCTTCTTCCATCAGGAAAAAGATACAAAAGTTTAAGGTTACGTACCAACTGACACAAGAACAGCTTCTTCCCTGCTGTCATCAGATTTTTGAATGGGCTTACCTTGCACCGAGTTGATCTTTCTCTACACCCCTTTCCTTCTCTACGAACGATACGTTTTGTCTGCATAGCACACAAGAAACAATACTTTTCACTGTATACTAATACATACGACAAGAATAAATCAAATCAAAATTCTGCTCTTAGTACCTTAATTTGTGTAAAATCCTCTTCACCCATCACCCTGTGCTCATTAACCTACATTTGGTTCCTATCCAGCAACATTACTGTGATTGACATGACACTCTCCTAGCTCAGCATTATCCTCCAATCTTCAGCAACCTCCATATTCTTTCAATTCTGGTCCTTTGCACGTTGCTGATTTCAAAATTGCTGTCATTGATGGCTGTACTTTTAAATGCTAAGCCCCTAAGCTCAGGAATACTCTCTCTAATTCTCTTTTCCTCTTTTAAGTCACTGATTTAAATCCATCTTTGACCAGACTTTTGATCGCCATTCTAGAATAGCTCTATACAGTTTGGTGTGAAATTTTTGAAAGTATGAGGTTTTTGTTAGAATCGGTTACCGACCTTCCAATTAAGTCCTAATTTGATGTCTAAGTCAAGGATATATAGAGGGGCTACAGATGGCACTGTTGGTTGAAGGAGAATGGTGTGTAGAATTGGATCAAAGAAATAAAGGTAATTTATGAAGAAGGTGAACTCGTGTCTCCTTTATGCAAGGGTGGCACAGTGGCTGGCACTGTTGCCTCAACACCAGACACTCGGGTTCAATTCCAACCTTGGGTCACTGTCAGTGTGGAGTTTGCACATTCTCCCCATGCGAGTTTCCTCTTGGTCCTCCGGTTTTTCCTCTCTTGTCGAAAGATCTGCAGGTTAGGTGGGTTAGCCATGATAAATTAGTGTCCCAAGATGTGTAGAATAGGGGGATTAGTGGAGTAAATACTTGAGGTTACAAGGTAAAGACCTGGGTGGGATTGCCCCTTGGTGTCAGGGAATTACGTGGGGTTACATGATTGGCGGTGCAGAAGCAATGGGTCAAATGGCCTCCTTTTGCACTGTAGGAATTCTATGATTACTGAATTACAACCAAGAGGCTCAAACGTTTTTAAGAGACTAAAGGTGTTATATAAATGCAAGATTTACTGTGCTGTTTACCAAAGGTGTAATGTTATTTATATTTTAACCTAACCAATGCAGACATTCTCACAACCCTTGATAGTTCTCATGTCCGACAGGCCTCTTGGGCTCTGCAATAACAAAAAGAAAAATCACAAATTTCAACTTCCAAACATCGAATTAAAAGTTTTATTTACCAATATATTAGACACGAAAAAACAAATGGATCAAAATAAATCGCTCATGCACGTGGATACAAAAAATAAAAAGTGCCAAAAATACAATATTTACTAGTTGGAACATTTTACCTTTCCCTAAACCGGTTTCAGCAGTACCAGGGCACTGGAAGGACAGTGCTAAAATAAAACAAACAGAATCGCTGCCTACTCCTGAACACCATGCTCATATTTAAACTTCCTACTCACGTCAAGTTCAATGCAATGATGTACAAATCTGTTAAAATGTCATCAAAAAGTTATCAAAGTTAGAAAGAGACCACACATATCAATTCATTGCTCTCTGCTAGTTAATGGTCATGTTCACAAGAATGTTGGCAGCATATGTTTGCAGTCAGCAAGCTTACTGCTGGAAAGTTTGAAATAGAAAAAAAAGAGTTACAACTTTCAAAGCACAGATTAAACCCAGTAGCAAAAAGGTACAAGGTAACAAAAGGTACTTCTAGGTTGTTTAATATTTCAGTGCTCTCTGAATTCTAGGACACTTACCACTCCAACTTTGTAATCACTCTGACTACCTTTGGCCGCGGGTCCTGCATTCGGACGTTCTGAAGCTCAAGAGCTTTCAAAGATTACCAAAAACAAAGGCCTTTGAAATAGTTTGGTCTGGAGTTTCACAGGAAAGGGACCAACTGCTCACCGCACGATCAAAGGTACAAGTGGATAGTAGCCGCACAGTTTAGGAAATTACAGCCATTTTGTGAGGTAGAGTTGGTACAAAGGTCTTTTAAAACTGGCAAACCTACTCCAGGAAATTCCCCAAACTTCTCAGTTCACACTTCCCCCTGATCAGGATCCCCATCCATTCAAGTGCAATTGTAAAGTTATCAGAATGAAGGTTCTTCTGCTTGGAAAGACCAATACAAGATGTTTGTTAAAGGACAAATGGCAAGGGTTCTGATAATGTCACATTAATGCTTTACTAACAAGGTCACCAGGAACTTTCACAGAAATGAAGTGGATAACCTGTTACCAATTCTTTAAATGGTCAAAGTCAGGTAACTATAACTGTTTAGGGTTAACCAGGTATAACTGGTTAGGTTTAGTTATACCTAACTATAACGGTTAGGGGAACCGTTTGGACATTTTAGGTTTCAGAGTAATGCCTTTCAGGGAAAGAAAACCTCGTACTTATAACGTGCTTTTCATTACATCAGTGCACCGCAAAGCACTTTGCAGTCAATTGAGTATAGTTACTGTTGTTATATAGAGAATTATTTGGTACTATTAATTAGTGGGCCATCCAGTTTTGATATCACAAGTCAACCTCCTATGATACGATTCACACAAAACTGAATGTATGGCGTGTTGTCAGGTCAGGGGCATCACACCAAGTAAAGTGATTTTCAAGGGTTAAAGAATGGAATTACTCAAGTAAATACTGTCTTCGTACAGGAGATTTATAAAGGGACTGTTTTAAAAAATGACACTGGGTGGTTTCATGTAAAGGTTCATTAAAGGAAATGGACGCAGACTGTTTCTGGAGTCCTTCCTCCATATATCCATTTTTCCTGAGTTGCAGCAGAGGATTGATAGAGACATGGAAGCATAGTGGGTAGGAAACCAACACCAAATATGTTTCTTAGAAATAAAATGAGCGGCAAACCCCCTATTGAACTGCTTGCAATGTGTTACAAGAAGAGGAAAATTATACCAAGGATCACATTTATATAAAGATAGACATATTGAAGGATTGAGTCTTTGCCTCAATATTGTGAAGTCTTAGTTAGGAACATTTAATCCACCCCACTCCAATGAGAATGTTTTCAATGGGTTCAGTTATAAGAAGAAATTATTTACTTAGAATACTAACTGAAGTATTAGTTTTGATAACATTGAATTTTTTAATGAGTTGTTTACCATGTAATAGTAGGGAAACTAGAAGTTTGAACGTAATCACATCTTGCTATTCCTCCAGCACCTGTTTGTTTTTTTTTGTACCAAATCTACCAGAGAATAGCTGCACTGAAATACCGAACAACTGAAACAAAATGATTTATCTTGTTCGGAAATCAAGAGACCAGCTACTTGATATTAGGGGAAGAAACACTTTCAGCACCTGGCAAGCATTGCAAATGGTCTTCCTTCAAAGAACCCATTTCCAAGTGTGCAACCAGCAACTTATTTGGCACTGCTGAACAAGACATCAGTTAGGAATTAATAATGCCGTTACACCTTTCGGAGTGAATTAGGCATAGGAGCAAAGGGACCAAACACACTAGGGCAAGCAAATGTACGGCAAACTTAAGGCACAAGTCTTCCTACGGTTGTGCTTCTACTGTGTATACTCTGAACAGGGACCAACTCGTTTATATCAGAGACAAAATATACAAATCAAATATTTTTCACCTTGCTAGACCCTAAACTCCACTTTCACTGACAGCCAGCTACATGGTCCCAGATCCAGAGGCACAAAGATTCCTGAAACTCAATTTTAAAAAGGATATAGCACGTCATAGAAAGGGTTCCATTTTGTAAACTTGTCCCGTCAGTTCTAGTGCTCCAGATTCTGCATAAGAATCAGTGATGAAACAACTCTGGGTGCTGCTGAAGGCCAGAGAAGGAGCGTGCCAGTTGATGCTGACAACAGATGTTGCACTCTGATCAAGAATAGTCCCTTACAGCAATGATCAGAGCCCATGCTGGTTTGCCACTTCATGAATTAACAGCAGTGTCTCCATATTCCTCATTCCAACGTTTGTACCCCTCCAGAGTCTGAGGGCCCACACTACGTTTGATCTTCCTCCGCGAATCTTCAAAATCAGATAACCTAATCTTTCTCACCTGAACAGGCAGAAGAATACAAGGTACAAAGTCAGGTCTAATTAAGCAGCACGTAATGATCAACATTGCCTTGGTCTTCACTAACGCGACACCATCCGAATCTTATCTTTCGGTCTCCTTGTAAATGTATTATGAATATCAATAACCAAGAGCTGTTTACTAGTAAAGGAACAACATGATCAAAATCCCTGTCTTTGAAACACTGCTGCAATGAAGCGATTTACTGTATACAAAGACATGTTAACATCAGCAATTTTATACATGGTGAGACGTTTAAACATTGGAGTCAAAGTGAACCTTACCTCACTGGCAGCCATATTCTTCACTTCCTCTGGCTTCAGTTCTGAAGGAAAAGGAAAACATGTCATTTTGACAGTTCAAAAACAACATACATTACCAGCTCAGCGCTTCCTAAGACTAAGTAACTGTGACTGATGGGTGGCATGGTGGCACAATGGTTAGCAGGGACCCAGGTTCAATTCCTGGCTTGGATCATTGCCTGTGCAGAGTCTTCACATTCTTCCCGTGTCTGTGTGGGTTTCTTCCAGGTGCTCCAGTTTCCTCCCAGTTGGTAAGACATGCTGGTTAGGTACACTAACCATGTTAAATTCTCCCTCTCAGCGTACCCAAACAGGTGCCGAAGGATGGCGACTAGGGGATTTTCACAG